>OX377620.1:64475899-65075899 GCA_947397865.1 Polietes domitor
TTTTTGGCAACACTGGTTTAAACTGCTGACGCACGTTTCGTGTTTTGATTCACAGTCAAACATCTTCAGTTTGGTCTATAATTTAACCATGAATCGTCTTACAAACGAACAGCAAGCGTTGTTCGTTTATTGAATTTTATTATCAAAATTCGAGCTCTGTTAAGAAAGTTCATCGCGCGCTTCTTCCATTTTATGGTCAGTTTAATCGACCCACTGAAGCGGCTATTCGGGCTATTGCGACTAAATTTAGCACCAAATTTACATTGTTGGACATTAAACCACCAACACGCTTACGTAGAGTGCGAACTGAAGAAAATATCGCTGTTGTATCGGCCAGTGTTAATGATGACCATCAATTATCGATTCGTCGCCGTTCGCAGCAATTTGGCCTCTGTTACTCAAAAACGTGGAAATGCCAAAATTGGACTAAGCGGATGGACCCTTTGAGGCGCAGTCAAGGTCAACGTTTGCATGAAATAATCTTCAAACATTAAATATTGTCCAAATCTCCTCCTACTTCAGTAAAATCCATTATCTTTAGGAAAATGCACAGTCCGATGCATATTTGTTCACTCAATGACACAAGTGGATATTTGAAATTGTAGTTGCAATATTTCCAGGCCTGTATACATATGTTCCAGTTGGAAATGCTAACATGTTTGTGACTTCAGCGTTTGGTCCACTCAGGGAAACTGAAAATAAACCCCGATATAATATAAAACATGAGTAGAGTAGAAAATACACATCAAAATTACATAAGTCTGTTCCGGGTTGTTTGTTTGCTGTTATATCATAAGTGACAGGAAATTCAATACTTTGGCGTTACTGGTGGTCATTAAATCGAACTGAATTTGCAAGCTCACGTGAAATCATCTGATTGTATTTTCCTTTATGACAATTAAATTTACTGAGTAATACTTTTACCGATCATTGGATTCTTATCGCCAGACCCTAATATACATATAATGATTGCGAATTGAATATATCACCATGAATATTTATACTTATTATACTGCGCAGTATTTCTTTTTGGGTTTCTCAAAGGTAGTAAAACATTTAAGAAATGTTGCGAACAAAATACAAGTTCAGAACTTTAAAAAAATTATATAAATTTCGTTTTTCTGACTTGAGTCGGTTTTTGGAATTACTTATTATTTAATACTGGCTTCTTTACCCGGCGTTTCACTGGTTCATTCTTCCCTATTCCGCTATATCATATGATATTGAAGATAGAATGAGTACAAATTGATAGTTTTAAAATATAGTTTGTGTGGACGTTACCGCGCCCCTTTGACCTGCCATGACCTAGTATATCCAGGAACCATCCCGTGTTAGCTATAGTAAAATTTTCAAGGGAATCGGTCCACCGGTTTGGCGTCCTATACGGAACATACATACAGACACAGTTTGATTTTTATTTATATAGATTGTGTCCAGAAATCTCAAAGAATATTCGATATTTAGAAAAGCAATAAAAAGTGTCCCCTTTTAAACAAATTCAATTCCTATTCTTGAGATTGAATTGACAAAGAAATATCAACGAATAGTTTAAAACTGCAAAATTATTTGTAAAAACATTATTCCTAAACTTTACTTACTATTTCTTTGTATTCTGAAAGTAGTTCGAAAAATATCGATGATAACTAATTCGGCTGCGAGGCAACAAAATATAATAAGGGTGATTTTTTAAAAGCTATAGAAGAGTTTTTCAAAAAAAAAAAAAAACACATAAAATTCAGAAAAATTCATGAAATCTTTATTTGAATCGATAGTACGGTCCATATAATTTAATGTTTGAAGATTATTTCATGCAAATGTTGACCTTGACTGCGCCTCAAATGGTCCATCCGCTTAGTCCAATTTTGGCATTAATATATTATTATTATTTTCATATTTTTTTGAGTACAAAATCTTGCAACGATTACTCAAAGTGCTATTCAGTTTGGGGGAATAAATAAAAATGTTCTTAGTACAAGTTTGAAATTTCTTCATAAAATCTACAGTAAATTTGCGGCTTATTTCGTTCTTTTAAAACTCAAATGCAAGTTAAATCGGTAGAACTATAACTTTATATAAAGTAAAACTGCGTACACAAAAAGAAGAGCGAACATTTTATTTGAGGTCATCGAAGACGTAAAGTCCTTCCGAGTACAAATCAGAATCTAGATACCAAATATATCACTATCAGCACTCAGCATTTTATTTTCTGTACAAGTGTCTTGTCAATGATAATTTAAAAGTATTCTCCATCTTAATACTGCAGACAGAATAAAAAATGATTAAAAATCTAAAACCTACATGATGTATGAATGTTACTGCATCACAAGGGCCGCACCTTAAAGCATTTTACACCTACGACGATAATATTAGTTTTTCCAAATTGATATTTTAAATTTCGAAGTAACTTAAAATTTGTTTTATACTTGTTTGTTATATAATTTTTTCAATTATTATTATTATTATTACATATATATACAAGTATATTTATGGATAATTTTTTGTGAAGGTATATATAAAATACAATATCCCTTTTTTTATCCACAAGAAAGAAAGAAAAAGACATCGTACCAACAACAACAGCAAAAAGCCCAACAACTTTCAATAATTTAAAAAACAATGTAAAGCTGAGAGAGAATTTCAGAATTTCACATACGTCCGTACATACATATATACATATGCATACTTATTACAACCATATATACGAGTTAATATATGAACAAAACATGCTAACAGGAAAAAATATCCACAATTTTTTTTGTTTCTCCTTTTTGGGTAAATAAAACAAAGCAAATTAAAAAATGAATATTTAATGATTACGGAACTTCAGACACATCTATACATGTACACGCATATATATACATCAAATGTACATACATACCTATATACGCGCGTAACAATACACAATGTGTGTGTGTGTTACACAAATGTTAATAATGCAAAAAAACACATTCACAAACAACAAGAAAATCTCTTTCCACCTACCAACACGGTTACACAAACACTAACACCATTACATGCATACCTACACACACATATACTGACATACATTTGGAGCGTAGCAGGCTACATGATTATACATTATATATAGTATATATACATAGTACTGTCGAAACACGAACAATTTCCCGGAAGGAAACAACACAATCTGAAAACAAACAGCATTCAGCAACACTGTCTATAACACTCAGTGTCTTTTTATACGATATATATATATACATACATACTTACATACGCCATAAACCGGGCCTGTCTGTGAGTGTGTGTGTGAGAATGTTGACCAATAAGATGCAAACTAATTTGCTCTCTTACTAACGCCCCCAACTTCCCAAACCCTTGGTAAACTCCACCATTTCCTGACAATCCTCCAACCACTAATTTCCTTAGGTATTAACTGACACCGCCACCACCACAGCCCCTTTCTGTCTTTCTGGCAACTACTTAGAAAATTATATGATTTTTTCCGGAAAGACCAAGTTAATGGAATTATACCATACCAAAAAAAAATAATAATAATAAGCAAGCGAAAGAAATTTAATAAAAGCAAATTTTAAAAATCTTTTTCTTGGGTATTAAACCAAAAAAATATATGCAATAAAGGTGGACTACAATCAAGGATATGAAAGTATAACAACCACAGCTACATCGTCCCTGCAGGAATCAAACAACAGCGAACAAGCCACAGAGATACCAACAACAGCAGCAGCAAGGACAGCAACAACAACAACAACAGCAACAAAATTGAGAAACCCCGAAATAAGCAGCCACAGAAGGGAATCTGCAGTAAATGAGAGAACTAGCGCTGGATTTGCGGTCAAAGATAAACGTAGTATTGCCAAAGCATCCTTGAAGGAGATCAAAGAATCCAAAGAAGAGGAACAAACAGATCACAAAATGTTAAACAAACGTAAACTTCAAAAGCAAAAGAAACAGCAGCAACAGCATCAATAACAAATTGATTAAATGTTATCAACAGCCAAGCGCAAAAGGAAGAAAAAACGAAACAAAACGAAAAAATATTAACATCAAGAAGACAACCACAACAACAACAACCGCAAATCAAATAATATGTGATCTCTAAACATAAGCAATACTACTTATACACACATACAAGCAAAACAAAAAAAACGACTATACGACCAATATACGTATAGGCAAATCAAAAGAATCCTTTAATCAAATCCATAACGTTTTTGGTATAAACGATAAAACGTAACTAAAAATCAAAGTAAAACCCTTCCAATCTTCCTGAAAAACGAAACGAAAAACACAGAGTGAGATCTTCAGACCGGAAAAAGCGGCAAATCAAACGCAGAGCCGCTCTTTAATACACAAACGACGTGTATCCTTGCCATTCCCCCGAGCTGAGGGCATTGTTTAACAACTGCCCCACAATCCACAGCTTGGCAGCGTTGTCGCAGCACTTTGAGGCGTTAAGTGTCGTAGGCGACAACCGGAAAGCAACAACACCAAAACTACTTTACTTTTATAAATATTTATGTACAAAGAAACAAACAAAACGAAAGTAAGAAACGTTGTAGCCGAATAAAAAAGAGGAAAAACTTTAAAGTATTTTGTTGCCTATACACAAACACTCGTCTATATATATATAAATAGATACTGTACATATATAAAACAAATACCTATATATATACAGACTTCGCAAAGACGATTTCATTAAAGAAAATCCTGTAATATAAAAAAAAACCACGCCACTATAGCAACTGAAAATCTCCAGCAAGCAGAAAACAAAAAGCAACAGAAAGTCATCAAATATACATACATATATATATATATATACATAGAGATATATTTATAAATATAAATTTCAGTCAGCCGTGCCTTTTTACAAAATTTTATCGTGCTTTTCTGTATATTTTGTAAATCATCAACGCCATCATCATCATCAAAGTTTACGTCGTCGTCGTCATCGCCCACGTCGTTTTCAACGTCATACTGTGTAAAATACAAACAATCCGCATTCCATAACCAAAGAACTTCACAAAAAATAAACGCCCGTAACGCAACGATTTCAGTGAACTGCAAAGTGGTTTCTCTTCGGTACCAAACAACCAACAACCTACCAACCAACTTCCCCCCACTCCAGATTGCGTGTGCGTCTTGTGTGTGCAATCCGACAATCGGCCACACCACAAACCACCACAACAAAAACGTTTTTCGTACGCATATTAGAAGAAAATGGTAATTAATTGCAAACTTTTCTTTCTACTTCATGTTTATTATCATTGTTGTTTCTTTTTTTCTGTAACTATTTAGTTTGAAATTTTCAGTTGTTTTCGTTATCTCTTAACTTTCGCTCTTTCTCAATTTCGCTCACAACTACTATTTACCATTTCTTCTTTCGATTCAATTCCATTTGTTCTCTTTTTTAACTCTTCATATTTGTCGTACCACCAAAAAGAAAATAAGAATAACTTAGTTCCAAACTAAATTCTACACAATTAGTTTATTTCCTATGATTTGGTTCTTGTTTTTTTTTTGAACGCAAAATGACTGCAAAATTTTTAGCAAAATTCTATTATAACGTAGGGCCAGGGAAATGTTAGGGGAAAAATGCTAAAAACTGTAAGGGAAATACCTGCAGTGAAGATCGGTATCGTTGAAATGGTACATCACTGCGTATGAGCTATTCAGCTGCATGTACCAATTACGTATACGTACCAAAGCACCAGTATGTTGTGTATGGCCCGTGTAGTACACTATGGCCTGTGCACACCGAAATGTTTTAATGCCAAAGCTGGTTTTTCTTGAACAACTGATAAACATACTCCTTTAGGAGTCTTATTGACCAGGCATGTATGTAAAATATATCAAAGATTATTCATAATATCCACGCTCCACCATTTCTTGCTTCGACTTTCTGTTTTACTCAAACACGACTGTCTGGTACTAATTTTGAACAGGCTAGACATGGTGGAATTTTTGTAACTATATTAAATAAAAAAAAAAGAAAAAATCATAGACATATGCATATGAAAGCTGATGTAAGTCTTCCAGATAAAAACCAACCCATTTTTATCAGAAAAAGGTAAAAAATCTAGTCGTACGATGTAAATATCAACTAAATGGTATTTCTTACACGTTGTCCAAACTTCACAAGTTTGGACGTACTATAAGATTCCACTAACTTGAATTATGTTATGAATTTGAATTATATCAACTCGGATATAAGATTGACTCAATTGTATACAACCTCTAGTTAACTAGCAATGTTGGAAATTACCGATTTCTTTATTATAAAATATGAACAGCGAATTTTTATTTAACATCGTCAAAGGAAAACTCGTTCGCTTTTCCATATATAATCAACCGGTGAGCATCTCAACACAAAAAAAAATCCCATTGAATTTTAACTAATTCTGGTCTTATTCTTTTCTTCTCAACTTCTTCCCACTTACATATATTGTAATTGTAAACTTGCACTTAATTTCTCAGTGCACTGAGAAATTATGCACATCAATTGAACATAAGCTCTATTTATGCCTCTAAACTGAGGAGTTTATCTCATTATCGTCAGCAAATCGCAAACACAGTTCACTCCGCCTCCAATGATTTGCTTGACATCATTGCCCCAACCTTCGGCTCCAAACTCTTCTATTCAGCAGCTATCACCAGCCTAATCAGCCGTATACTTATGAAGAATACTGTTTTGATTATAATAATAACTGTACGACATTAGTGTTTGAATAATACTCGGTACGAAGCGTCTGATTCGAGTAGGGGGCATTCTGTCATGTTAAAATTTAGACAGTGGGGGCCTTATGTCCCCATTGATTCCCACCGTGTTATCTTTCAGCTTTATTTTTTTTTTTTGGGTTTGATGGTGTCGACCATGATTTTCACAAAACCCCTGAAAAACAAGTCCATTTGTGTCAAATCACAAGATAACGCCTAGATCCTGAGAACATCGTTCGTAATAGGACACCGTTCTGTTGAAACCGCCTTTTTGTCAATTCCCTTTCATCTAATTCAGGCCATAAAAAGTTTGTTATCATGTCACGATAACTTTCAACGAAGAAGTTTCAGCATCAGTCCGACAAATTTCCAGTCCAAAAAACACTCGCTGTGGATGCATAGTTATTTCCTATGGTGACAAATCACATGATCACGCCTAGATCCTGAGAATATCGTTCGTAATATGACACCGTTCTGTCGAAACCGGCTTTTTGTCAATTCTCTTTCATCTAATTGAGGCCATAAAAAGTTTGTTATCATGCCACTATAACTTTCACCGAAGAAGTATCAGCACCAGTCCGACAAATTTCCAGTACAAAAACCTCCTTGAAGAAAGTTTAGCTTGTTAACGACTCAGATGGCAGGAAAGGTTGATTAAAAAAGTACTCACAATGCACGAAATGTACGTCTTGCAGAACGACCATTTTCACTGAACGTATGTATCACGCATTATTCAGCAAAGTAGCGTTCCATGTCTAAATTTGCCAATGGTTGTAGCAGCAATTCTCTGAAAAATAAAAAAATTGCTTATCACAAATAATTGCTGTCAAAGATGTGCCAATTTGGCTTTTGTCCCACAAAAAATGTACACGGAGGCAGAGAGGAATATAATTAAAAATATAAAATATATTGAAAATTTAGAGGAGAACAATTATGATTCTGCCCTTCTAATACTGCACAATAACAGAGGTAGTGTCGCTCGAACAGCTGATTAATTTTTTTTCATTTCAATATTTTGATTGTTGCAGGTTCATGAGAGGTTTCTAATAAATATTTTTACAATCTTTCTAGACTTTTATAGCTATAAAATTAAGAATTTGTAAATACTTTTTAAACAATTTGTCTGAAATGTTCTTTTAAACCATTACTTTTTGTAAGATTAGTTCAAACCCATCCCCCGGGTCAAAAACCCTACGCACGGACCTGATTATATTAATGTGCATTGACAATCAAAATGCTAAAATATACAGGGTTGTATCTGAATTTTAGTTGTTGTTGGACAATTGCATCTACCTCTATTATTGTGCCATGGCAGTCATCCATGCTAGCTAATCTCAATAATTTTAGATTATGTCCAATGGAGAAATGCAGGAAGCACATAATTTATTGGGATGTCCCAAAGCTACCCTATCTAGTAAATAGAGAATAAATATTTTGTTAATCTCTCGCTATAGACCACTCTTGGCTTTCTACGTTATTCAACAGCCCTACTCTAAGAAATGTCAAGCTACTGCGGGCAGATTCCTCATCTTCAATGTTGACAAATCTTTCAAAAGATATCTACAAATAAAATTGTGATTATTACTGCGACGCTCAAGGGTATTATTGTCCAATTGACACAAAATTTCCCGAATTACCAAATCAAACATCAACTCTTTTGTACAATCTGCTTATATCTCAATATACCCATCTTTTAGTTCGATATTTTCCCCCTATATTAAATAGCTATAGATTCTATCACTTTAATTTTAGCAAATCTTTGACCTCCTTAAAATACTAATAAATTGAAAAAAGAATAAAATCTACGGATGGTGAATGCGATACAAATTGTCTTGATGACAGCCAAATTGTCAGCAAATATGCGATGAATATATTTTTTTAAAATTTCGACTATATCATCCAGCGCGATTTTTTACCGATCATTTAACATCTGAAATTCTGCTACCCAATATGTTATAATGGTAAACGAAGGAGCAAACTATACCAGAGTGTAAAAATTCAGTACGTATTTCCGCCCAAAAAATACCCAACAACATATTTGATATGAATACAATACAAAAAAATTAACTGGTAAATTAATTGTTCGTCGATAGATATCAGTGCTCTGAATATCTGGCTTCAAAACTGTCATATAAATTTGCGCATTAACTTGATTTTAGATGCTTATTGGAATTTATATTGCTCGAGATAAAACAATGTTTCATAACTTCAACAAATATGACAACAAATTAAAATTAAATTTAAAAATGTTGCTTTCCTCATGATAGTGGTCATTTTACTCTCTTTCAGAAATGAATGGACCAGAATTCTTCCTAAGAGCTTTCTCTGTGCCTCTGATACTTCATGCGTTTTCAAGTACATGATCCCTTAGACTTTCCATGTAGTTTTATTCGAACGGAATGATTTCTAACATGACACGAAATTTCCACAGACAGACTATACAACTAAAATATACTAATTATATCTGCAATGGTTCTGGAAATACATCCTTATCGGCTTTACATAAAAGCCTTGTAGATCTTCCCAGAAGATATACATTTTTGGAATATCAATTCAGCCTTAGCAAAGTTGATTCATGAAAGTAACTTGGAAACTATCTTGGGCCAAAAGTTGATCTTCTTGCAACAAATAACTGAAACAGTTTTTAGCATTTTTTTATATCATAAGCCACAGATTTTCTTCTCAACATTTGATCACTCAATGTATTTATATTTTTTAAGTTTTTCATTCCTTTTTTCTTTTATTTCCTCCAGCCAACAGCTAATATTGTTTATGAAACAAGATTTTTGAGAAACAACAGCACCTACTGTGGGGATGCAAATAATGATTTTTGAAAACGAAAGAAATATTCGTGAACAATGATACGAAAGCAACGAAACGAAAATCGATATTTTATTAAATTTCCAAAAAGAACAAAACGAAAGAACAAAAAATGACCAAAACCGAAAAAACGCCAAAATGAGAAACGTTCGCTTCGCCTTTACCAAGAGAATAATATCTATATATACCATATTAAACTCTAATATGCAATAAAATAAATAAAGTAGAAACCAACCAATCGAAAACCAAAGAAAATTTCATTTGCTCGGATGCTGCAACCAAAAGTTAACAAAAACAAAATGAAACAAACCAAGAAAAATATGCTGTCTATGTTTTTAGAAAATTTATGTGAACGCAAACTTACTAAAAATAATATACAATAAGTTTTACACAATTCTTTTGTCAAAAAATATAGTAAGGGTATAGTAACATCTTTCAGCGTAGATTTATTTCAACTATTCCACTATTATTTATGTTTCAATTATTATTTGCGTTTTTATGGTCTGACCAGAAAAGGCCTTTTTGATGGTAAACCTAAAAGGAGGCAAATGGGGGCCAATGCACCCCGTTCTTATCCAACACCTAGCAAACAAAAAAACAAACCAAACAAAACGAAAAACAATCAATAACGATGACTATTTTTTTGTTATTCTCAAAGTGAATTGAAATTGAAATTCTAAAATATTAAAACTAATAATCATAATAGCTCTATTGCCGCGTATATGTATGTCTGTTTTTAATTTTTGATATTTAATCAAACAAATTGAACATTTGAATTACAAAGCAAATCCTGACAGGATTAGCCAAATGAAATCCCCCCAAAAATGAAAAAAGAAACTGAACAACAAATCAAGCCAAAACCAAAGTTACCAATCAACCAACCAGCCAATCATACACAAGCAATTGCAAATAGTATTTTGCACATTATTGTATTAAACATAATCTATATAACTATGTATGTGTGTGTGTTGTACTACACGATAGTCTGTCTGTACGCATACATACATATGTAGCTACTATCTGCGTACAACTGCATATGTATATGCGCCTATAACTTAATCTAATATAATTTATCTACTACTACTACTACTCTACTACCACTACCAAATATATACATATACTACCTACTTACTTACAACATATCTCTATCTGTGCGTGTGTGTGTGCGTAATCGTATGCGGTGATTAACTATTGAAACTTACACATACATACACATACAAACATATCTACAAACATACATATATAAGCATATCTATCATCTATCTAACTATCTATCCAACCAGTGAAACTCTAGTACTCGTATTTGTGCACGTAACTTGCAGTATATCTCGTACAGCAACAGCAATACAACAACAAAAAACTATTAAAAGAAATTGTTTATTTTGTTTTTCCTTTTTTACTTTTTGTGTGTGGTAAATTCATTTATTTGTTTGTTCGTTTGTCCGTTGATTTCCTTTGTGTTGTCATCGTTTCTGTTTCATTTTTATCATTTTTTTTTGAATTCTCAAAGTGTGGTCTTTATGCTCTTGATTTGTATTCCTTTTGTTTCGTACGTAGTTAAAGATTTACAAATCAACAGTATCCTGTGTATATTTTAATCTGATTGTACGATCAGATCATACTATTCGTATATCGTATGTAATATTGTTATTATATATTTATAATAACAGAGTCTGTGTGCATGTCTGCTATATGTACGTACTTGTATATTTGAATGTTTTGAATCGGATTCGGACCCGATCAGATCCGAACAAGGGTGGTTAGTGGATTTCTTAATGAAGACCTGTCGTCAGTACAATTTCAATAGTATCGCTGGGGCGGACTATGGAAAATATCGAATATGGAATATCCGAAGTGTAGGAAAAATTAAAAAAAATCGTTTTTTATATTAGAAATACTGCTGGGTGACACTTACATTAATGGCGGAGGTAACAATATTCATTTATAATAATTAAGGCAATTTAAGGCATTCATTTCTTTTAGAGAATTTTAAATTTGTATGTAAATTTGTAGACCAGAAATATTGCGTAAAATGTCTTGCAATCGATTTAATCCAAATTGGCAATGGAATGACAAACAAAAAACTAATTTTTTGCCAAAATTCATATTTCAAAAAATAGGAAAGGAATGGTGTAAGTTCAGGTATTTTTGAAGAATTTTTTTGACATATCTCAAACATGGATATTGCTATACTAAATTATGACACATGTTTGTCCATTTAACTTAAAATACACAACCAATAGCAAGACCATATAATATTTATTGACATTTTATCTTTCGGATCGGGGTTTCTTCCTTACTTAATATATATGGTCAAAATGGTACCACTGAAATAAAACACATGGATGAAGAAACAAATTTTTAATCTAACTTGCCCATACAATTTTTATAACCTACTCCATTTCGTGGAATAAAAATGTAGCAAGGCCCACCTTTTATTTACACTATAACCGCCCTAGAATCTACATTTTACCTTCAGCCACACTGGATCCAAAATATATTTTTGTGAATTAATTCTGTAACTTTTGAGCAGAAAGAGATTTTTCACCAGAACCTTTATCTTATATTGAATCTTGATCAAATTTTCCAGATCATGTTATATTTCAACTAACAACGCCTACTTTAAAAGTTAACCAAATGGGACCACATTTTGGTGTAGAAGTGGAACCCTCAAATGTCACTATTGCCGCTCTAGATCTAGGTCTGGAATGGTTTGACACTCCACCCCCAAATAGTACTTACCACTCTTCATCTTACACTGGATCTGGATCAAATTTTCCAGGTCGTTTTAAGCTTTAAATAGTAAAACCTACTGTGAATGTGAACCGCATGGATTCATGGCTATTGTCCCCATAGAAATGGGCCCTTAACTTACACGATTACGTCTCTATGGTTTGGTATGGTGGTCCCTATACAAAACTGCAGCCAAATTACCGTAAGAAACCATATATATAGGGTAGGCCATTTAAAATTTAAATTAGAATCGGCTATAAAAAAGTACTGATTATTTTTTTAAACTTCTGGTTTTATTGGAAATGCTGAACTTTGTCATTTAATAATGGAACACAGTATCATTCATTTGACTACCACGACTGGCTTGGCAGTACCAATGATGCCGCCAGCCCTAAGTCAATACCAAACAGTGACTCGTTGTGGATGCATTGGTTTCTCAATAGTCACGTGTGGGTGTTCAGCCATATTCGGCAATTTTGCTTATTGACATGGCCACCAAGATGAAAATGAGCTCCATCTGAAACACACAAAAAATGTTCACGTAAATTTCTTACAGTTTTCGTTAAAGATTCGCTACTCGCCAGTCTTTATATTGTCCTTATTTGTTTAATTTCTGATTCAGCAATATTTTACTGTGACAAAAGTCATCTTAAATTTAGAAGCTTTCATATGAGCATATCTGGCTTCTCCATAATATGTTGTCATAATAAAAACACTAGTTTACAGCCAATATATTTTTTGTTTAATGTATTTTGGCCTATGAAAAAATATAAAAAATAAGGATCGCGAAAAAGAAATAATCAAAACCTTGTTATCCATAAATTTTCTTCAAAACTTAATTATTTTCTCCACTAAGATCCAAGATATATATACCAAAATAATTCTTATTTTTCTATTTTTGGAATAGCATTTTTGGCACGTTTGTATCCAACACAAATTTAGCAGTTAAAATTCACATATATCCATAAATTAATTATTTTGGATTTTATAATGTAGCAGTCCGCACTATATGGAAATGTACATAATTTACCTTCAAAAAAAAAAACAAAGAATGATAAGTGATCAGCAGTTTTAGGAACTATTTCATGACAATATGTCAAGTCAGAATTTGCATATAGCAATTAACTATACCACTGTTTTCACCTATCCCACATTCTCTGATTCGGTTTGTTTATTTGGCATATCTATTTCGAACCTTCATTCTTAAACTAAGGCATCGATTAACTGTCGATATGTAGATCGATCTAATTAGTTTCAGTGAAGGAAATTCTGACTTAATGTATAATAAACAACTATTCGAAATATGTTGTCAGGTGACAATTCAGAATTGTCAATCTTCTTCCCTACCAGCGAATAAAGTTGCGTTTCCAAAAGAATTTTTGCAAAATATATTTCTGTGGTCAATTCAGAGGTTCTGATGATGTGTCATAGTGATCAGCTAAAGAGAAATATGTTCTTACTAAATCAAAATTCGCCAGGAATATTAAGCTAAATATTCATAAATTATTTTTCTCTTTTTTTAATATTTAATCCAAAGTAGGGTAAGCCGTACAAAATAAATAAAAAACGACTCTACATTATCGAAATTTATAATATATGCCATCTTCAAGACATAATATATACACTTCAACAAAATTTCCACCACCAAAACAAGTTTTTGTAGTCATGGAAAATTCAACCGAAAAAATAGTGACAATTACCAATTCTAAAAATTAATTTTGTCTTTCCATTAACCAGTTCTTCAGTATAGACTGTTTGTTACATTTCACACTGACGATGGTCAGTTGCTTCCTTCCGACCATAGTGTATCCGACCGCCTACTGGGTTTTGTCTCAAGTCACATTTCCGTTTGATAAGTAATCCACGCCAATCTAATTTCATCAAATAATTGATAATAGCAAATATTTTTAATAATTTCAAACGATTCTATAACTTTCTGGTTCATTAATGATTAGTGCTCGAAATGTTTTCGAACAAATATATTTCCTCATTTAAACAATATTCTAGGTGCATATACGCGCGTGCAACATTTCCCATCCCCTCTCACTTACAATAACAAAAATGAAAACGAAAACGAAACACACCAGGTACGTATACATTTATGCATCATATGTATGTGTTTAATGGACCGTATACAGAAAGCTACCAAATGCCAAAGTGTACAATATACAAATATAATCGACTTAATTTAATCAAAACAGCAAAAAATACAAAACTATCAAACCAAAACTCAGTAAAAAATAATCATAAGATAACAAGAAGTAGTTGTCGTTGTTGATGTTGTTTAATAAATGTGCAATAATCCTTTTTTATAAATACCAACTCTATTAAACTCCAATATATTTATATATATTTATATAACATTATCAATAAATATAAATAATCCAAAACCAAAAGCCGAAAAAAAGAGATATTCAAAAACTCAAAAAGTGTTGTGTAAACTTTTTGTATACAAAATTTTATGTTTGTTTTTTGAAACATAAAAGAACGAATCGAAGAAAGAAATCGAAAAAAACTAAACTAAAAACAAAATGAAGAAAACATTTCAAAACAAAATCCAATCAATTCAAAACGGACAGCATATATGTTGGCAATCGAGCAACTGATTTTTTTCTCCCACCCCAAAAACGAAACGGAAACATTTTGTAATTTTTTCTGCAAAATAAGTTTTCCGATTGAAATTTCGATAATTTTTAAAACCACAAAAAATACCTAGACAAATGCTCAAAATAAAACAAAATAATTAAAACCAAAAAACAAAAAATATCCTAGATACAATTAACAAAACTAAACAAAAGTAAACTTTTGTTTTATGATTTTCCTTTTCTGTTTGAGTTTAAAACCACTTGTGTTTAGTTGTTTTCGTTTAATTTCCCAAGCTATACTAACCCAGCAGCAAAATTTACGTAAAACAAAATTATCTCTATATATCTACTATACTCTACTAACCAAGTAACTAAACAATTTTTTAAAAATAACAATATTTAATACTTCCCTACTACCCCCTCTAAACCCAACATATACTATATAATATAACACTAAAATAACAAAAAAGAAAAAACTCTAGCTACACTGAAAGAAATACACCTTTTGAACCAATAACACCGCCACCACCAACCCACTTCACTCACACACATACACCAATCCAGATTGTCACTTATGAACTAACACTTGTTCTGATTTTTTATTATTGGTTTCTTAACAACAACAACAAAGTATTGCCTAAAAATTTATTAACAAATAATTAACCCAAAATATACTTACTCTACACATATATAATATACCTCTACTCTACTTAATATACTCTTACTATATACCAAAATATCTGCTACTTACTCACAGCGAAATGAAAAAAAAACAATATACAAATATATTATTTTGTTTTTATTTGTGTTGCTAACTACTAATACTTATGTACGTGCCTACCTACCCAAGTACTCGTATGTACTACATGTGTTGTATGTGTTTGACAAATTCATTTTCGGTTGAGTTTTATTTCAATTATCCTTTTGCGTTTACTTTATACTTTAATGATTGTCTGTGTCTGTATTTGTCTCTGTGTCTGTGTGCGTCTACTGTTTGCCTTAATTTGTGTGCCGTGTGTGTGTGTATGTGTGCAATATTGTTGAGTATATTATGTTAATTTATCAACAAACTGTATTCCAGTTTTTTGGTTATCAAACCTATTAACAATTATCTCAATATATCAGACATACACTGCTGCCACACCACACTATATATAATACTATAAAAACCAGTATATATTAATAATGATAATAATAACAATAATATTAGCTGTACTAACATACATACATACCTACTTATTTATACCTACATCTATCTATCTATCTATAATGTTGTATATGATATTTATTAATTTATACATACATATATGTTGTAATTTATAGCAAGTGTATGTGCACTTTATGGCAATGTTATATATATAAAACCCCCCAAAAAACAGAAAAGAATACCTAATAAAAACGTCTTGTAATTGTGATTGGCTTTTTGTACAAGTTGCTAATGTTAACAATGTGTTATACTTTTTTTCTAATTCCTGAAGAATGATTTCTTATTTCTATGTACACACCGGAAGCAAAAACTACACCGAAAACATATATGTAATAATTTAGAAACGATTTATTAAACGAATGAAAGGTAGGAAGTCTGGTTACAACCCTTTCTGTGTATACGAGTATGTGAAGATCACAGCGAAGGGGTGTCATCGTTAAATAAGTGAGTGAGTGTTCATAATATGCAGGAAACAATTATTTATTCAATAGTAGTTGGGGTTAATTTTTGCCATGGGTTAAGAATTTTATGAAGACGAGAAGGTCCTTAGAATCTTAAGGAAATAGGTATTTAAATCAATCATATCTTCTAATTAATTTTCGGATTTCAATAGAATAGAGGAATTGTTCCATATTTCAGTTGAGGAGAACCTGTGAGGCTGCTATTAACCCACATCCCATTCAAATGGATAATCGTTCAGAGACCTGTAGAGGTCACTGTAGTTCAACTGTAGTATTTGATAAAAAAAATTAAATAAAATCTGTCCCAAGAAGTTCGCAAAATACAGTTTTTTGAAGCATTTTGTTATAACCTTACCCAACCTTTATCATTTGGGACAGACGAACCATGCAGTTATGCTTGGGCCATATCCGTTTCATGACTTTTGTTTGAGCCAAGTCCGTCCATCAACGATATATACGCTATATTACATACTAGATTTTTGTTTAAGTTTTAAGATGGGCGATATTAACTCGCCTAGATACAAGGTTAAAATAAAACATATTTAATTTCAATACGGATGTTCGTAATCACGTAACTTTGGCGAGTTTTACCACATATTTTTCCATTTATTTATGTTTAGACTAGCCTGTCACAGATGTTTTTCACCACAATATAAATGATATGATGATATAAATGAATGATATTCGATGAATACCAATCTTCAATCTTCCTTTTTGGGAAGATTGATATCACTGCCTTTGGTTTTTATAGAATATCTCCCTACCGTGGCTCCATAAAGTACTATGAAGTGATTTATATTAGAGATCAATGTTATCAATGCTCTGTCGTGGACTTTTTTGTTGCAAACTCTTGAAACATCTCATTTTGTTAAGTTGGATTCTTAACGACTAAAACCACCTCCATCGTTATGCCCGCTTCCCATGGTAAAGCCGTTCGCTATTACTTCTTTTCATTATGCTTTCTTTGTGGCTGCTCTCTTCTTATGGTCTTCCGGAATGCCTCTTCCGCCCTTAACATCTGGCGCACTTAAGTGACGAAGTTGTTTACTGCTTCCCACTCGTGTTCGATTGTAGTATAGTGTAAACTTATCATCTGTGAGACATTGCCCAATTTCCTGTTCTGTTCTTGTCTTATTTTCCTGGAACCGACTAAATTCCAAAATAGCATGTTCTTCATCTTACTCCTTCCTTCGCTTCCCATGTTGGGGAGTCAACTTGTCCAAACCAATATAGGTAGCACCATAACCCTTAAGGAATTGGACCCCGTGGGCTGTTTTAACCACTTGTTTTGTCAGGAATTAGCTGGTTCTTTTGGGTCTTATCTGCCATATAAGAACTGTTCTCTCCATCTACATTATGACATTTCTAGGGGTCTCGGGGTCACCGACTTTCGTAAGTAGCAACAAATCACATTGCAGCAATGTTAATGGGAGTGACTCCTTCAACTATGCTTACTGCCTCTAAAGAAGTCGCCCGGTATCTGCTGGAGATTCGGAGACAGATTCTCCGACATAGGAATATAACGTCCTTGCTGACCCTTCCTTTAATTGTCTTCGTCCATACCGGCGCAACATACAGGATGACTGAGTTCGTCAGACAAGAGATCAGATTTCGTGGGTCTGTCGAAGTATAGAGCAACAATACCAACAAGAAGAAGATATATATATATATATATATATATATATATATATATATATATATATATATATATATAATATCAAATATTTCCTTGGAAATAACTTTGGCCATAAATGCAGTGTCTTGCGTTGGTGGAAAAATATAATCTGGGAGTCCTGGAAAGTCACGTATCTCTGCAAATCGTCTTTACTTTCGGAATAAGATCCTCTTGTCACCGCCGCTCTCCTAGACACTTAAATGCTTCCTTCAACACATCATGTCCAGAATATCGAGAGCATCTCATTGCTCATATCAATCAGTGAATCGTTTGTGAGAAAGTGTAGAGCCTAGGGTCTTACGTGTCTTGAAATCTACTCTTTTTACTCGACCGCATTTTGAAATGACCAGTAAATCCTGGCCAAGTATGTCATTCATCAAAAGCCTTTTATTTTCAATTTCTTGAAGACTTGGTACAGGGTAGAATTAATCAGAATATCAAAGGATTCAAAGTCTAAGGACGTGCTAGACGTTTCACAATATTTATGGTCAATAAGAGAATATAAACGATAAGGAATTTCAGATGTATATTTCACGGTCTTACAAACGGAATCCAAATGTTATTGTTTTATTATTCCAATTGTTGATGAACTAAAACTTCCTCCAGATATGATGGCCTACACATTAAAGCCATATTTCATAAGTTGCGTAAACAATGTTGTAGTTAAGGGCACTGTCTGCCTATCGTACATCTATATGTATTTTTAATTTTTGATTTTTTTAAGGAGGAAATATTGTCATGTTTCTATATTTTAGACGGACTTTGATCTTCATTTTGAGAAATATAGTAAGGGAATTTGAAGAGTTTGCTTGTGTTTGTATATTTTGGATCTTAACTTTCAGAAAAACAGAAGAGAAAAAGAAAAATAAATCTTTATAGTTACATTAGGCATATGTGTGATATTCTTATAAATAATAAATTTTCCCTTTGTAGATCAAATTTTCCATACAAATAGTTTTTTTGGGATATTTCTTAAGATAAGTTTAACGACGAATTATATAGTGCATTAGTAGACATACTAATAATGAATATATTTACGGGAGCATAAACGATTTAATGGAAAATCTAATACCTATTACACACCTCAGCAAGATACGTACGTACTAATATTACTTTACAAGGATGACCCGGTATATTCACACTTCGCCGACTGCTATCGCAAACAGCCATCGTCGCCTGTTAAACACTTTTCTGACAATTAAGCAAATCTTAAAACTATTAAACCGACACTTTACACTCTGAAACGAACATGTCTACAAAACAACAAACACGAAAATACTTTTATGCCGAAAATGAAAAAAACACTCTATATTTACACTTGCAAAAAAAAAACACTTTTATCTACACTTTTCTCTGAACACTCTGCAAATTAAACAATACTACATACAAACTGCAAATGGTTAACGAAATGGAAAGAAAACTATTCAAGAATATTCAAAAATAATTTAGACCTATTTAACTAAACGTATTCTATGCTTTTCAAAGTATGATTTTGAAATTTGTTATAATTTTGAAACGCCCTTATTGCAAGGATATGACTATGGCGCATCTACGTTGTATGCTTTGTTTGGTAATGTGTGCCCGCCCCACTGAGTCCCGACCTCCCCGTTTGTATCCAACCGACCCCCCGCCCCAACCCAACAACCCCCCAGTCATCACAACAACCACCACCACCACCAGAAACTGTATATAAATAAAAACGTTCGTAAAATAGTAGTTTAAAATGTAAATTATACTTTTGATTTTGTACATTTTCGGTTGATTGTTATTCTCTGTTCGTTTGTTTTCCGTTCTGTTTTCTGAAAATAAATATTAATCATTTTGTATAGTTCAACGTATTGTTTATTGTTATTTTTGCTTTTTGCATATTTAAGGATAACATACTCGTACTAATAACATCCTACTACAAGCTGCTTTTAAATAATCTTATACATATGTATCGTATTTGCTTACCCTCCTCCCCACCACAAGAACGAAAAAAGAAAGAAAACAATCATTTTAAATCCACTTTTTTGTCTAACGGCTTTGCTTACAATCGTGCAAAATGAAAAACCAAAAGATTGTGTGTGTTTTTTTGTATTAATTTGTATTCACAAAATGATGTTGATTAAACGACTATCCCTAAAATGATATTCATTTAAAAGTGATTTCTTTAAATGAGAGTAAAAAACCAATAACGTCATCCCCCCAAGTAACTGTTGGTATATTAATGATTTTACTTTTAATTTATTTTTAAATGATTTAATTTGTTTGGTTTTTCTTTGTTGGACGGAAACTTTAGTTACATGGTAACGGCCAGGAAATCGACACAATGACAATTAGCTTAGCAATTACTACTACCACCCCAAATAATGAACATTTAATAGCAGAATCTATGTCAATTAAGAAAAACCAAAAGAACTGCGGGAATTGTTTTATATATAAGGAAAAAATAACTTTCGTTTCAATTTTAGTCTTATAAATTTCGCAGGTAGTACAGAAGACTCTGATCAAATTTAAGCAACCGCAAATCTTTTCTGTTTATCTGTTGTCTTACAAAACTTCTCGAAATAAATAACAGTATTTTCCAACTTTACCAAGATATTTAAAGTGATAATCATTAATCACCCACATTCGAAGCCTTTATCTGTTGTCTTACAAAACTTCTCGAAATAAATAACAGTATTTTCCAACTTTACCAAGATATTTAAAGTGATAATCATTAATCACCCACATTCGAAGCCTAAATGTAATCTCGAAAATATTAGACTCTTCGTTTTCCCAGTAATTTTTGTAGCCAAATAGCTCAAAATGTCTTACGTAAAATTGGCAAACAACATTTAATTCTGCTAATATTTTAAATATTTAACCGCATTCTCGGATGTTGGTACACGTTTCAAATTAAAGAGGAAAATATCTGTTAAAAATAATTCAAATTTCATGTTTCTGTCTGTATTGGTTTAGTATTAAAAATCATTTCAAATTTCCGCCTTTTTATTTATTTAATTCATATTTTACTTGTTAAGAGGTGAAACTTCAAATGATTGTTTAAGCTTAGCTAATATAGATATAATAATGAAATTTGAAGTATTTTTATGAGATAGTCTCCCCTTTAATTTGACATTTATACCGGTATCATAAGGCGCGAAGAAGTATTACAAATATTTTTTGTAAAATGTTATCTTTGAATCTTTGTAGTCCTTTTAAGCGGCAAAAGGATGAGTAACTGAAAACGGCTTTAGTTTCTCACGTATATCATCCGATCCAAGTGCAATTTGGCTGTCGGATGGTGTATTATAAAGAAAACATAGCACTATCTTATTAACAATTCAATAAAACAAGCCAGAATCAGTATTTTCCCAAAGGACATTGCTTCGTTGTGCTATCAGTCATTTCACAACCCGATCAACCCAATTTTTCAGAATATGGCCCAATGATGCCTCTAGCCCAAAATCCACCTCAAAAAGTGACTCGTTGTGAATCTATTGGCTTCTCAATAGTCACACATCTAAACCCCATACGCGGTAAGTTTTCTTATTGACATAGCCACCGAGATGAAAATGAGCTTCATCTGAAAACACGAAATTTTTCCACGTAAATATCTTACTACTTCGGAAGTAGGTTTTTTATTATTTCCCAATTATGTTCAAGCGTATAGCCTCCCATTTTCCCAATGCCAAACATAAAACTGAAAACAAAAATAAAAATGAACGTTATTCTACCTATCAAAGTCAATGGCCCAACTATATATATACCGATCGTCTTAAAATCGAGAGCTGAGTTGATTTAAGGATGTCTGCTTGTCTGTTCAGCTACTGAGTTTTTCTGTCCAGCTACAAGTTTGTCTGTCCAGCTATTGACAATTGTTGTCCAATCGCTGTGAAATTTGACAGCAGTACCTTTTTATGCCCAAGTACAATCACTATTGACTAAGGAGACAAGCTGCTCAGATTTAAACAACCTCACCTCTGTAGAATTCACATTTTTCAAGGGAACTTGGGAAAATGTTCCCTATCTGGAAAACAAAATTTTCATCGGATCTTGATAAACAAATTCCAGATCATTTTATATTTCACCTCGGAATACGCGTTGTGATATTATCCGATTTTCTATATTACTACTAGAGAACAGCATATTACATTGGATCTTATCACACGGAGGAAAATGAATGTCATGAGTCTACATTTTCCGTGCATATACCACTAACATCTGAATTATTTATCCCTCAAGAACAAATATATTAAATCCGATTTTAGTCAATTTTTCAAGATCCGTTATATATCAGCCGGGAGCACCTACAATAAAACTATGTCTTCATATGTACCCCCGAATTATCTTCTTACCGCTCTAGCATCCTCATCGCATTAGACAGCCCTACAATGAAAGAGGATAACGATCAGCTAAGCCCTCCATTTTTTTTAAACAATTGCAGAACTTTAAATCTCATTTGAAAAGTTTGCAACTTTCAGAACTTAAAAAGATTTTTTATCAGTGCTTTTTTGTGTAGCCCACACACATATTGTATAATCTCACATGACAACATTAGTCATACCTTTATAGGCCATATATATGCAAACGCCCCACCGACATTAAAACAAATTAATTTGTCAATAAAATCCATATATAGGCGCGACAGTGGAGTAGGGTAACATACTACTCCGTCCGATTTCATAGATCGGTCTCATATTCACGATATTCCAGTAACGTCGGGTTTAAAATCTTGACCCGGCCGACTGCATGGATCGGTCTAATATTCACAATCTTTCACGAAAAAACGGTTGATTATGCTCTTAAAAAAATTTCTAAAACTTCAGAGCCACAAAAACAGAGGTAATCAACGATGAATTGGTCACTTAGAAATAAATAGTATTTACTATCAGGATTGTACTGAAAAGGTACTCAAAACGTTTCAGAATACATAAGGCGACATTTGATGCAATTTTCTATAACAGTTGGTAACACTTGTTATATTCCGATGTCCAATGCGACTTCATGTTACCCACCTATTGAAAATTTTAAATAATTTCAAATATAATTTATTACCGAATTGGATTTAAAAAGAAATCCAATTTCAGAAATATTCCTTTCAAAAGATTTACTACTTTGGAAGTAAGTTTTTAATATTTCGCAATTTCGTTCGAGCGTATAGCGTCCCATTTTGCAAGTGTCAAACATAAATCTTTTAAGGCCACCCTATACATCCCTTTGAAGCTAAAGTTTATTTCCAGCTTTATCGCTATAAGATGATAGATGATAGATTAAAGATGATCTCTTTAATATCATTTCCTGGACTACATTCATCTAAGGCTTATTTCAATGTCCAACAAATTGTGCATACATTTTTCAAGTCGTCATCACTGACACTGTGACACCATGCCAATTTTCAAAACCACCTATACTCGTCTAAAACTAGAAAACACCTTTAAAATGGTTGCACCTCACACTGTTCGGCGCTGAAACTCACGGTTCGTGAAGACCTTTAAATTGACCCCGATCATTCGTGTGGCTGCCAGTCAAGCCAAAATGTCATGTCACCTCGTTAGCCAACATGTACAGCACAGCAAACAGCTTTTGGATGACATAACCACTGTCTGGCCAGTGTCTGCACGAGATGGCTGACCTATAACCTGTCAAAGGTAACAAAATCGTTCTGTGATTGTCTCACTGTATGAAATTGTTAAAATAGGGTTTATTAGCGAAACGAAAAAAAAAGACAACCGGGCTAAGAACTTCAACTTTTTGCGTCAATATAATATTAACCTAGATTTTCTCTCCCCCTCCCGCCACGTGGGCTGTTCAGCGAAGAATAATAATAGATTTTTGCATGTTATCCTCCACCACGTTTTGTTCTTTTATGGTCTGGCTTAACATACAAATGGCAAAAATCTTATTTTCTAACTAACTGCCATTTGGCAATTATGACAAGGGTTAACTGGGAAATGGAACGAACAAGTGCGTCGAGGGATGAGTGAGGGGTGGTAGTTTGTAATGACTTATAAGCCAGAAATGAACAGCAAAAAAAAAATGGTTGATGTCTCTTCGACGCGAACGCAGAGGTTGGGGCCGACAACAAAAACTAATGAAGCGTCTGACAAAACGAACGACTGAACGAGAACAAAGAACAACATTTTATGGCTGTAACTAACGAAAGTATCACACAAGTCAGGCAAAAAGAAAAACAGCAACTGAAAAACGTGTAATATTAAACATTTTTGTTTCTTCTTCAACTTTTTTTCTTCTTGTTCTTCTTCTCCTCAGTTTCATTGACTTTGTCGTTTTATTTTTGTTTTATGCATTATTACATTTTATTACCAAAAATAAGAGAAGAGAAGAAAAAAAACGCAAAAAATTTCAAGCACAAGCGAAAAACAAACTACAAGGCAAAGAAAGGATCTCGAAAGCATATAACAAATAGCTCGTGCTGTACAACAACTTCTTGAATATTGTTTATGTTACAGGCTTATGGCCCCATAGCATGTAACACAGTCAACTACGAGCATAACTACACATGCCTCCTGCCTGGCAGCCCACGTACACGTACTCCTGTACAGGACGTCTCCCCCACGTCCTGACGATGTGGGTAATCGCACACCCATAAACTTAATGACAATGACTAATAAAATAAAACAACAACAAATCCCCGGCAACAAGAACAACAATCATTTATAAATATGAGCGTAGTTTTGTTATGCTTGTTTAAGCCGAGCATAGCAGAATTTGCAGTCTAACCAGAAAACAAACTGAAATTATTATTATTTGTTTGTATATTCTGTTCAATTTCTTTAAGATTTCAGTTCTTTAGCAATTTTATCGTTTTCTTTATTCTTAACAACTATCATTTCGTTTCTATCACCATTTCTCTTCACGCTAAAAGTTCACCAAATTATTTAACCAAATTCTTAAACGGTTCTCTAAGAAAAAAATATGAAAAAAAAAACAACAACTACAAAACTCTTTTTAAACATCTCCCACCTTTAGCACCATTTCTTAAAGTCTTTACCAAAAACCAACCAACCAATCAACCTGCCAACCAGCCAATCAAAAAAACTCATTTACATCTAGTCTTACCAAATATCTGTTTCAGTTTAAACAATTTGTTCCTCATTTTTTTTTTTGTGAAATAAGCCAAGCATAATTTGAAATGAAAAAATACAAAAACAATCTTTGCCAAAATTTAATGCATTTGCAAAACAACAACAAACACCTTATATGCGTACTCTCATCATCAACATTCTCAGAAAAAAAACCCGACCCCCCACCATCATCTTGACAAAACAAAAACAATGTATCACCAGCCGATATGAAAATGACTACATTCAGAAACTCCAAACAACTCAAAAACAAAATTCAAATCCTTAACACAATCAGCCATCAATGGCCAAGGATAGAAACAAAAACAAAAACCGTAACCAAAAAGTATAACAAAAAACAAACAGCCGTGATATACAGTTTCCACATCACCTTCATCATGTTCAAAAAATAAATAAAAAAAATAAACAAAAAAAACAAAGGAAGGCTGCACCACCTACCATGTACATTAAACCCAAAATTTTCCATCAGTGATATATCACAGACAGCGTTGGCCTATAAATAGTTGATTAAAATAAATTATTGTCAAGAAAGTTTAGGATTTACCACTTACAAATTATCACAGTGACATATCATACAACAACAGCATACGTCAATATTAGAAATATATAAAACAAAAATAAAAAATTATCACATAATAACATTTTCAACAACTGCAACAATAAATTGCAATTTTGTAATAAAATTTAGAATCACATTCTCAAAAGCGGACATGGTTAATTGCTATTTAATATAGAGTTTCATAAGGGTTTCATACTTTTTTGGAAAACTATCCTGCAATACGTTTTTCCACCTATATTCAAAAAATGTAAAAAATAAGAAGTTAACTGAAAAGGGTTGACAAATTTTGGTAACAACCAAAAAACTAAATTAAGCAACGTTATACTGTAAATTTTTTTAATAAAAATTTACAAATTCAATTTACTCAAATTGTTAGCTGATATCCATTAAACCGCTTTGTTGGTATCAGCAATTCGGACACCGTGCGTCAAAATGAAAAAATTATGAGTCATGGAAATATCTTTATAATTTCGAAAGCTGGCACGAAACACAACAAAACTGAGCAGTTAGTTTTTCATAGTTCGAGTTTGGGTTTAAAATGACTTAACATTTTGGAAGGTTAGTCAACAATTATTTGTAATTTTTCTGTTAGTCTTAGAATTTTATATGTAAAAAACCGAGATCTAAAAATTAAACAGATTAACATAGAAATATGAAATTTTGATATGTATATATAGGGTGTTTTTTATTGAGGTATAGAACTTCGAATTGAAATAAAACACAAGAAAATCGTTTTAATGTCCATCAATTTGGCTTTATTGGAAGGATAATTTTATGCCATTAATGTTTAAATATGATTTCGGCCATGTGGCCGCCGCGGCTGGCTCGAATATAGCCAATTCTACAGGTCCAATTTTCAACCACTCCAATTGCTGTGCACGGTGGCGAATCGATTCATTCGGGTCCTCTTCAACACTTTGCTCTACAGCGGCAATTGTTTCTTCGGTGCGCACTGTTCGACGTCTCTGCGGATGCGTATTATCACATAGAGTAAACGTAGTGCGAAAACGATCCATGGTTAACCGAATTAATTGCTCTGATGGACGATTATGTCGACCATATGGACGGAGCTTGCGGTGAACTTCGCGAACTGAACCATTACTTTCGAAATAAATTTGCACGATTTGTAAGCGTTGTTCTTTTGTCAACCTGTTCATGATGAAATGGCAAACCAAACTAAATATTAATCACTTGACAGCTGACAAAATGGCCGTCAGTTAAAAAAGTGATGCCAACTTGAAGTTCTATCCCCAATAAAAAACACCCTTTAGAACAATAAAGCTCATAAAATATATATTTTCCGAAAATTTGTAAAATAATATCAAGATTTCCAAGGTGTACTAGAAAGTTAAAAATAATTGTTGAATAATTATAACCTTCAAAAACGAAAAGTCATTTTAAAAGCGAACTAGACCAGAAAATGAAAATCTGAGTACAGCTTTGCTATTTTTGACGTTTACTTTCAGAACTTTATAGCCATTTCCATGGCTCAAAATTATTGTGGCACGGTGTTATAAGATTGCTTCACATTAAATATTTGTGACAGCAAGAAACCTTTAAGTATACCAATCGGCGTAGAATCGCGAGCTGAGTCTATTTAACGATGTCTGCCTATACGGCCCCTCTGTCTACTGTCCGTCTACAGTTTGCATTCAAAGTACTTTTCGAAATTATTGACCGATCGCCGTGAAAGTAGACAGACAGAAGAATTTTTTTGGGACTCCGATTTACTCTATTAATGCTATAAAATTCACATTTTACATCGGATCTTGATCAAATTTAGCAGGTCATTTTACATCTTAACTAGGAATACATACCTTGGAAGTGAGCTATAGGGACCATGTTTTCATATGAACCCTATACAAATGTATTTCCAGTTTACCCCCTTGCTTAATCAGAACTATGTATGGGCGCTGGAAGTGGTGAATGATGCCATATTGTCAGCCCCTTAACTTTCCTTACTTGAAATCTTGAATAAGAATTGTAATTATTTTTTTATAAATGTCAACATGCCATTTGTAAATAAATTTGTATTCTATTAAATATAGATGCAAAATGGTCTTGAGTCAGGACAATATCCTAGTTCAAATCAAATTGTAATTAATTGTAAATTACTCATCATATATATCGGCTATGAAATATTTTAAAGTATATCCGAAAAATTGTTGAATAACTAATATTTTATGCAATTGATTAAATATTAGGTTTTACTTTTACCCTACCATCGATTAACATTTAAAACCATGGCATGGCATTGCACAACAGTCTGTGAATCAATAAACTACTAAGATGACATAGACATATCCATCTATCCGTATGTTGGAAGCAGTCCAACGTCTAATCGAAGCGTGCTAAGAGGTCCCATGGATCTCACGTTCGATAGAAAATTACAACTCACAACAAACAAAAGTTGTTTTTATAGTTTAGTAGAGTTCGAACCAAGATTTGTGACTTAAGTCCACTTATATGTCTAATAATTTTAAATTGCTTGGACAAATTTCCCTCGGTGAAACAGGTATGTGTTACAAATCGATTTTATTTTATTATCACCATGATGGAAAGAATTTAGTTTTGATATTTAATACATTTTCTATTTACACCCTAATATTAATTCACAGGAAAATATTTTGGAACTTGTTCCAAACATTATATGTTCTAGAATAGGTTCTAACTACTCGTTTAAGAATTTAGTTTTGATATTTAATACAGATACATTTTCTATTTACACCCTAATATTAATTCACAGGAAAATATCTTGGAACTTGTTCCACACATTATATGTTCTAGAATAGATTCTAACTACTCGTTCTACTAATGGTTCCAAAGAATCGATAAAGTGAAACCTGTTATAGAACTTGTTCTTCGGAAAACCTTACTGTTTACATATTGATTCCGTGGAACAAACAAACATATCATTAAATGTGTATATTCAGAATTTAGCAAAATCTTCGTGAAATATCTCACCTGTCCACAAAATCCACTAAAATTAAAGCTTGGATTGTTTTATGACTGCCCACAAAATATTTCGGCTGTAACACTTACCTTCCCGTAGCGAAATCGATTTTATATAAATTCTAAAAATCATGTTTTTGTCAGTAGCAGAAAACCTTTTACAACAAATTTATTTCCACGTTATCCGCTTCCTCTCACTCATTATTTCTCCGTACCAGTAATTGACTGGTCCCAAACTATTGTTTTAGGTAATGTGTGTATAATAATATCGACTGTACGCGTATTTTTGATATCAGTCGAAATCAATCTGAATCAACAGTAGTTTAAAATATAGTCATATAATGGTTTTAAAAAATCCAATATAAAATTTATCCATAAAACAGCAGGTTCCACAACCGGTTCCAAAGAAAATGTATCTGTTCTAGTTTTGCGTAAAGGAACCTGTTGGTTTTGGGACAAACTCGAACAAAAATAATCAGTGCTAGAACTAGAAGTAGAACAAGTTCTGTGGTATTACAAGTTTTTCATCAACCGGTTCTTTGCAATCGAAAATTTTGCTGGGTTATTATATTAATTTACTCTGAAGAATATTAATGATTTAACTTTGATGAATCTCAATGTTTAAATATAACATAATTATTACATTTTCACAGGTCAATTGACAAAGACATTTTGCAAAGCGTTATTCTTTTGGGTAATTTGTCTAAGGGGATTCGTTAGAATTATCATAGAACTTAATCAACAGAACCATCAGAAGTAAAATTTTCAGTACAGTATTACTAAATCTGCAGTATTTGAAATAGCCATAGTCGATATATAGCTTAACAGCTTCCGTTACTATATTATTGTTACAATTGTTCTGTTTTCCGCAAAAAATACATGGTTCTGTAATGCAATCCAAAACGTGCTGGCCTAGTTTAAGATGCTGATATTATGCCAAATGTAGAAGTTATGGCGATAACTTTTTTATCTCACAACGAATATGTCACTGTGATAATTTAACAAAAAAATATATACAAAATACACAAGAGTGTTGACACAAAATTCGGGAGGGCATAAATGGTAATATTCACATATATAGACAAACTGTCTTAACAGACAATATACATTCTCGGAGACAACAAAATTAAACTATTTTTTTTTTTTTTTTTGAAAAATCCCACTACAACCACACAAAGAGTTATTGCCATTTTTAAACCACTGAAAATATTGCTGTAAAGATATATCAGTGATACCACCACCACAAATGTGCCCAGAGCAGCAGAACACATGAATACCAACCACAAACAAACTTAATAATCCCATCAAATAAAAAAAAATAGAAAGAAAATGAAGTAGGTAAACAACCCCCCCAAAAACGACCTACTACAACGACATATCATCGCCACATCTCGTAGTGCCACCACTAACCAAGACAACAGCACCACATCACATCACATCATATCACCTCAACATCATAAAACAGCAACAGCCACAAGACATGTAGTAAACAACAACAACAACTTATTTGAAAACATTCAACAGCTAAAAAAAAGAAACATAACAGCAGCGAAATTTCATCTCAAGCCATCCCCAGGACCCCCAAAGAACCACAACAACAACATTACTCCCCGTCTCTTGCGTCTTATATGAACCAAATTAACTATGCTAAATATAAAATATATATTTCATTATTTTTTTGTTCTCGTCACTCTCTCTCTCTCGTCTATATGTCATAACATCCATCGAGTTGTCATGAAAAATACATCCATACATTTGCTACATAATTACAAGAAATGAACCAAAGTTAAAAAACAAAACAAAGCTCTGCTAACAAAAACTAAACGCTTTTAAAAAATTTAACACTCGTTTGGGAATGATATTTAAGAACAAAACCAACCAAAAACCAAATCAAGCTCGTTTCACGCGTTCAAAAAGTTAATGGATTTTTCTTATATACTATATATATATATAAAAACATACATATTATATAATATATATATACAAACTACTATACCAAGCAAACAACCCAAAGGCTAAATGAGCTACACTTTAAAACTTAGCTAAAAGTACACTCAAAGAAAAAAACTTTCTTAAACCACAAGAACACACTTTCACTTCCACCACTACCAATACCACTACCACAGCCACCACCACTGCCACTAAACTAACACCACGAACCAAGCAACACCGACACCATCGACACTTTTGAAACAACGCCGAAAAAAGTAGTTACAAAAAGTTTATGAAACACGTTTTTCCTCCTTTAATTTCTTCTTTTCTTTTGTTGATTTATTCTCACCTCCACCACAACCACCACCACTTGCTACACTCGAAATTAAAAGTTCGTTTATAACATGAAGACACACCAAAAAAATACTTACTTTTGCTAAAAGTATATACAGCTCGTAACTCGTACCAATCTTCTAAACTAAAACAAAAGCTATAATTTTGTTGTTTATTTTCTTAATTTTGAAAACTCTTAGTTGGATTTTTTTATTCACTTATTTAGTTTTTGATTCATCATAAACACATCTTGCGAAACACATCAATCAATGCTAAAATTTAACAATAAGAAAACAAAACAAACAACCCAACCTCTTAATGAAATTATATGAAAATCTATTTATCACCAACCAAATCCTCTAAAAGTAAATCATACCTACATCTCTTAAACAAAACAAATGACTTAAACCAAAAACAAAATGAACTTTTCTTAAACAAATCGTATATGTTTTACACTTAAACCAAAACCAAACCCGACAACATCAAAATGTGTGTAATGCTTTTGAATATTTCCCTAACATTTTTTGGAAACCTATGTGTGTTTTTTCTATCAATGTATTTTTAAGTATTCTTCTAAACCTAAACTAAAACATCCAAATTATCGTATTAGTATGTACCTTTTTTATATAACAAAAACAAAAACTAAAAACCTAAAAAATGTATGTAAGTGTATTTCCAATTGTTCCAAAATTTTCTGCTTTGAATGTATGTTTTCTTATAATAACAAACAAGACTTCATTTTCTTTAGGTAATTATTTGATCATATAACTAAATTAAGAACATTTAAAACCTTCCGATAACGAACAATCGAGAGTTGGACAGATTTGCAGCTAAGCTTAAAAGGAAGCAGTAAATAAGCCTACAAAATATTTTGCCGATAATTGACTTCAGCCAATTACAGCTATTTTATTTGTTTTATAAATTATACATTAAAAATGATTTTAATTTTTTAGCGATCTGAATTAGTTAGTGTGGATATCCAGCGAAAATTTAAACTATCTGACTGTGCCTTAGTTTCTAAAGGAGTGAGCTAAAATTTAAAAAATAAATTAAAATAAGAATTAGTTTATTTATTAAAAAAAATCTCATAACACTACTTTACAAATTTCAAGTGTATCAAATATGGCGGGTTTTGCCACGCCCCTTCCATTACCTCCCACACAAATCACCCTAAACTACGTAAAATTAATGCTGTTATAACTTATATACAGATGGTAGGAATACTCTGAAATTTGAAATTAGTATTGTGGTATTCTATACTAGAAAACGATACTAATTGTTTATGTATTTTTTAATTAAAATTCCAATTTTCGAAGAAGGGGGTACTTTTAATATTTTGATTAAAATGTTGGGAGGCCTTAGTCCTCAGGTATACAATTTAAATTAAATCTATTTATGAGGGCTAAAATTATTATGAAAACCACTTTCACGTAGTCGTTTTGGAAAATTCTCCAAATATTTAAAAAAATCGCACGAAAAACCTCATAAAAATATAAAAAAATTGTGGTATTTTTTAATAACTAGCATTCCAACGAATTTTTGGATAAATGACCCTCATTGTAAAACTAATATTTTTTATAATAATCAGCGCATTTTTGGTGTCACGAAAATTCCATCAGAAATGTTTTATTAAAGAAATTATGACCCTATTTATAGAATGACTCATATTGTGCCCTTTTTCAAATTAAGTTTTTTATTTATATTGATTTTATATGCCAGATATTAGAAAATATAACAAATTAGTTTATTTTTCTATTTTTATTGAATTTTTCAATTAAACAAACCAAACCTATTTAATTAAACCAAAATGAAATTAAGGTGATTTTTTAAATTCTCTGACTTCTACGAGGAGAGTCATAACGTAGATTGAAAAAATAATAAAATACATTTTTTGCTGAAAAGCAAAGCCTTTTTGAAGGTATGGAGAAGTTATGACCCTTTTTGTAGGCATAAGAAAATTAAAAAGTTATATTAGTGGTAGTGTGCAGCCAAGTAATAAATGTCAACATGACATTTGCAAATAAATGAGCATTCTGTAAAATATAGATGTTAATGCTCCTGAGCCAGGACAATATCCCAGTTCAAATCAAATATTCATTACACCGTACGACAATTTTAAAAAAGTCGTTACACCTGAATCGGATGAAACTATAAGCAAAATGGAGTTACTTTGCGTTTTTAGTTTTTCATTTCCTCATCATGTTGTCCCTTAACAGGACCACAAATTTTCAAAAAATTATTTGATATACTTGTTCGCACCCTATGATAATGGATAGCGTCAAATTAAAGAGGAGAATATCTGTTAAAAATACTTCAAATATTATGCTTATATCTGTATTAGTTTGGCATTAATATATATCTCAAGTTAACCCCATATTTTTTCTAGTTTATTCACATTTTATTTTTTTGGAAACAAATCTTTAAATGGCTGTTAATACTAAACTAATACAGCTATAAACTTGAAAATTAAGTATTTTTAGGGCATATTTTCTTCTATTTGGCATTTAGGGAATAAGTATGAAAAATATTTTTCGAAAAATTTTATCCTTTGGAACTTTGTAGTTCTTATAAGGGGCAACAATATGAGGAAATCAAAAATTAAAAACTCTATTTCACCTATAGTTTCATATGTATATTATCTAGTTCAAGTGTAATATGGACTGTCGGATAGTGTTACCAACCAAATAACGCAAACGAAAAAATGAAAATTTAAAAAATTGATGACAAGAAATCATAAAAATAGAAAAAAGTTTCCCTTTGATTCCTTTTTCATTTTTTCAAATTAAGTTTTTGCCTAAACTTATATCCTCATATTTGAATAAGATACATTATTCGACAAGAAAGGGAGATAATTTTACATCTATTCAATGTTTGTCTTCAAATAGGCTATGTTTTTCTCGAAGGTATGCCTACTATTAAAAAATAAAACGAATTAATTTCTATTCGTATTTCTATTTATTTTTCCGTGGAAGCAAATAAAACGCATTTAAACAAAAAACTTGATTTTTGAAAATTTCTTAATTCTTCATTTGTCAATAGATAAAAATAGGCATTATTTTCTTCGTAAGATGTTAGAAATTAAAAACAAAATCAATGCTAGTTCTCTTTGTTTCTATTTTAATATTTTTCTGTCAATGCTAGTTCTATTTTTTCTATTTTAATATTTTTCTGTCACGAAAAAAAGATTTAAAAAATTAATTTATTCTCAAATTTTTGACGGCTGCTCCTAAGCAACTCTATCTACATAAACGTGGAATTAGAAAGTTTGCCAACTTCATTATCTGTAATTCAACTTGCAAGCAGAAGTGATCGCACTCATACTACAAAATTTATATTACCAATATACATTAGACGAAAAATGGAATTTTAATAAAAAATATTAAAATAAATTGTTAGTATTGATTCGTATTGGATCTATATGCCCCAACACACACATAAAATAAAGTTTTAGGTCCCGCACATACAATTTGCCTTTGTAGTGTAAATTATCAAATTGTAAAAGATGGTGAACCATTAATATTTACTTTATCAGGTATAGGTAGATTGTGTATAATGACTGAATTCGTTACATACCCTGTCTAAATCGCAACTTTGTAAACTCGAATAGCACCGCACCTGTGCAGTCACAGAAATATGTTTGTGTCACTTAATTGGCGTTGTACATTAATATCTAATATTTTGCTCTAGTGTACACAAGTTAAAATTAAGTTTAAATGGAATTAATCTGTCACGTGCCAAACTTTTAACAGCAAACTAATGGATATTTTAATTTCCAATAAAATACTCACTCACAGGAATCTTTGGATCGCATTGATGTTTCTTACAACATTATTTTAAGATTATTTTAGCTGATACCAAATAGTCATATAGAACAACAAAAGGAATGTTTTAAGTTCACTTTTAGTTAATTTCTATTGTAATGAGATGATGTAACTTTATATCTATCTTACTAATATATATTTGTAATATTAGTCCCAGAACTACCCTAGCAATGAAAATAAGAACAATCACTTTATTTCTTACTTCTACCACCGATATGCAATAGCTCAATAGTAAGAACTATAAAGCTCTGATATAGGCTAAATCTGGGTGCTTCAAAAAATGATTTTGGCCATGGATATTGTGGATATTGGCGTGTACATTTTCATGATGGAACAACCCATTTGCCTAGCGATCAAATTTCCGTTCAAATCAACTACTTTTGGTCAATTGTATGACCAACACTTATTTGGAGTATGGTTTGCATAATACAAATATTATTAAAGCGGCCGAAGGAGTTTTGGCATGTTGAAGGTTAATATGAGGTAGCCTCAATATTTGGATAAATCCGCATTATCTACCATCCCAATGAGGATGTCGCCAGACTCTTCGTCCCTCCCATGAAGCATCATCCTCTGCGATCTGCCCCTCTGTCTCCGAAGACATAGCATTATAAACATTTATTGAGTATCTCATTCGTCGACCAGGCCAGAATCCTAGGCGTCGTATATCCGATATTGGGGTAAAACCATATTTCAGGATCACGCTAGTCGTTTTAATGTCCCATACATCACATAGACTCAACATTCTGTTTAGGGGACACTAACGCCTTAGAGATTTTGTCTACCCCCATTTGTGGGTAGGGAGGTTTCATAGTAATCTGGGGATGATCTTGACTCTCCTCTGAAGTCATCCTGCGCCCGACGGATGTGCTTGGCAATTCGCGAAGAACACTGGCGAATATTCATATGGCGAACGCTACTACTTTTTTCTGGACATAATACTGTCCACATCTCACAACTTCGCTAAAGTTATCGCTAAAATAATTTAGTACTCCGTAAGAGGCCTTAGTTCTTAATCGTACTGGGAACTTATCATTTCCAACGCTTTAGTTTAGTTGTTGTTTTATCCGTATTCATATTAGAAGTGCCTTCGAGAACATTTTTGCCTTTTTAGAGACTCTTCCAATTTTTCATATCTTACCATGACTTTAAGGGATGACTTACAAAAAGATCGCCAGTTCGTCAATTTACCGATTACTTTCGAAAGTATATTTTTCCCAGACCAAGTGTGGTATTGAAAATGTAATTTTGGTTTACATTATACACGGGAAAAAAATATTTTTTCTTTAAATTACTGTTACTAACTGGGAAAATATAAAGGAAAACTTAAGCTAAATATTTTTAAAGTTTTTTTAGTTTATATACTGATAAATAACCATTTGATTAAATAAAAAATCTGCATCAGCAATCGTCCGTCCAACTCTCGAAAAAAAAACCAATGAAGTAAAGAACCAATTTTTAAATTAATGCTAAACCTATTTAAAAGTTAGTTTAACTTCAGCTAAAACAAAATCCAATAAACCAAAGTAATTATCGTAAAATTTTGTTTCCTTTGATTTTCCTTTCCAAAACTCATTTATATTTCGTTTTCATTTTCTTTGTCACACATTTAGTAAAAGTTCATTTCAGTTTTCTCTATAACAACTCAAAAAGTACTTCACCTTCACCAAAAAAAAACAACAAACCAAATCACCACCAAAGCCAATGTGAACAGAAAAAGATCACAAAAAAAATCGAATCACCTTTAACAACAACAACAGTAGAAAAGAATCTCACAAACTCACCTCACCTTTCAGCTATTTTTCAAATTTTCGATTACAAAAACTAATGGCAATTGTCTGTCTCACCAACTCACTCCACGATTATCTTTCACTTCACAAATTCAGAAAGAAATCAACCGATTGAATTTGAACGAACAAACTCACCATTTCTGAAAGCTCACCACGTTTATCACATTCCAATGTACCTATTTGATTGAATACAATTTGTTTTCTGTGACATATCACATCACCACCAACAGCCACAACCACCACCACCACTACCACTACTATTACCACCACCATCACCACTTGCTAACATTAGCTCTCACCTCAAATGCTAAATATAATCGTTGAAAATCAGCATTCGAAAATTTAAATCTCAGAACTCACCACTCTTTCAGTCTCACCATGAAATATCACTTCACTGCTACCACCACTTGTCAAACAACAAATTTTAAATCGAACTAACAACTCTCTCTCTCTATTTCTTCACTTTCAAATTTTACCATTTACCACAAAAAATAAGAAAATTTTGCTGAAATCAATAATTCACAATTTCACTTCAACCTTTTGATTCACCACAAAAAAAAAAGAAATTTTGTTCACCACAAAACTAACATCACTACCACCACCACCAACGATGCCAAATTCAATTCAATTCTCTTTAATTTTCAAATCACCCACCACCACCACCACAAATTAAAAATCGAATTGATTTTCTTTCACTTTAATTAGATTGAAATGAAAACATTAAACTAACCAAACTAACTAAACAATTCTAAAACTGATATTATCGAAATTTCATAAAACCAAAAAAGCAAAACAAAAACAACAGCATAACCTCTATCTCTCGTATTCGTAACTCAGTTTCATATCGTTCTTTAATATGAAATCGATCGATCAACAAATCAAAATCTATAAAATATCGATTCCAGTGGTCATCGTTATTCAGCAAAAACCCAGTTCGTTAACAAAATTTGAAAGTCATAAAAACAAGTGACATTTTTTCTCGAACATTTCGTTTTTCTTGTAGAAAATTCATAACTTTTTTCTTGTGAAAATAAACGAAACATTTTCCGGGCGATGGAAATCCAGAGATATTGAAAAACGTGCCAAACAACCCCAAAACATTTTGAGTTTATAATTAATTGAAAAGTGAAGATAACAACTTTACTTGCTCCGATTGATAATTTTTTATTAAGAATTTATTTCAATTCAATTTATTTGTTTCCTAAGTTCTCAATTTCCAATTCCCATCGTCCAGCATGTTTCTTTTATGATCATTAACATATATTTCAAACGAATAAAAAACGAATTCAATTTAAATTTAATTTAACATAATAACAAAACAAATTTGCATTCCTATCAACAATATATCCTCCCATCCTTTTAGGTTAAGTATATCTATCTGTATACTTATTGACATAAACCAGGAAAACAATTCTACTCTTAGTTCTGTTTTTTTAATTAACAACCATAACGAAAAAAGAAGAGAATTACTTACATACATACATGCCAAAATTAATAAGTTTTTTTTTCAGTTTCAAACCAATTATCATTATGCAAAAGTTTTTACTACACTTTTACTATATTTTAAACTTCATTTATTTGATTATTTCCGATTGTAATTGTTTATATGATATGATAAAAATAGAAAATGAGAAACACAAAAAAGTAAAACAAATAGTACGGACAAAAAATCAATTAAACAAATAAATTGACAATGATCAGCTATCAAGAAGAAAAAACAACAACTGCACAAACGATGTATGTGTACCACTGTACACTGTATGGGCAAATGAATAAGGATGCGGAATATTTAATTAACAAAATAAATAATAAAAAATCGTTTACGACTTTCCAATCTTAATTTGATGAGATGATAACAACTATATTTCCTACACTTTATTATTCAAGTTATTCGCGAAAAATAGGATATTAATCCATTTACGCCCTCCGTCCCCAAATGAGGGCACCTGTTTAGTGTTTTTTATGGGTGTTAATGGGTTGACATTTTTCCATATACATTTTTGAAACAGGGTGGATTTTTTAAATGTTATTCATTATACGAATTCAAAAGCACTTCAGCTGTATAAGGGTAAGTCCGTGACAATTGGGAGAATATGCTATTTTATAATAAATGTTATCTTTATATTTCGAATCCAATCGATTTCTTTTTTAGGCGATGGATTATGTGACTTTTCAAAATCTTTAAAACCAACACAATTTCTAAGACTTGACCTCAATTTTTGATTCGGCGAACCATTTTTGCATATTTTGAAATAATAACTATAGTCTCAAAAGTGCAATGAAAAAAATACATTGCCTTTCTCAAAATAAAATTAACATCATTTTTGCAGATACTTCTTTTAATTTAATGAGGTTTCATCACAATTTCCATTACAACTTAACACAAAAAAAATCGATTTAGCCTCATTAAGTGCTACAGATATCAAATTAACTGTGATCTAAAAAATGTTGTCAACAAACATTTTCAATCTATGCAGTAAATTAAATACAGTGGGCAAGAAGTGGGAAAAAATATTTTTTTACCATAAAATTAAAACAACAATCACGAAAATTATTGGTACCCACAGCTAGAAGCAAAACAATTTATACATGAAGAAAATCGATGTAGGGGGCTATGAAGGGTTTCCAAAAAATAAATAAAAATCAGCCAAAAGATCCCATACAAAATTGGGCGATATTTTGTATGAAAAATCACCAAAATTTTACTTTGAGTAGACTTTAGAAAACGGGCCCAAATCATGGGGTCATTTTTCATTATGAATTAACCAAAATAGTCGGATATTTCGTATGAAAAATCATCAAAATTTTACTTTGATTAGGCTTTGACTCTGAGAACTGAAAAATGGGCCCAATTCTTTGGGTCTTTTTTCATTAAATGTGAATGAAAAATATCCCCAAACCAAAAATGCAAAATGTTCCCGAAATATTTGCCTTTAAATTTTTTATTTTTGTAAATAAAGAAAAAACATTTTTTCTTTTCACTGAACCAACTCAGGGGATGTCCCCTATAAATAAGAAGTTGAATGGAGAGTAGAAAATCGTTAAGACCATCCGAAGGCGTCAACGCAGGAAACATTTACTCTGCTTGGATATACCTCAACAATGCAAAGCAGGAAACATTTACTAGGGGAGAAAATCGTTAAAACCGGCCGAAATCCAGCAACACAAAAAGCTTTTTGGGTGCCATTTTTCATCTGACGAATTTTTTCTTCATTTTTATTAAAGTGATAAATTGCACCAAGTTTAAAAATGGAAATTGCCGCCGTCCCCTCATCCCAAAATTTACGTGTTATTGTGGTCAATAAAAAATATTGTGCCCATTTGCATTGGGACCATTTTTACCTTGAGGCCACATTTAAGAAATCCAAAATCTTTAAGCCCGTCCGAAGGCTGATAGGATGACTGTACTCTGCGTAGCCTGCTATACCCATATTAGCCTTTCTCTGTAGCCTTTTATTTTATTACTAAACGTAAATGTAGGTTCGAAGCCCTATTTTTATTTGTGCCAGTCCCGAAGTCATATTCGTGTATTTTTGGGTCAATCTTACGAATATAGACTAACTTTTGGATATTTGGTCTAATTTTCAGACCAGTACTTTGGGCTATTTTTATCGGCCTAATTTTTATTTTAATCCATTTTTCTCATTTTTCGACCACTTTTTGTGTCGGAGAATTTAATTGTTTTTGGTATTTGAGACGATTTTTCACTGGGCCTAAATGTAGACGTTCAGCCTTCGTTATTAAGAATATCTCATTCCACAGCGAGAGCATATATTAATGCCAAATTACTGAATTTTAAAGTGGGAATTTTTTCGAGGTACTCACACTTAATAGTTATTAATATCCTATTTATTTATGGTGATTCATTATATGGTTCAAGCTGTAGGTCAAAGATATAAAACAATTCTGATTTTTTTTTTGGTAAAAAATATTTTTTTCCTAAACATATCACCCACTGTTAAACTACTTATCCGATTGACAATGGTATTGTGTAAAGAGTTATTGTCTAAGCTATCTTCGACGAAAAAAATAAAAGTTATAAACTATTAGATGGTCTATTGTTACAGAATCCTCTATAACATCCTTTATAACAAATTATTTGAAATATAAATAGAGAGATCGTGCTATACGCCCGTCTAATTATTCCCTCATTTTGGAGAGTACTGATCTTTAAAGATTCATGCGAGCAATATTCGCTCTCAAATTCAGAACAAATGATCATTGGATTATCCTGTAAATAGCAAAGGACACATATTAACCAGCTGATTATTTAAAAAATGTGCCAAATACTTTACAAAGCAGAATTTTTTATTTTATTTAAAAACAACTTTTGATTTTTACACAAAATTTGCGCCTAAAAATTTGTGTAAAGTAATTTTGGTCCAATAAACTCTCATGAAAGTTCCAAATACCAGACAATTTCCTTAAAAAAGTCTATTCTTTTTGGGGAACCTTTTCAATCCAAAAGTCATTTGGAATCACGATAACAACTTAAATAGATGTCATAAAATAAGTCACCTTCCTTCGCGTATAAATCCAATCAAGAAATTCTAATTTTCCACTTCAATAATTCATTGTATATTTTTCCGTTCTGAAACATGCTCGTCGTTTGTCCAGTAGGCCTTTGGTAGCATCTTGAAATTTGAATTATTTATTATTATTAATCTAAAAAGTCAGATTTCTGCTACGAGTTTAAATTGAACTTTCATTACAAAAATATAAACACATCGAATAATATGCAATTATGATCATATAGTACATTAGAAATTTATTGACTTTTTGAAATTCAACTTCAAACATCTACATTAATTAATAGCTGTTCAATGACCAAATAATACAAACTCTTACAAATACAAAATTTCATGTGAATCGTATAAAAACATGAACAAAATTGTGTCTTACATTTCGGAAGTATCGTTTATCGTAAATATCTTTTAAAAGTCCGGAGTTCTTATTTTTAAGGCAATCAACAGATGTATTCGGCTCATTTAAGTGATACTACTTGACAAAAAAATTAACACGGACCACCCTAATTCCCATTTATATGCTAAACAAGGTCTTGGCACAGCAAAGGAAACACTTCTAAAATTTCCTGCGACAAGAAACGACAAATTTTGTGGCTCATACCCGTGTAATACGTGAGATTTTGGAGGAAATTTAAAATAGCTTTTAACGAATTCCTTTACTGTTGCTGAATGAAAAAAATGTGAAGACATTTCCAAATTATGCCCTAGACACTAATTACAGGTGGAATATTCCACCAACATCCAAACACGCGCCTTATTCAATTGTCTGAAAGTGTACGTTGTATGCTGGTGGAGTGCAATCAAATAAACAAAAAACGATGGAAATTAATTATGTCATAACAGCAAATTGAAATGTTAATATTAGTTATTGGTTTAATATTAACAAAATCGCAAATATGTAATAAACAAGAGCGAACAAACAAATATACATGTGTGTGTACACATGGTGATAGGCTATTGGCCGCATCGATTAAATACATAAACTATGAATAGCTGATCATAAAAATATTTCTTTGTTTAATTATTGCCAACAATTGAATAGTTCAATAATTTCATGTATTTCGGTATTTCAATTTATAAATTTCTCAACAAACAAACAAACCGAACAGGCAAACAAACCAGCCATAATACTCCATATAACTCTAGTTTAAACAAATATTATTTATGAAATAACAAACATACCCGTACATACTAAAAAGAAAATAATAATAAAATAATAAACTAGCAAATGCCAGCTATCGAATGTAATTGTATTTTAAATATTGTATTTCTTTATTAATTTAATTTTTGAGAACAATCAAACAAACCAAAAACAAACCTACGCATCTATCACTATTAAATGATATTAATACCAGTTTTCTTTTATATCTCCCTTCCCTTCAACACACCACAAAACAAACACATCACCACCAACTAAACAACAACACTACGACCACCACCACCACCTTTGAACTCAAAATCGCCCATCGATTTGACAATTCAAAAAACGCGCCCTTGTACCACTTGACTGCGATGTACCGAACACAGGTGTCTCATGTCAAAATCGATTCACCTGTATTTCGCCTACACACAAATGCAACCGTTATATTATTAATAACATTTTCAATTGCTGTTACAACGCGTCAATACGTAGGAAATCCAATAGACTGTGTACATACGAGGTAAGTATAAGTAATAGACTGCTAAAATAGAGATCTCTCCCGAACAGCCCAGCCCTGCCCTGCCTTGCCCCTCACTTCATTTACAGCCTTTCATCACAGCATGTATTAATGCATTTCCATAGAATATCGTAAAGAATAATCCTTGTTTCCGTTTATTTAAATTTGTGATTTATTATTCTCCGTTTCAACATCATGCAGAGACATTCCGGAAGATGTACTTAATACATATTGTTGGATACATTCAACATATACAGTGGTGGATGCTTTTATGAAAAAGCAAGGTTCCGAGGTGCCTTTTCCTGGGGTTCATAATTCACAGGGACGTGGACCTCTAACAATAAAACATACAAAATATTATCAATGGGTGGCGTTTACGCTATTTTTTCAGGTAAGTCCTCTTATATACATTGCTATTTGAATTGTCCTTCTTGTTACTTATTTATCGATAACACTCTGTGCTAAAATAAATAACGGTTTAATCGTAATACAGTGCTTAGCCCATACAAAAACCTTGCAATAATAGTGGTCGATAGTACTGTTCACCATATGTATGGGGTATAAGCGCCTCTACCGACATCAACTTAGCTAAGCTGCGAACCTAAATGTTTAGAGTAACAAAAGTATCCCTTATGCAACATTTTAGTTCAGCAACTGGACGACATTGTTGTCATCGACATTAAGCAATGTTGTTGGTATGTTTATCGATCAGTGTCGCTGATCGATATCGATTTTTAGGATCTAAAACAGACGTATGGTGATTTGATGACTTTTACAATTGCAACTGTTTTAATTATAACAGTTTCCCCATAAATATTTCATAAAAAGATTACATAAAATTTATTACCTTTTTTTATAGCAATAAAATATAATTTAAACATAGATCTAATCAACAATTTGTGTGTTTTATTTACCACAAACGTCTTTTTCGTTTAAACTGTTTGTTCGATAAATCGTCAGGAGTTTATAATTTTCAAAAATAGTTTTTGGTTGCAAATAAGGACTAGGCAATTACAACAGAAAATATTCTGAAAATTTCAAGAAATCAATATTAAATAAATCCTTAAACAGGCAGCATAATTTTTGTCCTAAAACTTTAGAAATACACCATTAATTGCTTCGGTTGTAATAATTTAGCTCTTTTCTGCACAAAAGATATTTTTAGAAAACTCCAAACTCTTTTTTAACTAAGAAGTTAAGTTAAGCGGGGAAATCTGTTTGTGGTATATAAAACACACCAATATATTTTGACATCTATAAATGTTCGTTTGCTTCAACCATTCCATTGGTTTGATGGTTACATATCTTTCTTAATATGAGTTTTATCTATTATAAACAATATAAATATATTTTAATGAATTCATGTGAGTAAACACTATAAAATCTTTAACCCATTAAAGCCCAGCAAATTTCATTTTTCTCTGTTTCTTAAGGTTTAATGTTCGATTAATCGAACACTGGGTCAAAATCAACTACTTAACGACTAAAATTAATATTTGGTTTGTTTTATTGCTTTAGCGACCAATGCCTCTCAAACGAGCACCTTAAAAAGCACAAATCGAACTAAAAATGTTTAAGTTATCAAAATCGGCCCTGGTTCGATAAGACTCGGGCCAATGTGGTATTGAAAATTCGTACCGTGAATTCTTTCTACTGACCAACGGTCAATGATAAAAGAAAAATAGTTTGGAAAAGAACCAAACTTTCATTTTAGTAGGGGACATCGATAACATTTTGTTCTTCATCACAAAAGAAACCATTCTAATAAAACACCTATTAATAAAAAGATAACAAAATCGGGAATTTGGGTTTGCGTATGAAGTATATCAAATATCATATTTAATTTTGAGTAAATATTTTGTTGAGATTTTTTTTATAATTTTTATTACATTTCTTCGAGTATGAACAAACTGTCTTTGATATTTGAAGTGATACATGTTTGAGATTCTAAAAGTAAGGAATAATTTCAAAATATTCAGCATATTTAACTGCAGGATAATGCATGAATAAATAAACAAATATAAATCATATTCTTCTATATTTTTTGAGAATTTAAATATTTGTATTTATCATTCGAATATATGAAGTATAGCTTGTACCACAATTGTGTACATCAAATGGACATTTGTATATTGAATTCTTCGACCAGTTTTGAATTTTAAAATCATCATGACGTAATATTTTACTTCATGATTAAGAATTTAGATGATTTTAAAAACTTATTTAACGATATTAAAATTCACTTATTAGAATTTCCATTAAAAGATTCAAATTTACGATTTGTCATTGCATATAAATTAGTTTTTGAATGTATATACAAATATTAATTTACTATTTTTGTTTTCGATGTTGTGTATTATGCACATATAGTTGAAATAGATTAAATCAGCTTATATGAGAGTATTATATTGCCTTCAGATATACATTTTGAACGTACATATTTTGAGAAAACAAATGTTTGAACTGCAAGCGTCATCATTATTCAGAAGGCATACAAACACAAAAATATCGGACAATTTTTGCCTATCAAACTGTCTAGTTATTCTATGGAGTGATGCGCGCATATTCACACGAGATATAAACAACAACTTTTCCAAATAAAATAAAATGCTATAACCAAAGACATGGAAATTATAAAAATACAGCAAACATAATTGGTATTGCAATATTGAAAATGAAAACTTTGCACTGCAACTTTGTAACGCAATGCATATTCAAAAACCATGGTCAACACTAAAGATAATAATAATTTGTTTATTATTCTCAGGGAAGCTCTAAAGATCATCAACTTAATTTTATGTCCATTTAAGTAATAAAAAAATATCTACCATTAAAAACTGAAGAAATCGTATATCAACATGCAACATGTACCACCGCTAGCAACAATGTTGATAGTTATTCTATGCTTGCAGGGTTGGTGAGTTGCAAAATGGCTCCCTCTATAGTTAGTTGCATTAATATATCGTCTATGGTTAGCCTGGACATAAACCACCCTTCCAAGTGGTGAATATTTTGGATGGTTTAGTTCATATAAATTCTACTATACTATTTCTCATTTAACAAAAGAAGATGAAATAAAATTAAAATGTATAATATTTTTTTTTAAGATTTATCTTGTAGTCCGGGAGACAGCAACGACTTTGGTTACACTATAAGTAATACGACCTAAATTTTTACCACCAGTTCCTTTCATTATAGAAAGCAAATGATTTATTTAACAGAAAATTGCAAAAAGGATTTACCTCTCGTCGTATTATAATTTTAATAGAATATTTATATATAGGGTGCGCCATTAAAATTTTTTAATTAGAATCGCCCATAAAAAGTGCTGATACCATTCATATGACTACAGCAGTACCTCATCCGATCTACCCAATTTTACAGTACATGGCCCAATGATGTCGCCAGCCCAAAAGTCACACCAAGCAGTGACTCGTTGTGTATGCATTCGCTTCTCAATAGTGTGGATTCTCTGAACCATATATTCGGCAATTTTGCTTATTGACATAGCCACCGAGATGAAAATGAGCTTCATCTGAAAACACGAATATTTGCCACGTAAATTTCTTACAGTTTGCGTTAAAGAATCAGTACTTAGGAAGTAAGTTTTTTAATATTTCCCAATTTTGTTCGAGCGTATAGCGTCCTATTTGGCAAATTTCAAACAGTAATCATAGCACCACCAAAGTGTATATTTATAGTGGTTTTAATTCTTGATTCTTTTACAAATTGTCATTGTAAATCTTTACATAATAAATTCTTAGTTATTAAAAGAGAATTAATGTTTACGGTTTTCTTTAAGATATACAGTTTTCTTCTTTTGTTAAAACTAGTCGTATTAAAGTCCGATTAATCGCGGATTAATCTTCTCTGTAAAACAGTTTTTAAAATTGAGTCGATCGTTGTCTAATTTCGTATTTTGTGCTACGGCCATTTTAATGTCTACACATGTTCCTGTTTCCCTTTATTGTCTATGGCAAAGGTTCTATAATTATTACAAAATTTATCAATCTTATATTTACTTTGGTCTTTTGTTTGAATTCTTAGAAACAAATGCAATACAATTCGCTAAAAGGAGATCATAAAAAGTGAAAAATTTTACTTAGGTCTTTAATATACATTCGTTATAGAGAAAACCTACTTCCAGGGAAGTACGTTATAAGGAGATCAAAATATAAATATGACAAATGTTACAATGGTCAGTTCAGAAATTTTATTGGTTATAGAAAAAACTTTGCTATAGAGACTTTCGACTGTACTTCAAAGAAATTTGTTCTAAATAATTACTATGTACATATAAACTAAATACCTAGCGATGCAAAAGAAAGTTGTGATAAGAGTGTGTCTTGTTATTGGAATTAATTAATATGTAAATTAATTTACATAAATGTTAATCATTCTAACACGATGCAATTACCATGTAATGTAAAGACATATGTCTACGTCTTCATCTGCACTTTACAAATGTTTAAACAAACCAACAATCACAGATAAATACACAAAATGTGATAATTAGGATATTTTTAGTAACAAACATCTACACAAACAAACATGCACATACATACATACATACATATATACATAAATAGACAGAGTGGTGGTACACCACCCAACACGATCTATGCACTCACTCGGCCAATAGATGAGGCATAATTGGAGCATCTTCGAACAATGCATCACTCGTGAAAGCGGAATGGAACGACCCCTTTCCGCAGAAGAAAGAAAGCAACGAATGTTTGTGGGCAAAGTAAAATAAACAACAAAAAAGAAGACAAAAACTCTGGATGCAGCAACCACTTACGGACACTAAAATAAATATAGTGGTGAAAAGTGATAAAGCAAACTAAACAATATCAATAAGATGGCATTATGGAGAAGAAAATTGTGGGATATATATGAATATTTGAAAAAAAAACTAGTAAAAGTGACCACAGATGTTTTAGCACTTCAACAAAAGAATTCACAAAAAACATTGTACAAATTGGAAAGTACTTCATGTTGCAAATGACAAATTACTAGACCATCAGGTGTGTGGACATTTCAAATGGATTTTGTCTTAGTTCCTGCTTACGGTGTTTTATTCAACCAGAAATACTATGATGAAATGAAATGAAATACAATGATTTTGTTAAGAATTTTTAAAGTGTGTTTTCTGGATCATTATTAATTGTGTACATTAAATAATTATACTGTGGAACAAAATGATTTTGATATAGGGGTTTAAATAAATACTCGTCTATTGGGATTTTGAAAGATTAGAGGGGATCAATATTTCCCTCATTTGCACTTCCTTATGATGAATCGGCATAAGTACCTTGTGATCCTTACATTTTATGTATAGGATGTCTTCAGCAATATTACTTAAAGCACTACGAGGAACATTTTAACCCTCTAGCTCCTCAATATAGTGGTATTTTTGGTCCATTTTGTGCAAAAAGGGGAAAAAAACTCTAAACAGTGGTTTAACGGGTTAAAAATTATTTCCATAAAAATCTACTACAAGACTCTGAGTACACCAAAAAACAACTTAAATGCCAGAAAGACGTAAAAACGTTAACTTAATTGTTTGATTGTTTTATTACTTTTTTCGAATTGGTCCCACTGTCCCACAAACCTGATTTTTTTTGGGGGGGGGGTGGTGGGTGATGTGAATGGGAAAAATAGTCAAAGTCACCGAACAAAAGAAAGCTTTTGATATAATATATATAAATAATATATTAGTACCAATTTGGGTATTTAAACAATAAGCATTTCAAATGCATAGGGGCGGAAGTTAAGTCTAAGTAAAACAGAAATATTAACTGCAGACTTGAAAGTTATTCATGTGCTTGTCACGCGACTGCAATTAATGTTATTATAAATTGTTTATGGTTGGTGGGAATCCTAACTGATCACTGACAATTTTTCTGTAGTCGTTGCAGATACATAGAATACGGGCAATATTGTCACATCCCTTCTGCTACCTTCCACAGGTGGATTAAATCGTTGGTTAAAATCAAACCAATACTTATATACAATTTGATATTTAAAATAAGTTTTTTTAATCACTTTTTCTTAAAATAGTAATGCCTGACGTTTCCATCGTGGGTAAAAGTAAAGCCTTTATAATTTCAGTATCAATACTTGCAATTTTATGAATTGGGTACTGAAAATTTTCGTTCTTCTTACCAAAGGTTTTATTTAAATTTCGTTCTTCTTACCAAAGATTTTATTTTAATTTGTTGATAATTTTGAGGTATCTTTTTCTATGTGGGATCTCTAATCGTCGTATGAAGGTGTTAATAGGAGGATTGACAATCTTAATAATACTCCATAATATAGCAGATAGAAAATCTAACATTAAAAAATTAAATACCATAAGTTTCAAGTGAGAATACATTTTACAATGTTTTTTATATATCGACCTCACTCACTCCCACGGCACTCTAGGATTTAAAAAAATTTCATTTTTTTTTCTTTCTTGGAAATCACTCTCTAGGGTCTCAAAAATGATATCCCAAAATATTGTTTTTGGTTGGTTTTAATAGTTATTATCTCAAAACTAAAGTTTGCCGGAAACATAACTCAAGCAATTTACAACTAACTCATTTGAAAATGTAATACATATTCAGAAATAATTATCTAGAGAAGTACGTAGGATTCTAGATTGCATAGCTATTATTTATTAAAAATTCTCGAACATTTTATTTTCATTATTTTATAGTTATTAAAAATTTTTGAAAATTTTTTTGGAACACATTTTTACTTTAATTGATCTCTAATATCAATTTCCTAAATCTCGACAGTTCCCAATTTCCCTGTGCATTGAATAAGAATATTATGGTGGACATAATATTCTTCCTCTTCGTTGTCGCAGCTTCGTCAGTTCTCATTGAATTGTAGCTTTATTCGTCGCGTACGGTTTCCTATTGGTCAATGGCCCGCCAGTACTGTGATCACCCTATCGATCCCTCTATTTTGGTTCAGAAATGCTCTGGTGCGTGTTTTGTTATATTGAGCCATGTTTGTCTAAATATTTCGCAAGTGTTTAGTTTTTTCCCCTTGAAATTAGATCGGTCTAGATAGAGCCTGAAGATTCCTCTTTTAACAGACGCTATCGGTGTTGCGACCAAATCCTTAGTAAGGGCACATAAAATAGATACCATCCTCTCCATTTCGTCTGATATAAATATCTTTTTTTGACGAATGCACACTGGTCCCAAATCCATTTTTTATGGCATAAAGTCGAAAAATAAAGATACAATCTTGTAATTTTGCACATTTGCTAGACATAACATACTTAAAAAATAAAAATAAAATTGGACCGATCGGACCACGCCCACTATCACCTCCCATATAAACTAAATATATAACCAACATAATTATCACCCTGTATTAGTACTGGGTGGCCAAAAACACAAATTTATGAAACCGTAAAATAATAAAAACCAGTAAGGAAAGGCTAAAGTCGGGCGGGGCCGACTCTATGATACACTCCACTTTCAATCCGAATACAATTCAATTCGGTGAAGAAGTGAAAACGGGAAGGTTTTTTGTATCCTGTAAATGTATGTGTTTGACAAAAAATTTTATATCGGAAAGGACATTTGTATGAGGATATATTGAAACCTGGAACGAAATAGGTGAAATATAAAATATATAGTTTGGCCAAAATCGGTTAAACTTATGGGAGCAACATTTGAATTTGGGCTATATTTAAATCTGAACCGATCTTACCCACATTCACCATAGTTTTGTTTAGTTAGATTATAAGATGTTGTGCGAAATTTAAAGAAAATCGAGCACAATATGTGGCTTTTAAAGCGGCAAAGGTCAAATCGGGAGCGACATTTGTATGGGGGCTATATCTAAATCTGAACCGATCTTACCCAATTTCTGCATAGTGTTTCTAGTTGGATTATAAGATGTTGTCCCAAATTTAAAGAAAATCGGGTACAATATATGGATTTTAGAGCGCAAAATTCAAATCGGGAGCGACATTTGTATGGGGCCTATATCTAAATCTGAACCGATCTAGCCCGCTTTAGCCACAGGTGTTTCTAGATATATTATAAGATGTTGTGCCAAATTTAAAGAAAATCGATTAGAATATGTGGCATTTAAAGTGGAAAAAGTCAAATCGGGAGCGACATTTATATGGGGGCTATATCTAAATATGAACCGATCTTAACCAATTTCTGCATAGGTGTTTCTAGTAAGATTATAAGATGTTGTGCCAAATTTAAAGAAAATCGAGTACAATATGTGGTTTCTACAGAGGAAAATGTCAAATCGGGAACGAAATTTGATTGGTGGCTATATCTAAATCTGAACCGATTTGACTTATTTTCACAATAGATGTTCTTAGTTTAAATATAAGATTTTTTGCCAAATCTGAAAACAATCTGATACAGTATGTGGTTTCTAGAGCGGAAAAAGTCAAATCGGGAGCGAAATTTGTATGGGAGCTATATATAAATCTGAACCGATCTGACCGATATTCACCATGGGTGTTTCTAGTGGAAATATAAGATGTTTTACCAAATCTGAAGACAATCTGATACATTATGTGGTTTCTAGAGCGGAAAAAGTCAAATCGGGAGCGAAATTTGTATGGGAGCTATATATAAATCTGAACCGATCTAACATATTTTTACCACAGGTGTTTCTAGTTACAATATAAGATGTTTTGCCAATTTTAAAGAAAATCTGTTGTAATATGTGGTATCTAGAGTGAAAAGAGTCAAATCGGGAGTGAAATTCGTATGGGGGCTATATCTAAATCTGAACCGATTTTCTTCAAATTAAATAGCGTTCGTCCTTATCCCGAAAAACATCGTTGTGCAAAGTTTCATTTGGTTCTGTCTACAATTGCGACCTGTATCGTGATTACAAGAATAGATGGACGGACGGACGGACGGACGGACGGACGGACGGACGGACAGACAGACGGACATTGCTAAATCGACTCAGAAAGTGATTCTAAGACGATCGGTATAATTAACAATGGGTCTATCTCGTTTCCTTTTGGGTGTTACAAACAAATGCACAAAGACATAATACTCTCGTGGAGTGTATAATTATTTCGCTTTGACGAACAATATTTTTCTGAACATTATTACAAAAGCGAAATATAGCATACAAATATTCTACTTGAAACTGCAATTTAAATAATTATTTCAGGAAATAATATAAAATACTGTGTACAGAAAAGTAAATGACGTTACGTACCATATTAAAGGTACTTGCAATATCTTTAAAATGAGATATTGATGGGTCTCATATTCAAATCTGGTTCAGAGATATATTTGGACCCTAAAAGTACGAATTTGGAAAAATCCTTTTTGTTCTGCGTCTATGCAATTAGAAGGTTGTACATTCCAAATTTGATTATTCATGCATATCGTTTGATTTGTACCATTGCTCTTTTTACCCTATATATACTAAGGTGGTTCTTATAAACTTTTTGGCGGGCCAACATGGAATTTTATTAAGCCTCATGAGAAAAACTATAGTTTTTTCATTTTAAAATTGAATGACCATCTGCACGGGTTGTCGCCAATGAATATTCTTCGAATGTCCTCTGACTTTGATGAAATCTAGTGAACGCGATTGGTATTGCAAGATATATGTTAGATATTTTTTCTTAAATTTTAAAACTTTAGTTCCGATTTTTTGATTTTTTAAATTCTTTCTCAGCAAGTAGGTAGTGCTCTAAATACTCTAATTATTCCAGAGTGAGATTTTAACATTAACGACCAAAATTAAATAAAATCTATATTTGTTTCTCACGAGGCTTAATAAAATTCCTAAAATTAATTATTATATTAATTTAAAAAAATGTATAAGAACCACCCTAATATATGTTCAAGATGTTTGTCTATTTTTTGTATACAAATGTCAAAGAAAGAGCTAAGCTCATTTTATGCAGAAGAATAGCGAAGTATAAGGTGTCCAAAAATTTTTTAATCCTTTTTCTCTACGCAAAAAGTGTAGCTCATCATTAACGAGTTTAGGAAATCGCAACAAAAGAACTCTACAAAAGAAAGCTAAAAACTTCGCCTTTTGAATAAAAAGTGAGAATAATTTCTTAAAACAAAATATTGCCACACAAAAGAACCTATAGAAATATGCATGTCCATTTAGACGTCTGTGCCGGAAATGAGAAATAACAAAATATGCACAGCGTCTGTGTACTTTATTTGGCTTTATGAGCCAGCAATGCATTTAGCTTAGTACGTACGTATGTATGTATGTATGTACGATTATATGGATGCATACGTACGAAAGGATGTCCAATGGAAATCTTATAGTTTTGATGTGATATGATGATATATCTATCTATCCCATTGTTTAAATTGGTCGTACTTATCGCTTCAAACACCAAACACAAATAAAAACACCACATCAACAACTGCGGACGGGCCAGGCCAAGCAGGCTGCGCCAGGCAGTGGCAACAATCGCTAAAAGCCCCAGTGTGGTAGGACGAGATGGTGCGAATGTGTCGTCTCACCACAACGACCATCGTCAATATATACACAGACGGCGGGATTATGGAGGAAATGTTCGTAGTGCTGCTGCGAGCAGCAACAACGAAGAAATCTTAAAATTTTGTATCATCATTAAAATAGTAGACTTATTGCAATTGTTGTGTTGATTTTTCCTGCAGCTTGATGTATTTGGGCAACAATCCAAATGCATTTCATTATAAACAGAGCAACAGCATGCTGTCGTTCGATGCTCGGGAAAAAAGGGAAAATTGGAACTAACAATAAGACGGCACAAATGAAAAAGAAAGAAGAAAACGGCACACACACACAGCAACTGAACAGATCTAGTACTATTGTTAAGAAATTAATTCAGATCGGTTTTTTTTCGTTCGTGTCTTTTCAATTCCTTAGAAGTGAGCACATACTCGCGCGTATGCACATAACTACGAGAATAGTAGGAAAAGTTTGTGTAACTGGGGAAATATGTTATCGCTAGTGTTGTTCAGATCATGGGGATAAGCCTCGCTTACGAAGTGTGAGTATTGAATGAGAGATCGCTCTACACTTAATGAAACAATCGCTTAATTAAACAATGCCGATTTCTTCTATAACAACTTTTCATGTTTTTAAAAAAGTCGGGTTTTCTTAAATTCAGTTTTTTAAATCTTTTTTTTAAACTACACTTTTTCATCCCGTATAAATTAAACATTGCCGATAATGTTTATTTAATTTTAAAAAGTCGGGTTTTCTTTCAAAACCGGTTTCTTAAATTAGATTATTCGGTTTCCAAACCCGGTTACATATATAAAAACTTCTTATGTTTTTTTAAAAAAGTCTGGTTTTCTTTCAAACCCGTTTTTTAATTCGGTTATTCGGGTTTAAAACACGGTTTCTTATATAAAAACTTCTCAAATTTTTAAAAAAGTCAGGTTTTCTTAAATTCGGTTATTCGGTTTTTCAAAGCCGGGTTTTTTAAATCGTTTTTTACTAACTATACTTTTTCATCTCGTATAAATTAAACAATGCCGATAATGGTTATATAATTTTAAAAAGTCGGTTTTTCTTTCAAACCCGGTTTCTTATATTAGATTATTCGGTTTACCAAACCCGGTTTCTCATATAAAAACTTCTTATGTTTTTTCAAACTCGTTTTTTTAATTCTGTTATTCGAGTTTTCAAACCCGGGTTTTTAAATTCGGTTATTCGGTTTTTCAAACTCGGTTTTGTAAATCGTGTTTTTTTCGATTTCGCATTTTTCTCTCCTCCGGCATATAGCCAAAAATTATAATAAGTATTTTTTTATTTTTAATTTCCCTACCAAATCGAGACAAAGCGGAATATAACCATTTCTGTTAACTTTTTGAGAGAACCTCGTACAAGGCAAAACAAGAATATTGCACTTTTTCTGGTGTATGCCACATGTGGCAAAACCGACATGCACATGGACGGACAGACAGACAGATTCAGGCACATATGAGACACAGATATGGACGTGATTTGTTTTAAACTTAACACGACATTGAAGTTGCCGGCCAAGCTATACAAACACAAACACACACACTATAACATGGTCACAGATAATGATCTATATATAAACATACATATCATTATGATTTTGTTTCCCGTTACCGAGAAGACACATTCAAGTGCAAGAGCAACATTGTCACAAAAGAAAATAATTGTGAAAGGACATTTTTGTTCCTTGAAAACCTTTTAATATTGATTTGTGACAAAAACAAACACACAAACATTTTTTCGCTAATATTCTAAAAATGTTTGAGTCTTTTTCAGTTATTTGACAAGGCCACGAAAGAAAACCCTTTTACCTAATCTTGAACATTTTCTTCCACTTAAATAATTTTCCCAATTTCTTATTAATAACAACATCTTTACATATTTACACATCTTTATATGTTTACAAAATAGGTCAACCATATCAAGATTTTGAATTTAAACATGTTGCTCATTCTCAAGTTGATGTAGTGCGAATGATGTCATGATCATCACAAACAACCAGAAGTCTGACATTAATTACAGGTGATGGTTGCCCCCGAAATGTGCCCGATAAATGTGAGGCACCCCTAGTCAATAAATCAATTAAAGATTATTTCGTTCTTCATTGTTTTATACTTATTTAAATGTTATACTATTTAACATGAATATTTGATATATCTGAAATGCGGCCAACAGACGGACAAAAAGGCAGCCAGGCAGGCAAGCGAGCAGGCTGGTTGGCAGACAGATAGACAAACAGGCAGTTAGAAAGACGGCCCACCACTACTATGGACATCTAGACTGACTAGCAGCACTACACACACACGTACTCATGCCACAATTTATTAATGAAAAAGTGGGGGATTATTTATAAACAATAAATAGTTTTGTGTGAAACCGATGAAAAGTACGGCAGATACAAGTCGGCACAAAACACATCTCTTTCCTTTACGAAGAGTAAGTCCAGTATGTTATAATAATTTACTAAACATAGTTTCCATGCAAGCTTTTTTCTAATAATAATCAACTTTTTAAACCTTCTAAGTTCGCAACATATTGAGGTAATCTCAATTGATATTCTCTATATTTATTCCAGTATTTTATTAGAAAAATTATAACATAGAGTGGGGCATACTAAATGTATCATTCCGTTTGTAACCCCTTGAAATATCGACCTGAGACCATATAAAGTATGTTTGTATATTCATCATCGTCATAAAATTCTTAGACGGCCAAGCTATGTCCGTCTGAGCGTCTTTTGAAAACACACAACGAAAGGAGCCAAGAAGTCCAAATTTTCCAAGAATATACCTTATGGTTGTAGATCGGTTGCTATTGAAAATGGGCGAAATCGGAATTGAGGGAAATTTTTTTCCTTAACAAGCACAGGAAATACTCCCAACAACCCCTAATATTTCGAGTAATTGAACGTTCTTGATTAATCTTTTTATAGCGAGAACGATCAGCATAAATTGATCAATACTTTTACGGGTTGAAATGGGGTAAAAGGCGATAAAAATGGTACCAAGAAAATTGAAACAATGACTGAATTTGCAACTGAGCGAAAGGAGATCAAATTAGTACCGATACATTGGATACAGCTAAAATAATGAAAATCGGTGTCTACTTCGGCAAAAAGGGAAGATATTCGCTGTGCACATTCCACAGACTTTGCAGACCCGCAACACCAAGGAATTGTTCGAATTTGTACTTTTAGGGAAAACGTGGTGAAAGGGGATATAAATGATACTAATCAAACGGCAGCGATCAGAAATTCGATTTAATCAATTCTCTGCGTAGACGGAATTTTTCGCATTGTGTACTTTTAGGAACTAAATGTGGTAAAGTTATAAAACTGATACTAAGCAAAAGACTGTAGTTAGAATAGAGAATCACTGTGAATGCGAATACATATATTTCCGGTCCATGCTAATAACAAAATAATTCCACCTCAGACATGAATAATGGATTGTTTAAAGATAATTTTTAAAATCTAAAATATATACGAGTGCCCAATTTTAATGTTAATATCTAAATCCTTGGGTCCTTGTCTAATTTTGGGTTTTTACACAACTCAAAAATATCTACTAGAACAACAGTTATTGAATTTTGGCCGATCGATTTTGATTCTGAAAAAATTTAAAAAGAATTTGAAAGTTTTGATCTGAAAAACCATCTTTTGTTTTAAACTATTTTCACAAAAATAGAATCAGTGATGTCATTCATAATTTAGGAGTCATTTGAAAGGAATTGATTCCTTTTATTTGTTTCTCATAACGCGTTTTACAAAATATTTCCAAGTTTTTAGTTGCCACTATGAAAGAAAACAAAAACTAATATAAACGTCCAATACTTTGACAAATACGTTACACTAAGACAAGAATAAAAAATTATATTTAAAGTGTTTTCAAGGGTTTATTAAATAAGAAAAAATGGACAAAAGTGCAATATAAAAAATACAATGGAAAATATGATTTTTGGAGGTGTTTGCAGCAGCGTTTAGCTCACAGATAGTGGCATTATCGTTTACTGAACGGACCGGTCCTTTTTGTTCCGATCCGGTAAAGGATCTGGTTCAGTCTTTTCGTTCTATCGTTCGTTTTGGATCCTTCGTTCATATCACTTATTCATTCATTCAAACTTCATGACGTGTTTGTTTACTCGTTCAGTTTTTTCATGAATGTCATAAAAGTAATGACAAACAAGAAAATTTAAAATATATTTACGTATGTATAATTTAATTTAATTAAATATATAATGTTGGTTGTATTTAGATAACAACAATTTCTAAATCCATATTATGTGTGCAACCGGTGTTGTAGAAAAAATCAGTGTTCAATGGTAAAAAGAACGAAAGCATCAATGAACAAGAGTTGGGTACAAGCAAATGATTAAAGGAACGAAGTGAACGATTGAACTGAAAGAACGGAAGAGCAGGGACCAGTTCCAAGCATTCCTCCTAGAGAATCGTTCAATTGAACGAGTTCGTTCCGGAACGAACCAATTCTACTCACAGATGTCTGGATCTACGGACAAAATATTTTGCAAATCATCTCTAGGTTGTAACCGGTATTTTCGCGACCCATCGTGATACACATATTTCAGATTATGACTGTCATCACGTTTATATAATATTGTAGAAAATGTACCAGGAACTCCATAATACTGACACTGTTAATAAAAAAGGTATTTTTAGTTTATAAAAAAATAAATAAAAAATATTTTTTTTTGATTTGACAATTTTATATAAAATTCGAATAAAATTGTTGGAAATTATATCAAAAACAAATTTGTTTATTCTACTAGGGTGATTCCACGTAAAGTGACCCTTTTTCGTACAAAATTTCAAAATTAATTCACAATTTAAAACAACACAAACAAACATTCATAATTTGTATAGTTCTCATAGTTTTGATATTATTTCAAAACAATAATGACAACAATAGGCCTGATCATTTACTTTTCCATATATAGACTGATTAGGTAACAGAATTTCTGTCAAAATGTCACGCTCGTTACAATTTAAATTTCCTATATTCATAAAGAGATGTCGGTAACGTATACCTTAGAACAAAGTGCATGAACTACCTTTTTGATTAGCAAACATGAATAAAGTAATATAATGAAGAATATTACAGAATTCAAGAAAATAAATAAAATCTCAATATTTTCTTCAAAGCTAAGGTCACACTCGTGACGCTCTAGTTTGTTGAACATCTCCAATATTTAAACATATTTAAGCAAACGTGTCACACCCGTTCCATTGGAATCATCCACTACAAAGAAGTTACGAATTTTCTAAAATTTTTTTTATTTTCAATCCATCTTAGTGTCTTCAATTTCATATAGGAAAATGCAGCTTTATTCGGAGAACACTAGCAAAATTGCTGTTCGGTTTCATATGGAATTACATAATTGACGAAAATTGTAATTTTAAATATTTATTTTAAAAAATATATACATATCTATAAAAATGTTGGTATAGATTTTATGGAACAAAAAGTACACAAAAAAATATTTTTTTAGATTTTCGACATAATTTAAATACTGTGCTGCTGAGAATCACTAGTCGAATCCATGTACGATGCTTATCTGACCTTCATTCGGCAGTCCGCATACAAAATTAGATCTTTTCAATTTCCCAATTTTTGTTTAGTAAATTTTATATCAGTGATGTATTGAAAACATTTTGCAGCTTGTCTTTTCTCGGTCCACCCTAAAGTGTGGTGTGTAGGTATATGAAATGCTCTGATATATTTCTCCAACTAAGCCAAAGTGTGTGGCGTTGTCCATTTGCCATGTGGGTATCCCTCAAATGATATATGTATGTATATATAGTTCAAATGCATACTCACATACATATATATTTAATATGTTAGGCCTAATGTGGGGCATCTCATGTGCTGACAATGCACACCGCACAGCACATTGCATTGAACTGCGTTGGAGTCAACCGAATGTGTTTGGTTTCTGGTGCACATGAGATGCATCTCAGGCTGCATATGTGCAAAATGATGCGAATGTGGCAAATGTGCAAGGAAGTAATAGATATATTTTTGTTTTGGTAAAAGAAAAAGTAATGGACATAAATAGAATCAAATTTTGACGTGAACATACGGTGGTGCTCGACAAGAAAAGATAAAAAATAAAAACACAATTGTACCATGAGAGGAAGATCACAGGAAAAAGCTGCACACAGTAATGACGGTGCTAAAAATAAAACTGTTTGGGAACATTTGTGACTAATAAAAAATTAGAGACCAACAACTTTGCCAACACTTGAATTCGTACAGTTGGTGTACATACAAGTATGTGTTTTAAAAAACATTTGGTATTGTCTAGTCTCTGTTTTCATTTGGTCTTTTGTCGTTTCTAACATTCATTATTTGACCCCCAGGGGCATTTCTGTGCACACCGACAATGCGGTCAAGCTGCTTTGCCGTTGTGTCTCTCATATTATTTTGCACCAAAAGTTCATTGTCAACATTTTTGAAGTTTAAGGGCCACAACAAATTTCTGTTCCTGTTTTTTTTTTGCTTTACTTGCGTTGTTGTCACTCTTCTGGCCCTAGGCCTCTAAAGTGTGAATGCGGCATGAATGCGTTCATTGACCAAAATATTTCTTTTGTTTCGAGTTTTTATACAGCCACAATGATAGAGGTTTGAGAGTGTGCGTGAGTGCGAGTGTATGTTGGCTAGAAGGAGCCACGCACACTGTCATACAAAGTATTCTTTTGAATATGACGTACGCATTTTATAAAACTTTGTCATTTCCGGTAATGAGTATCAGCTCGTAATTATGATAGTGTTGGTTGTATTTTTAAAGAATTGTTTCCTTTTCCTGTGGGATTGCCGTTATGAGGAACCGAAAATGCATCACTTCTTTTGTGCTGTTGGGAGGTAATAAGGGGCTGCGATAAATAGTAATTGTGGTGATCAACATCTTAATTTAAAATGTGGTGTAAAAATGAGAAGAAATTTAAATTCAAATGTATATGTATTTAAAAAATAATTTTATTGAGCTACATACGAGTTCCAAACACAGAAGTTGTCCAAACTTTAGAGGACAAAAATGACTTTTTTATATTTTTCTTTATATGAAAAAAAAAATATTGAAATAGTTTCTTATCTTTTGAGAAATTAATATTAATAGTTGAAGAAACTTATAAATTATTGCTTACTAAGTGAGGCTGACTCTCTCACGATATATCTGAAATAGTGGAATTATTGTGAAGAGTGTAAGTTCGCTGGAAGTAGTACGTGTGATCTTACAAATATTTGACATGAAAATTGAATAATGTAGGGTTGCATCTTCGGGTCACTATTGCAATACAAATTGTAGTAGACTTTATCAGCAGTTCTGAGATTAATCGGATTTTTGGGTCATTTAAAATTTGAAATTAGAATCGGCTTAAAAAAACTACAGATTATTTTTGCTTTTATTGGAAATTTTGAAATTTTTCATTTAATAATGGAACACAATATCATTCATATAAGTACCACGATTGGCTCGGCAGTACCTAATCCGATTAACCCAATTTTTCAGTACTGCCCAAAATCCACACCAAACAGTGAGTCGTTGTGAATGCTTTGGCTTCTCAATAGTCACGCGTCGGTTCTCTGAACCCCATATGCGCCAATTTTGCCACCGAGATGAAAATGAGCTTTATGAAGGCTGAACTGAAGGCCGATCTTTTCTCGAAAAATTTCTTACAGTTAGTTTAACTCTAACTGTAAGAAATCACTCGTTATTTTGGAAGTATATAAATAGAAAAAATAAGTTTGTAAAAACCCTAAAAAATCTAACAGGGCGGTTACGTACCACTTCAATTTCTTAAGAGTAATTCAAATTATCGTCTAAACAAGGTTTAGTACATCAAACTCGGTTAAGTATTTCCGGAGTTACAGGCGATTGAATGAAAAAATCACAATTCACCACTATTAAATTGATCTTAAATCGTGCATTTTATTATTATTTTTTTTTTTCAAAAATACGTATAAAATATTTTTATAAGAAGAATACATACATCAATTTTGAAAACAGTCCAAGGTATCGAGGTAAAAAATAGTACCGTTTGGCATAGAATAACCCATATAAAATGAAATATGATGAAATGTTTAAAAAAATGCTTAAATATTCTAAATATTAGGGTTTATTGGGGGTATTTTCCTGTCATTTTTAGGAAAAGATATACCAACCGATTAATAATATTGATACGGATAATAAATATCCTTATCCACTGAGGGGGTTACAAATTATTGCAGCTTTGGGACAAAATAGAAAAGTACATTCTTTGTAATTTTGATACTTTTAGACTTTGAATTTTGGGTAAAAATTGAATTTTGGAAATTCTTTGCCATTGCAAGTAAAACACTATATCTATCGAAAATGAGTGTTCACAATACAACACAAATAAAATAAATAGTAGCACATATATATTCTTGTGCTTTAGTTTTTGTTTTATCATTGCATCAACGCATAACATCGTTGTCTTTTTAGTACGGGGACTAAGTTCTTCCTTTTGCAATAATTAAGCAAAGGCTTAAAAGGTTGTGTTATTACACTTTTCCTGATATTTGTTCAGTGTATATTTTCCAAATATACTTTTTATTCTAATACAAATTGAGTTACTCACTTTCACATGTGCAATATTCTTAAATATATTGCACTTTGAAAGTGATAAATGACATTAAGGCCAACAAACTTTCTTAATGATTTTGAAATATTGTTTTTAAAAATAATAATTGAAATCCCACGCAAATATATGTATTCCATTATTGCAACGCCAGCTGAAAGAAATCTTTATTTTTAAAAACTGTTCTCCCCAACCACCCAACACTCCCTCAAAATTTGGTAAATACAAAACAGATAACAATAAAAAAGAGGAAAACAAATACCATTCAAATCAAAACGTCCTAATAAAAGTATTCATAGCCTCACTTCAAAACATTTCAAATTAGTGTTTAATAAACCTCCTTCTTTCATATTGAGTTCACGTCCTTATTTTGCAACATCCTTGCCTACATACGTATGTACATGTATTTATTCATACGAGTTAAACCATATAGATATCTATATAGAGGCCGTCATTTAAATCTTTTAACATTCCAATCCAATTCCTACTGTGGACATCCGAACGGGGCGACCAACATATGTCACACATATCAATGTCTTGTTGGTGCCACGGTACGGCGCATCAATGCTGCTGCCTGCTACTACTGCTGATGTTGATGGTTGTCGTCGATTTGTCACAACAAATAAACTGCACCACTACATATGAATCAACGACATACAACGACAACATGTGTTATTAAGATGTCATGTGACGGAAAACGAGACAGATACAGCGGCGTGCTTACTGTGGGTGTTCTTGTTTGCTTGTGTGGGTGTTGTATGTGTATGTGATAAATGTTTGGTAGTATTTGTTTTTATTTGCAATTTTCATATAAAAAGGATACAGAATTCCATCTTAAAGATTATGAACAATCGAAATATATTTGAAAGAAGCAAACTTATAAGAATGTCTATATGTTTGTGTTTTTTTCGTCTAAGAGCACTTCAGAGGTGGGGTATGTAGGAAGGATGCAATGAAGCAGGACACAAAAGTGCAGTCAAAATATCGAATGGGAATGGAATAGTAAACAGTCTGAACAAACATTTTTTATTTTTTTTTTACTTAGAAAGACCAATATGCATATGAAACTCACGATATTTTTTTCCAACACAAACCAATTGCAAATTTTTAAGAATTTACTAGTTAAAAGTGGGTCAGCATTGTTAGCAGGACACTTAAGAAGTAGCCTGTCTGAAGATGAAGAATTTTTTTCTCAAAAATGTAATTATATTTCCATGATCAAACATGAAAATCGTTGTGGCTTTGTTTTGATCTGATTTTTTTTCGAATACAATCAATTACTGAAAATGACTTCATTGTAGTAATGACACTACAAAACATATAAAGTATAATAAATAAAAAATATTTCATTATATCTACGAAAGTATTCTTTGCATTAATGTACCCACATCAATGAAATGTAACGTACAATCCAGCACAATCTTTCTTTCAACAAAAACTATTTAATTGCATTAATGACACTGCAAAACATCCAACATCCGAACTATCATTGATGAAATATTTCATTACGGTAATGCAACATTTCATAGCATCTAATAAACTTTTCTTGTCATCAATGTAAACACATCAATGAACGAAGCGTTTTTATTTCACTGTAATGATGCAAACTGAGGGCAGACTTTTGTCGATACCAAATTGTTCATAATTAATTGTTCACCCTTCTCTTGAAAAGCTCCGCCACTGGATTCTTACCTCTTTTACCACGTATTCGGAAACGCTTGCTCACTACTGTTGCTACTGTTTGGTTACTACAACATAACCGCTACAATCATAATATATGAGTACGACAGTATTGCATTGTTGTGCGAGTATGTGTATTGTTTGGCCAAACACATTGAAAGAATAGTGTCACAAAAGACACAGACACCAATACAATACAACACAGCAACGCCATTAACAACAACAACAGCAGCAGCAGAACAACCAAAGACACAACACAACAGCGAAGAGAAAATAATGGCAGCAGCATAAAACATCACAACAGCATTCAGCAGACAGACGCACAATGGGACTGGACACTCTGAAAGTTGTGATAAATGAAGTTTAAAGTTTTACTAATAATAGTGTTTTTTGAGTAGTTTAAACCTATATTGAGTGGCGAAAAATGAGAAATAAATACACTACAATAATTCGCTATAAAAATATAATAGTTATAATAATATAATAGTTAATGTCGTTGAAGGCGGAATATATGTTCAACTTAAAAAATATTAAAAGTTGATTAAAAAATTCAAATAAAAATAAATTTCAACTACTGATGAAGGTTGATACAGTAGGACTGTTTATACCCTCCACTAGGGTATTATGTCTTTGTGCATTTGCTTGTAACACACAAAAAGAAACGAGTTAGATCGTTTATTATAGCGATCGGCTTAGAATCACTTTCTGAGTCGATTTAACAATGTCCGTCTGTCTGTCCGTCTATTGTTGTAATCATAGTACAGGTCGCAATAATTGTCCGATGTTAACAAAAATTGGCACAAGTAAGTTTTGTGGATCAAGGACGAACGCTATTTAATTCAGAAAAATCGGTTCAGATTTAGATATAGCCCCCTTACAAATGTCACTCCAGATTTGACTCTGTACGCTCTAGAAACCACATATTGTATCCGATTTTCTTTAAATTTGGCGCAAAACTTTACAATCCAGCAGGAAAAACCCTTATGGTGAAAGTGGGTAAGATCGGTTCAGATTTAGATATAGCCCTCATACAAATGTTGCTCCCAAATGTTTCACTGATTTTGGTAAAACTATACAAATTATATTTTAAAGTGAGTCACAGCGTTCCAGATTTTAAAAGACCACCATACAAATATCCTTTCCGATTAAAATTTTTTTGTCAAACATATACATTTGCAGAATACCTATAAATAATTTGGCAGAACGCGTTATATTTTGCCTTGAAACAAACATTATGAGAGAGGTGCACAATGGTCGATGTTTAGGACCCATATGCAAATACTTCACGATATAACTTTCTCCCCGAATTCAATTGTAAAGGGGTAGAAAGTGGAGGGTATTATATAGTGTGTCCCGTCCGACTTTAGCTTCTCCTTACATATTTTCTTTTAGCCGGGATATCTTTTTTCTCTCAATGAAAAAATAATTGTTAACACTATAGCTACGATAGAAAGGTATGTGTATATTAACATTTTTCGACTTAGCCAGGATAACTATCCACATACTGCCTGGAGAGTTGCAGCGGGAATTGATTCAATTGTGGTTTGACGGCATTACTTTAAATCATTCGAATTTGTGGTTTGTTTTGAAACTTCCTGGTAGGAGACCTAGAGGCCAACGAAATTTGAAGTTTCTTTAAATCTGCTTATTGGGGAATTTTCGCTGCAATTCTGTCATAATAGCACTTGCTATGAGGCAAGTAGCACCATCTTGCTGAAACCACATAGTGTTGAAAGAGATTCTCCTTCGCCGCAGTTCTGTAAAGAAACCCTCTTTCAACATCTTTAAGTAACGATCTTCATCGACCATAACAGTGCCACCGTTTTCATTGCAAAAGTAACGTCCGTCAATACAGCTTCATGAAACTGCACATCACGCTGTTAGTGGAACGGGATGCAATTCTATCGTTTAGAGTAACTCCATGTTCGACAAATTTTGTTTGTCAACATTGCCGTTTAGATCAAAATGGGTCTTGGCATTCATAAAATTGTAGTTTAACATGTTTTCGTTCTCAACCATCATTTGAATGATATTTTTACAAAATTCGAAGTGAATGGGAAGCGTTCTATTTGCTTGTTATATGGATTTTATAAGGAAATAAATTCCAATCCTTAATCCAAATAAACTCATTGTTGAAACTCATTGTTGTTGTATGGCAGCAACTACAGCATCAATAGTTGTCTGTCTGCGCCAGTTCGTAGATGGCATCTACTCTACTGGAAATACTATAGAATGCACGATGGGGGTGCCATACTTATAAAAATACGTCCTGCCGAACTTATCGACATTTTTATTTGATTCCTTTAATATATGTTGTTCTAATAATATTAACACAAACTGTTTCGTATTATTATTTAAGCTTGTTAAAAACATTTTCAAAAGCAAATAATCCCACAAACTCTTCTGGTTACCTCATTTAATGGACTCTAATCAGTGACTTGTTTTTATCAGCTTCTTGTGGGTAATAAATATTAGATTTTTATGAACGAAATATTGAATTATGCCAAAGGCTAGCTCTCTTTACTCTTTTGGTTTGATATATCCGATCTGACAGATTGAATTGTTTCATGAAGATTTGCAAAGTAGATCGTTCCTAGATCAAGCTCCTGAAAACACCCATAAAATAATGTTTCCAGTGTAAGTTTTTATGTTGCGTTTTTGTCCAAATTATTTTTGCATTAATAGACCCTTGTAAGCACTTTAAATATAAATGTTTAGTCTTTTCTTAGGTCAACTCAGTATTCGCTTATTTGGACGTTTAGATTCATTTTTCTGGATTTTCAAAGTGATGACGTATTTATGTTGAACGGTATTTGAAACGATTTAAATTTTCTGTCGACTCAAGTATCGTTCATTATTACGTTTGAAAACAAAATTTTGAATTTGAACTTTTGAAATTGTTTTTGTTTGTGAGGAAATATATCAAAAAACTATTAAACGATACGATAATTTGGAAATTGCATAATGGATCCCTAGTGTTTTGCTGTAAATTCCTTGGATAATTGAAAATTTTTTGTGATATAATAAGAATTTTCTCTAATGAACCTTTTTTAATTTGTATTTAAGTGGGATATTTTCTCTTCAACTTTCATATACATAAGTATACAAATTTTAAGTTTTACCTTAAAAAAATTATAAAAATATATTTTTTTAACAATTTAATTAATATCGCAGAACGTGAATAAAATCTCGACATTAAATTTTGCATACATGGAGAACTGATTGTCAGAACAAACATATACCTTTTTGCGGAATTCTAAAGATAACAATATCTGATTATACTTCTCAAATGTAAGATCACGAAAGATTCTCTTTGTAATAATATAAAATTATATTAAAGGTAATTCCAATACCTTCAAAATTACACCTTACGAATTACGGAATATTTTTTATAAATAAATTATATTGGTAGTTAATTCCGAAGACTGAAATTAAATGACAATTAGTTTAAATCTTCTTTAATTAACACCGCCCCACTGTGTGACGTGTGGACAGCTTAGCCACAAAGTGTTAAAATGCTGTAACAACTTCAGCCAAAGAGCAGAAATGCTGCTCTCTAACCATCCAACCAACCAACAACCAAACAAACAAAGTGCACATTTGGCCGGCACAAGATACCACGGCGACGACGATACATCATTTATATGGCAAACGCATAACAAACCGGAAGTTGAATCGCGAGTGGCGGCTACTTGAGTATATGAGTATTGAGTATGACAGCGGAAAATACGAAAAAACGAACGAACTAACCAACAGTGCTGCCAAGTTTTCGCGTGAATAAACCAACTTAAGAGATCGCCGAGAGTGTTGGGGCCGCCGACCAAAACAAAAAAGTTTTTCTTCAGCTTTTTATTGCGGGGAAAAATACTGACGAGGAGGAACTAATTAATACCCCGCCACAACAACTACAAGCGAACGCCAACAAAAAAGAGTGAAGAGTCAAAATATTCCATATCCAAAATGGGAGAAGAGATGCTTTTCTTTTCATTGAGGCGTCATATGGCCACACAGTTGGTTGGGTTGAGATGCCTTAGCCACTGGTTGTTCACCGATAGTCTTTAAATTGGCGGCATTGTGAACGGGCGTCTGGTCTGGTCTCTCGAATTTGTTGTAGTAGGATTCTTTTTTGGCCGCATAATGTTTGTATTTTAACTTTTCGGCGTTTCGGCACTTCTATCCATATACGCACGCATGCATAGTTTTATGAACTAAAGTGGAGCAGTTTTGAGACTTTATTGTGTTGGCGTACGTACGCACGCCATACATATTAACATACATGTAAATACAAACAGACAGACAGACATACGTACGCGTTGTGTGTTCTATTGAAAACAAAACAAGGAGAAATACCATCTTGCATACGTTTCCATACGTTTTTCCTCTGAACAGAACAGCCGAAGAAAAGAAAAACTTGAGAAAATCATACAATAGACCCACTAAGAAGTGTAATAGGCCAGACGGCGGTGATATGCGTGTGCTGTGTTCTGTGCACACTCAACACATACAAACACTTGTGTGTACGCGCGTTACATACATACGCAACCGAATCTGATCGAGTCGATCGTGAATTTTGTTGAATTGTTGTTCTCTTCCTCCACAACAACACCAACTTTTCTTTTTTATTTAAACAACAAAACGCGCCGCTGTATGAAAAGTTCTGCTGCTTCCCGAAAATATTGTTTTCAATGTGCGTGTGTTTTTCTCTGGTTTCTTCTTCGTTTCGTCTTTGGTCTTTGTGCGTGCCGTTTTTGCCTTATGCGAAACCAAAATGCGGGAGTATAATAATTATCGAGATGATGCTATCTTCCGTACGAAAGTCGTTCTAAAAAATTATGTTAATTTCTTCTTCACTTAAATCACAAAAATCAAAAACAAAGTTGAGTGGCGAAGCCAAAAAATCAAAATCAAAAAGAAATTAAAATTTCAAAACAACATAAAGTCGTGTAAGAAAATTTCAAAATATATTTATGTGAAAGAAAAAGTGCATCGTAAAAAACAAATAATAATAAAACGAAGAACTGATTCCCCCGAACATTTTATGTTTTGTTGTGTGTAAACTATTTTTGAAATCACCAAATTGAAAGAAGAAAAAAAAACGGGAAAACCCAACGAAACGTTTAACCCATTTCTGTCAAGAGAAATATGAAGTAAAGCAAAATGAATTGAAATTGCAAAAATGTTTCAATAATTATTTGGGTCTAGTGAAAATATTCCATTATATATTCCTGATAAAAAGAAAGGAAGGGTAATTTAAAATAATGTTTCAGGGCACAGTTGCCCAGAAAAAAACATTAAAATCCAGTGGTCCAGAATAAAATGCAATAACTTTTGATCTAGTTTTTGAGTTTTGTAAAAAAAAGAATAAATTTAACAAGCAGCCAAGGAATGTTTTGAGATATTAACTTTGAAAGCCTGATATATTTTAGAAATTAGCCCAAATTGGATTTTTTTCGATTTTTGCATTTCTATGGATTTTTATTCACATATTTTTACGTATTTGTTAATAATGCATAGAATTTTTTTAAAATTTTGAAAAAAACTTGATTTCCTTTTTCGTCTTCGTCGAATTACTGGCCATACACTTTAAGTATCATTGCCCTCAATTTTTATTAGATTAATTACACTAGTCAACAGTCAAAATGTACTCGGGATGCGATAATTTTTTCTGTGTAGATAACCTTGACATGAGCTCGAAAAACGCAATAAAAAATTTTTTTTTCGTTTGGTTTTTTTTTTATTATTTTTTTTTTAAATTTAAAAAATTTTTTTTTGGTTAATTTGTTTCGTCCGGCATAACTCGGGAACCACTAGCCCGATTTAATTGAATTAAATTTTAAAAAATTTAAAATTACAATTCCCTTAATCTGTTCATATATTGTTTTCCTATACAAGCAACAGTTTCCAAGTTAAAAATGAATATATAAAGGAAAAAACTTATTTTTTGCCTAAAAATTTAAAATTTTTTTTTTTAAAAAATCCATAAAAAATCCAAAATGAAAAAAAATGTCAAATCTTATTACTTTTACGTAAAGTCACATAACCTATGAGCAAAATGAGACAAAGATCATGAAAATCGATGCAAGCGTTTCGCTTTTATTCGCAATTGAGTAAAAGTATGAATTTCAAAAATTTAAAAATTTTTTTTTTGGTTAATTTGTTTCGTCCGGCATAACTCGGGAACCACTAGCCCGATTTAATTGAATTAAATTTTAAAAAAATTAAAATTACAATTCCCTTAATCTGTTCATATATTGTTTTCCTATACAAGCAACAGTTTCCAAGTTAAAAATGAATATATAAAGGAAAAAACTTATTTTTTGCCTAAAAATTTAAAATTTTTTTTTTTAAAAAATCCATAAAAAATCCAAAATGAAAAAAAATGTCAAATCTTATTACTTTTACGTAAAGTCACATAACCTATGAGCAAAATGAGACAAAGATCATGAAAATCGATGCACGCGTTTCGCTTTTATTCGCAATTGAGTAAAGGTATGAATTTCAAAAATTTGCTCGACATATGCACAACTTTGTCTATGGTAAGGTTTTTTCTTTTTTTTGATTCTCAGAATTAACAAAACGGAATAAACAAAGGGTTATTTAATTTTTATGATTGCGTAAGCAAAGTAATAAACGCTAATAAATGTGCGTGAACAATTAAAAGGAAAAAAGGAAAGGGGACTTTTTTAATTATTTGGGTTTTCCGTTGGCTACAGAAATGCAACCCACATTTAAGGGTGGTCATTATTCGGAAAATTTAAGACTCACACATGGTGAAACAGGTATGTAGCCACCGTAAAAAAATATACACCCATTTATAAGTACCTGTCAGTAAAATACTAAACAATACACAGTATAAATAGGTCTTCATTGATCGATTTTACTCATTCAACAAGTGTCGACGAACGCGATAGTTAAAATGAGCAAACGTTCGCGAGGATTTGAATGCAATACCAATCCAAGTAATTTTTGTTACATGTGCGGAGAATACGTTTCTGAAAAAAAACAAGCGTTGTTTTTCACCTAAATTGAGAGATTCATTTGAAGAGAGCTTCAATTTAAAGGTCTCAAACATAGATGAGCGGTGGACACCAAGTGCTCTATGTCCAAGGTGCTACGTACAGCTAGCTGACTCAAGGTAAGTGTAGATTACGAAATTCAAGAACATATATAACTTATTATTGAAATTCTTTCAGACGACAGCCGAGAATCATCATGCCAGCAACAAGCAGAGCCTTAAAGCAATTTTACTGCACAACGGCAACGAGAAACCTTCGATTCCAATTGCTCATGCCGTTGACACCAAGGAAACATACGAAGTCATGGACAATCTACTAAAGTGCCTTAACTATGAGAGGCACGATTGGAAAGTTTGTGCCGACCTTAAGGTTATCGGTATCCTTTGTGGATTACAAGGTCGATTCACAAAGTACTGTTGTTTTCTCTGCCTTTGGGACAGCCGCGATCGTCAACATCATTACACCAGGAGGAGTTGGACAGAAAGAGTTAACTTCATCCCCGGCAGCGACAACGTGAAATATACACCACTCATAAAAAAGGAAAATGTTTTTCTCCCACCTCTTCACATAAAGCTCGGACTCATAAAAAACTTCGTGAAATCTATCAACAAAGATGGCGAAGCGTTCGCCTATTTAAAAACCATTTTTCCTCACCTTTCATCGGCAAAGATTAAGGAAGGCGTTTTCGACGGTCCGCAAATTAAAAAGTTGTTGAAAGACCAACAGTTTGAGCACATTTTATCACCAAATGAAGCTGCAGCTTGGAACTCATTTCGGCAAATTGTTTCCGGATTTCTTGGAAACAACAAAAGCTCAAATTACAGAGAGATCGCCGAACAACTACTCCAAAATTATAAAAAAATTAGAGCAAATATGTCGCTTAAGATACATTTTCTACACTCGCACTTGGACTTCTTTCCGGACAACCTGGGCGTTGTGAGTGACGAGCATGGTGAGCGTTTTCATCAGCAAATGAAAGAAATTGAGCACCGATACCAAGGATTTTGGAACGAAGCTATGATGGGGGACTATATCTGGTTCCTGATAAGAGAAACAGACCCACAACAATATAAAAGAAAGACAAAAGCACATAATTATTTTTAATTTGAAGGTTTTTATTTTTGTGTTTAGATATTTTTTTTTTAAACTTTTTTATAATTAATTAATGTTGATATCCTTAGGATAATTTCTTGTACATATATCGAATTGTTTTTTTAATTTAAAGTCATATATTTTTGTCACCCAAAAATTTTAATTTTTTTTGTAATAAAAAAGAAAAAACCTTACCATAGACAAAGTTGTGCATATGTCGAGCAAATTTTTGAAATTCATACCTTTACTCAATTGCGAATAAAAGCGAAACGCGTGCATCGATTTTCATGATCTTTGTCTCATTTTGCTCATAGGTTATGTGACTTTACGTAAAAGTAATAAGATTTGACATTTTTTTTCATTTTGGATTTTTTATGGATTTTTAAAAAAAAAAAATTTTAAATCTTTAGGCAAAAAATAAGTTTTTTCCTTTATATATTCATTTTTAACTTGGAAACTGTTGCTTGTATAGGAAAACAATATATGAACAGATTAAGGGAATTGTAATTTTAAATTTTTTAAAATTTAATTCAATTAAATCGGGCTAGTGGTTCCCGAGTTATGCCGGACGAAACAAATTAACCAAAAAAAAACTTTTTTAATTTTTGAAATTCATACCTTTACTCAATTGCGAATAAAAGCGAAACGCGTGCATCGATTTTCATGATCTTTGTCTCATTTTGCTCATAGGTTATGTGACTTTACGTAAAAGTAATAAGATTTGACATTTTTTTTCATTTTGGATTTTTTATGGATTTTTAAAAAAAAAAAATTTTAAATTTTTAGGCAAAAAATAAGTTTTTTCCTTTATATATTCATTTTTAACTTGGAAACTGTTGCTTGTATAGGAAAACAATATATGAACAGATTAAGGGAATTGTAATTTTAAATTTTTTAAAATTTAATTCAATTAAATCGGGCTAGTGGTTCCCGAGTTATGCCGGACGAAACAAATTAACCAAAAAAAAATTTTTAAAATTTAAAAAAAAAATAATAAAAAAAAAACCAAACGAAAAAAAAATTTTTTATTGCGTTTTTCGAGCTCATGTCAAGGTTATCTACACAGAAAAAATTATCGCATCCGGAGTACATGAAATTTTTTTCAATTTGTTGAGTAGTGTTATTAATAATTAACCTTGGTTTCCTCACATTATTATGTGTTTGTGCCAAATTCTTTGTAATATAAATTAAAAACCCTTTTTTTAACAAAAAATACAAATTTGGATCAGCCTGACTTTTTTTCCATGAAAAACCTTTAAAGATTGAAATGCATATTGAGAAAGGCTGAGGGTTTCCCGTTTATACAGGGTAACTTTTCTTGTGTAATTTCATTTTTTTACAAAACTCAAAAATGTTTACTAGATCAAAAGTTCAATAACTTTTGGCCAAGGGAAATTGCAATGATCCAGTATAGCGTTAATAAAATATAAATAATGTTGATTCTTATGTTCAGCTACTTTGTTACTCCAAGTGAAATATTTATAGTTAATGATATGAATCTGAAGGCTCTGGGATAATAAACGAGCACATCAGCTGAATTATACCACAAAGTCATTGAGTCGGCTAAGGAAATCATTGATAATCCTTAACCCATTTCTGTCTTATGGGTTTCTGCATTCATTCTCTTCTTTTTTATATATATTTTTTTTCAATATCTAAAATTATTATTATTATTTTGAAATACACTCCGGAAATATGATCCTGAAATGAGTTAAATGAACTAAATTTTTCCTCCTATCAAGTTCAATGTTTGATTGATTCTAGTTCAATGTTTCCTCAAAACAAACTAAATATTTAGTCAAAATTATGAAAATTTTAATATATTTTCTTCAACTAAATATTTTGTGTGTTCTTTAATTAGTTATCAATTTTGATTAACTTTTAGTTGTCTTTCGAATACCAGTTATTTCGCTCAAGTTTTTAATTAAATTTAATGTGTAAAATTAATTAAAAAAATAAATTTTAAATAAATTGTAGTGCAGTTCTTGAACTAAATGGGCGAATGGAGTTTACGCAGATTTATGTAGACTATTTTACTGAGTGAATGTATGAAATAAAGAAAAATGACATGTTTGCTAGAAATTTGCAGATGACATTAGTTCGTATAATTACTATAATAATCATAATTGTGCTATCCAATCCTTCCAACCATACTCTGAAAGAAAATGCCCATGAGATCTTACGTTTCATGAAACTGGTTTTTGGACCAACTTAAAACGTCGTTGATGCAATGTAAACTGTGTAATTAAATTAAAAAGCAACGATGAATTGTCACCAGTTATCAACTGAAGCGTTTAAAAAATGGAATGTTCGTTATTGATATATACCAACATTATTGCACTGAAGTAGTTTCGTAGATTTTTTTCGTTGCTGCAATGGCATTGCTGCATTGATTGGACATTGGGCGGCCATGTACCCAATGTCCACAATTCTTTGGTGGCGTAAACAGGGTTTTCTATCAGTGTATATACTACCTTTTTATACTCTATATCGACTGAGCCAACACATTCAATGAGTCACTCATGTACTTTTAATAAATATTGGTTCGAACCTTCTTTGCCATAATCCCACTTAATTTTCTCAAATATGGAATATTCCACATCTGGAAATCTCACTTTTGAAATATCATAGAGAAAACAACAACACTGAAAATTTATCTTTTTATTAATCATTTTAATTTAATCTTTATTGTGTTATATATTAGATTATGCTAGATTAATACGTTGCCAAGTTTCTTGTTTGTCAGTTCTTGCTACGGTATAAGCTACACGGTAGCAGCGAATTTTTTGAAATAAAATAATATTGAAATAAAAACTAATGAACAACGGGGATCATTTTCGCTACTACAAAAAAATCGAAGGACTGTGTATAACGCTTTCTGGTGTATTTTGGTAGATTTATTTAATTTAATTTAATTTTTTAGTAGATTTATTTTTCAAGTTTTCGTCGAAAGTACCTCTAGTATTTGTACTGTCATTTTAACAACATAACTCCGATCTTGTCCAGTTTTATGTGAAACAGAAGACTCTAAAAATTGTATTTATTCGTCAAAAAGGTAAAAGTTGGCAATATATATATTGCCTATAAAAAGAGAAAAATAATAAAAATAAAATAATATTATCTAGCATTCATCCTAAGGAGGAAAGCAACGGCTATTTGAGAAATATATTTTTTTGGTTATGATGCCAGCTATTAGAAAATAAAAAAAATATTTTAATTTCTCGCTGTAAATGATAAAATGATCTTTAAAAATGCACTTATAAAAAAGGTTATACATTTTAAAATTTTCCATAGATATTTTTCAAATAACAATTTTTTCTTATTTAGGATGCTATCTATTATTTTTTACGATTTTTTTTCTTTTTTATGAGTTATTTCGGGCCAATAAAAAGTGATTATTTTTTTTTAAATAAATTTTGGGTACTCTCCCTATACCATTGCTTCTATATAAAAGTTATATTTAAAATATAACTGGATAGGTTGGACTGATTATTTTTTCCAATTTATTGTTTTTTGTAAGGGTTGAACATTGTCATTTAATAATGGACCACAATATCATTCATATGACTACCATCCGATCAAAACAATTTTTCAGTACATGTCACATTTTTTCAGTACATGTTCTCTGAACCCAATACGCCACAATTTTGCTTATTGACATAGTCACCGAAATGAAAATGAGCTTCATCTGAAAACACGAACATTTTCTACGTAAATTTCTTACTGTTTTCGTTAAAGGCTCACTACTTTAGTAGTAAGTTTTTAATATTTCCCAATTTTGTTCGAGCACATAGCGTCCCATTTTGTCAAGCATAAACCTGAAAATAAAAATAAAAATGAATTTTATTCTACCTTTAAAAGTCAATCGTTTGTTCAAATTTAAAATGTTAAACGGCCCACCCTATATTAAAGGTACCTTAGTTTTTTTAATTATGAATAATAATTTTTTGTGTTGATCTTATTAATCAGTATGCCTCAATATACACAATAAATATATTTTTAGGTTTCGGACACAAAATATTTATTTTCTGTTGCATAGTGAAACCGACTTTTCGTCACTCAAAATAAATGATATCCCTCCTTTGACAACTTCATGCTAAATTAAATAGGTAATGATCCAAATTTTCAAACTTCGTAAGATCTTCCTCACTTTTGGGTTGAGAAACAATTGTTTGTATATAATTTCGGTGGACGGACAAAGGGATACACAACTAGTAGATAAAGGGTGATTTTTAAAGAGCTTGATAACTTTTAAAAAAAAAAACGCATAAAATTTGCAAAATCTCATCGGTTCTTTATTTGAAACGTTAGATTGGTCCATGACATTTACTTTTTGAAGATAATTTCATTTAAATGTTGACCGCGGCTGCGTCTTAGGTGGTCCATCCGCTTAGTCCAATTTTGGCATTTCCACGTTTTTGAGTAACAGAGACCCAATTGGTGCGAACGGCGACGAATCGAAAATTGGTGGTCATCATTAACACTGGCCGATACAGCTGCGATATTTTCTTCAGTTCGCACTCTACGTAAGCGTGTTGGTGGTTTAATGTCCAACAATGTAAATTTGGTGCGAAATTTAGTCACAATAGCCCGAATAGCCGCTTCAGTGGGTCGATTAAACTGACCATAAAATGGAAGCGCGCAATGAACTTTCTTAACAGAGCACGCATTTTGATAATAAAATTCAATAATTTGCAAGCGTTGTTCGTTTGTAAGACGATTCATGATGAAATGTCAAAGCATACTGAGCATCTTTCTCTTTGACACCATGTCTGAAATCCCACGTGATCTGTCAAATACTAATGCATGAAAATCCTAACCTCAAAAAAATCACTCTTTAGTATCTCTAAGCCGGACAGACAAAGGGATAGACAGCTAGTAGATAGTAACTCTAAGCCGAATGTTTAAAAACATATCGTGAGGTCAACTAACGTATCCCTCAGTGCGAATACAATAGTTTTTCCTCTTACTTCAAATAAAATAAATTTTGATTAATACGAAGTTCCATTTTTTATTAAAATTATTTATTTCTACATATTTGGCTACACTTTTTAAAGTGTACTTACAAAGCATCAGCTTAAAGTAAAAATTGTTCTGGCAATAGCATCGGCAATCTAATAATACCCACCAGGAAGGGGCATTGCTTAAAGCATAAAGACCTCTTGAGTTTTGTGTCTAAAACTCTAAATCACATTTATGCCACAATTGTTTTAAATATAGCCTTCGCTTGACCCCTCTTTGGTATCAATGGCACATATTTTCCTATCCCGCAATGGGTTAACTTGTATATTCATATCTTTCATCATCATTCAAAGGTGTGAATATTTTCAACATTTTAATTACATACATTTTCCTCTTTCCTTTTTCCATGCAACCCAATTACCAACGAGGTTTATTAAAAGATGCCTGTTGCACACACACACACTCACCTACTCGCATGATATTTAAACAGGAAAAACAGAACATAATTTTTTTCGATTATTGTTAACAATTTTTTTGTCTCGTGTTCCTGTGTGGCGGGTGTTTATGGACCACAAATTATGATGAATATGATGGGGTTTTTTTCTGCGTACACTTCTGCTCTGAATATGGCCCCGGAAAAGACCATTAGTCACCATCTGACTTATCATTAAGTGGTTGTTTATTGCTCTATACAACAAATTGTATTGTGCTAATATTAAGTTAACAAAAAGAAGAAGAAGAAAACTAAACAACAAAAACAAAGCAAACAGTTTGCGATAACGATACTTTGTTTATGGACACGTTGCCATGAATTATGGCGCATACGAGTACAGTGTGAGATTTTTAAGTGAAATATTTCCAATTTTCAATTTTCCATTCGTTATGAAATTTTCAATTTTCCAATTGACTGCAATCCTCCTCAAGCATTTTTGTTGCATATTAACATTCATTCGAAATATTCTGTTTTGTAATAAAAATAATAAGTTGTTTTCAAAATCAATTGAAAATTGGTATTAAACAGAACACAGAAAGTTTTTCTGTTTCCAAAATTATAATTGCCAATTTCTGCGTTATACATTCAATCGCATGTGGAAATTTGCAGTTGCCATGTGAGGAGGACAGTGGTTGTAAGTGCATTTTTTTGAACAAGGAAACAAATATTTTGTTGAAGTATTTTTTAAATGTCGAATAATAGTATAGATTGGACAAAAATCACATTTATTTAAAGGTGGGATAGAATTTTTAGTATTTTGGCCGAAGCTCTTTGATTATAAGCAGCTTATGCCTTATTGTACTTTAGATTAAAGGTAATTATGAGGGCTACGGTGGTCTAAAACAAATGCCGAAAAATTAAGTAAATTGGTTAAAAAAAATATTTTTGCTGAAAATTTTTCAAAAAATAGAATCAAAAAATTCCAAATAATAGAAAATAGTGCACCTTAAAAAAGTATGTATAAACGTGGAAGTACGAAAATTTAATTTTTCTACTTTTTCTTTAATAGATTTTTGCAGGTACGAAAAAATCCATAAAAATAGAAAAAATGCTAAAATTTCTTTGAAAATATGAAACTTGTTTCTTTGAAATTCTCGTACTTCTTCAGGAAGGCATTAAAACATATTTAATAATTTTTTCTTCTAATCAGAAATTTCTCAATTTTTTGTCGACTGTTCCGAAATCTCAGTTTCTACAAGAATGTGAAATTCTCTAAATTCGTTGCCATTGTAATTACCTTCTCAATCCCAGAAAAACCTGTATCTCTGTGGACCAACTAATCTACAGATGTTAGACAACAATTTGGTTAACTAGATAGTTATGGCTAGAGTTTTTCCCATCTCGTTACTGAGGGTATACGTATTATATTCATATTCTACCATCCAAAAAGTCAGGTCTTGAAGGTTTATTTTTTTTCCACATTGCCACAAGTCTTAAATAAATACTATAAAGTTCATCATTAATCACAATCAAAAAAAAAAAGCAACTTGGTAAAATTCCTTAAATTATCCATAAAAATTTGCCTTTGGACCTTCACATAATAATTATCAGTGGAAAATTATTCGAAATTAAGTAACAATACATTTTATGAACTACTCACATGGCGAAATACGCTATTAACTCGAAATAAAAATTAAACGTAATGGGAAATCAAAACAATTAACTTAATATTAATTATGGTAGCTAATAGTTTTCATCTATGTATCCCATTTATAACAAGTTGATTTTGTTATTTGCTAGGATATTTCAATCGAAAAACAAAAACTTTAAAGTAAACAAATTCAACTTAAATATTTTTATTATAAATAAAAAATGAAAGCAAAAAAACGAACAACATAAATTAGGTGATGTTATTAATGAGTTACCAAATAAACTGTAACACCTCATTAATCACAAAGATTCTTCCTGTTCTGTTCTGTTCAGCAAACAATGAACATTGAATAAAAACATCGAAGCACGTGCAAAACCTTCAGATCTATGTGAAAATATTGCTTCATATTTTCTGCCACATAAAAACTGAAGGAACGAAAAAACTAACGTGCTAATGTCAAGTTTAAAATAAACTTAATTCAATTGTAGCCTATGAAAGAGTTTGTTGCTCGATGGCGGTTGTTGGTGGAGGAGGAGGGAAACTTGAAGTAAATATTAACAAAATATTTCTAAACAATGCAAAACACTGAACATTGTTACTAATTTACACATCATTTACAGAAAACGTACCAAAAATATATCGAAGGCAAGAGCAACACGTTGCACAGTGGGGTGTGAAATGAAAAAATAGGGAAAAATTCTTAGAATGAATAAATCGTTATAGTATAATTTTAATTAATAAAATGATACAACAACACGTTTCTACTTTAATCTATGTTGTAAATAGAAGTCATCACAGAAACTAAATATTAAAAGAAAATATGACCTTTAATTGTACTTGTGAAAAAAAGTTAAAAGAAAAGTTGATCTTTGGAAACAATGTTGTCTATTTCAAGCTGGTGTCACAATTTATGAAATTGATTCAAGATTCAGCTGATATTCTAAATTATTTCATAGATATTATAAAAAATAATTTTGTTCGATCAATTAATTTGGATCAATTAATTTGTCCTTAACAAACTTAAAATATACGCCACCGATAAGAAAATAGAATAACTCCAGTACCTCATCCGATCAAACCAATTTTTTAGTACGGTCCAAAATCCACACCAAATAGTAGTCGCTGCGGATGCCTTCTCAATAATCACGTGAGGGTTCTCCGAACATCATGTGCAGCAATTTTGCTTATTGAAAATGAGCTTCATGAAGGCTGAACTTTTCTCGAAAAATGTTCGCGTAAATTTCTTACAGTTTGCGTTAAAGGCTCACTACTTTGGAAGTAAGTTTTTAAGATTTCCACATTTTGTTCGAGAGTATAGCGTCCCATTTTGCAAATGCCAAACTGAAACGTGAAAATAAAAATAAAAATTTATATTATTATACCTTTCAAACATGCTAAGAAAAAAATCCTACGAAATGATATAGCTACTGCATGCTTCACGGTCTAATTAGTTTTACCTATAGGGTACCAAATTTTTTGATATTTTTAATTGTTTTTTTTTAATATTTAAAAAAACCCTGTGGGTGTAACATTCATATTCTGCTAAAGAAATACAGTTAAATAAAAACGAATCAATATTTTCCCCATTGGAATTGCATTAGCTACACTATGTAACAAACAAGTTTCCGAAGGACCATATACAACAATATCTTATGGATTTTGACGTTCTAAACTCGAAGGAGACATTAAAAAATGTTTATATGATATTATATATATTTTTTAATTTGGTTCCTAAAATTCTAATTATTTGTACTCTCGTTTTGGAATTATAAGTCCCACAACACCCGCTTACATGTTCACTTAGATGTACTTATGAAGACTATAAATATTGAAAATTTCACTTTCACACAGAATTAGTGTTTGAGGAATAGACTCACAAAATGATTTTTCTAAATTGTTGCCATAAATTTAAAAAATTAAAAAGATTATTATTTTGTTTTATTTTTATATAAATGTATCGCCTTGTATGGCCCTTATTGTAGAATTACATGTCGTCATAACGTATGACTAAATTAATTAAATCTAAAACTTCCTAAAAAAGTAAAAATAAGGACCATAAGCATTACAAAATAAATCAAAAAATTAAAAAAAAAAATGATTTTTGAAACTCTTTTGCTTCTACAAAGAGGGCAATAACTTATACACTTATCCATAGATGTTTTACATACATACATTATTTGGGTAATTATCATCACTTTTTCAATAAAAACAATTTTACGGTATGGAAAAAACAAATTGTGTTTATGAAGACGAGAGTTGAAAATATATTTTAAAACATTCAAGAAAATTTAATATTGCTAGTCTTTCAACTGACAACTTTTAAGGCAGCTTACTGTGGAGAATTCAGGCGATTTTTATGGAGCAGAATATCTCAACAGGAAATAGGTGGGATTTCAAACGTACCTATCCTGAGATGGCTCGAAAGGGATATATCATATAACTTGCCACAAAATAAATTGTCAATTTAGTGCTCATTTTGTATGTATATTTAAAGGGTGATTTTTTAAGAGCTTGATAACTTTTTTTTTTTAAAAAAACGCATAAAATTTGCAAAATCTCATCGGTTCTTTATTTGAAACGTTAGATTGGTCCATGACATTTACTTTTTGAAGATAATTTCATTTAAATGTTGACCGCGGCTGCGTCTTAGGTGGTCCATTCGGAAAGTCCAATTTTGGGCAACTTTTTCGAGCATTTCGGCCGGAATAGCCCGAATTTCTTCGGAAATGTTGTCTTCCAAAGCTGGAATAGTTGCTGGCTTATTTCTGTAGACTTTAGACTTGACGTAGCCCCACAAAAAATAGTCTAAAGGCGTCAAATCGCATGATCTTGGTGGCCAACTTACCGGTCCATTTCTTGAGATGAATTGTTCTCCGAAGTTTTCCCTCAAAATGGCCATAGAATCGCGAGCTGTGTGGCATGTAGCGCCATCTTGTTGAAACCTCATGTCAACCAAGTTCAGTTCTTCCATTTTGGGCAAAAAAAAGTTGGATATCATCTCACGGTAGCGCTCACCATTCACAGTTACGTTACGATTCGCATCATCTTTGAAGAAGTACGGTCCAATGATGCCACCAGCCCATAAACCGCACCAAACTGTGACTTTTTCTGGATGCATTGGTAGCTCTTGCAATGCTTCTGGCTGATATTCACTCCAAAATCGACAATTCTGCCTATTTACGTACCCATTGAGCCAAAAATGAGCTTCGTCGCTGAACACAATTTCTTTCTTTCTGAACTTTCTTAACAGAGCACGCATTTTGATAATAAAATTCAATGATTTGCAAGCGTTGCTCGTTAGTAAGTCTATTCATGATGAAATGTCAAAGCATACTGAACATCTTTATCTTTGACACCATGTCTGAAATCCCACGTGATCTGTCAAATACTAATGCATGAAAATCCTAACCTCAAAAAAATCACTCTTTATATATAATGTATTGTATAGTTAAAAATAGTAATAAGATATATATTTGCATATTCATAAAAATATATGCGAATTTGAGAAAATATTGCTTAATCTCTTCAAATTTCTAACATATTCGATAGAAACAATGTCTTAGTTTACATAATACTATACTTTTCAAATATAATTATTCTAGGGCTGATAGTATAGAATAGACATCGGGCATGTCTGATCCAGTTCTAAGCTAGTTAGTTAGACAGCGGTCATATCCAAATCATACTACAGGGTGTCATCCCTCTAATGACAAACCCATGTAGAAGGCACCGGATCAGGGATCAGAGAATAGTCATGGAACAATTAATTTTTCCGTAGGGATATTAGATGAAGGCTAATAGTATAGAATAGACATCGGGCATGTCTGATCCTGTTCTAAGCTAGTTAGTTAGATAGCGGACATATCCAAATCATACTACAGAGGGTCATCCCTCTAACGTCAAACCCATGTAGAAGGCACCGGCTCAGGGATCAGAGAATAGTCATTGAACAATTCATTTTTCCGTAGGGATATTAGATGAAGGCTAATGGGAGGTTTTGTTGTTTAATTTTAGAAAATTTATTTTAATTAACTATAAATCGCAAGTGGGAATAATTATATATCTTAAAGATTGTTATGGAGATTTTTCTTTTACAATAGAAAAAACTTAATTGGAACATCTATTGAAAATCATAGAGAGAAAAACATTGATAGATTTTAATAGTTGCTAGTAGTTTTTTGAGCTGTTGTTATTCTGCTACATAAATGTAATATTAATTAACTGGAATATCTTTGGACTTTAGTTTTACATAAAAACACTGAACTACACAAAAAAAATAACAAAGTTCGGTAGAACGGACCAAATTTAATATACATGTATCGAGTTTTAAAAGTTTACGTCCAGAAGTATGTAAAGTGTGCTGAAGTGCGCGACTTCCGTTAGCATATTTCTTATGACATAGGTAACCATATTATCCTTACATTTAGGTAAAGAGTGTCTTCTGCACATTATGAACAAAGTTTTTGTAGAACATTTTAACACTATAACGCTTCAATTACTTGACCTCTTTGTCCTTTTCACGAAAGTCAAAAAACGCAACATGTAGGCTAGCAACTGTTGTAGAGTGAATTTAAACTTGTCATATCATTGATCATTTCATGTTTGTTTAACACACATTTTTAGGGAATAAAAGAAGTTTCTTACTTAGTCTTGATAGAGCACAGGTTCTCTGAATCAATGAACTATTAAAGGCCGGCTTAGAACGTATAAAGATATTTGTAGGAGGAACTTTATCAGTCTTTACCAAAGCATAAATATCTGCTGAATAAATTTAGAAAGTACCACTTAGAGACTGAGTTGGACTTAACTAACCTTGACACATTGGCTAATAACATTAGAATGTTAAATTAAGGGTCATATTTTTCTACATTTTACTATTCCAGTTATAAGACACTGTGCCTCGATTGAATAAACAGTATTCATTTCCTTTTTGGAGTAGACATGTTTCTCAAACATATTTCTTTTCCTCGAATAATAACAAAACAGAAAATATTCGGTACAATAAGAGCAACAACACCACAGCAGCAGTAGCAGCAGCAACAGCTTCAGCAGCTAAACAATAGGATAACCAAAAATAGATTTATAACGCAACAAATCCAGATACACCAAATATTTTTGAACTATCCAAAAGAAAACAACAACCCCGCCACCAAACAACCTCCACCAAAAAATAGTATTTCAATAAACAAAAAAAACAACAAGAACTAAATAAATGAACGAGCGAAAGAACGATCCATGCCAACGAAGAATGAAATACAAATCAAGAAGAATAATAAGATTCGTACAATTCACTCCCGTTGAGTAAATAAATGTTCATACATTTCAATAATGTTCGATGGGTATCTGTGAAGTACAGAGTGCTGCATGTACACACGCACACGCGCGCTCGCTTACGTACATATTCACATACTCGCATAGCTACAGAATGCCCAACAACAACAACAACATATAATAATTCTTTTTTTCTATGTATTCAAATTAAAATAACTTTTTCGTTGTTGTTGTTGTGTTGTTTCATTCCAAAAGTCTAAAGTCAATGCTTTCAATTAAAATATTGTTTAAACACAAACATTTTGTGCAGGCACGCATCGTTGGCACCCATGCACATTGGAGTGGGTCACGGTCCAAACAGAAACAGTTTCAATTTTAATTGCAAGTTCATTAATACAACGAAACGGCTCATTAAAACAAGAATCCGGTGATACAGTTTCTGAATTACAAAGAAACATTTGTTGTATCAGCAAAAATCTGTCGTTGGCTCCTTGTTAATGAAAAGTATTAAAACGAAGGGATATGCCATAACTTACCGTGAATCAGAGGGACAAACGTTTATTTCAGCTGATATGTATGTCCTTGAATAAAAATCAATATTGACTTTGAGAATTAATTTTTCACATAAATTAATTATTTATTTGTTAATATTTCTTGACCCACTTTAATGTATGGATTATCTACATATGTATACGAATATGCAGCACTCACTTTAAAAGGATCGACACGATTAAGTTGAAAAGAAACAACAAAGTGAACAATTTAAGAAGTTCGTTTATGGAATGAACTACATTGATGTGTTTATTGCTTGCGGCTGGCTGCCTGTCTGTTTGGACCAACCGATATCGTCTTCGTCTTTAAACAGGTGTTTTCTGACGATGAATTGGCAGGAATATATAAATATGTAGAAGAGACGTGGGAAGATGCGTTTCACAAAAGTATGCCAACAAAATATAAATTTTATTTGGCCATATCAGCAACAAGAGTTAAAATGTTTCTCTTAAAATTTCTAAAAAATTTTAAGCACCACTACGAACATGTTTGAAGGCAGTTGTCAAACAGCAGGTTCATACTAAACGATTTACCGTGTGGGGGCTATCCTTTGGGCTTCTATGAATCAATTATGTTCGCTGCTAGGGCGCTTTAAATAATATAATATAGTAAATAAAATTCAATGGAATCTTAGTTTTTTAATAGACTAAAGTGTACGAAGTTTTAATAGTTATTAAGACCATAGGTACATTGTTGTTAAGGTTTAACTTTGTCCCTCAAGATAGCATCCTGCTAGTTACTTAGTCCAGCCATATTCCATGCCATCTAGTGATGTCATGATGGAGTAGCAATTTCCTCCCCACTTAAATTCATTATTTGACCTGATCCTCATTGGCAGTCTGTGGCAGACTTAATCAGGAGAATATGATGGATGAGGAAGCAATTCGTTAGATAGTTCATTTGATCTTGATCAAATTTCGCACACAATGTTAGATTTAGACTAGAAACACCTATTTCGAAAACAAGCTAAAGGGTGATTTTTTAAGAGCTTGATAACTTTTTAAAAAAAAAAAAAACGCATAAAATTTGCAAAATCTCATCGGTTCTTTATTTGAAACGTTAGATTGGTCCATGACATTTACTTTTTGAAGATAATTTCATTTAAATGTTGACCGCGGCTGCGTCTTAGGTGGTCCATCCGCTTAGTCCAATTTTGGCATTTCCACGTTTTTGAGTAACAGAGACCCAATTGGTGCGAACGGCGACGAATCGAAAATTGGTGGTCATCATTAACACTGGCCGATACAGCTGCGATATTTTCTTCAGTTCGCACTCTACGTAAGCGTGTTGGTGGTTTAATGTCCAACAATGTAAATTTGGTGCGAAATTTAGTCACAATAGCCCGAATAGCCGCTTCAGTGGGTCGATTAAACTGACCATAAAATGGAAGCGCGCAATGAACTTTCTTAACAGAGCACGCATTTTGATAATAAAATTCAATAATTTGCAAGCGTTGTTCGTTTGTAAGACGATTCATGATGAAATGTCAAAGCATACTGAGCATCTTTCTCTTTGACACCATGTCTGAAATCCCACGTGATCTGTCAAATACTAATGCATGAAAATCCTAACCTCAAAAAAATCACTCTTTATATAGGTCAATGTTTTGGTATAGCCCCCATGCAAATGAGCCCCCAGTTCACACCCAGAACCAGCATCTTACATTGGATCTGGATAAAATTTTGCAGATTATGTTATATTTCAATATATACCTACTTCGAAAGTGAACTACAAGGGTCGACTTTTAAATGTAGCGCCCTTTAAATGGGCCCCCATTTTTATTATTACCCCTCTAGGACCCATATTTTACAAAGTTTATCAAATTTTGCAGAGTATATTATATTTGAACTAGAACACATACTATGAAAGTCAAATGTATCGGTCCATATTTTGGTATAACCCCCATAAAAGTTGGGCCCCCATTCTACTCTATTACAGCTCTAGAACCCACATTGTGCGTTGGATCTCGATACAATTTTGCAGATCATGTTATATTTCAACTAAGAATACCTACTTTGAAAGTGGTCTATGTGGGCCCACTTTTTAATGTAGCGCACTTAGAAATGGCCCCATTTTTAGTATTACCCCTCTAGGACCCACATTTTACATCGGAAGTTTTTCAAATTTAGCTTATCATGTTCTATTTCAACTAGGAATACCTACTATGAAAGTCAAATATATGTGTCCATATTTCACTATTACCGCTTCAGAACCCATATCTTCATTTAACTCATTTCCACTAGGAATTTCTAAAGGAAACTAAATGGTTCATGTTATGGTACAACCCCCAATGTTATGGTAGGCCCTCTCAAATGTCCGTCCAATTTATTCGATTACTGCTGTAAAATCTGCATTTGTCATCGAATCTTGGTCAAATTTTCCAGATCATATTATATTTACTCTCGAAATACCTACCCGAAAATTGGACAGTATTGGTCAATGTTTTCAAATACAACTGTCCCACCAATTTTCAATATTATCGCCTTAAATGCTTCATATTACATAGGATCTGGATTAAATTTTCCAGATCATGAATTATTTCGCATAGGACCACTTACTGATGATTCCCGATTTTAGACGTATTAACATTCTACATCACGGTACATTCCAGTTGGAACAGTTACAGCAAAGATGGAGCATTACGAAAAGAAATTTCGAGCGCCCATTATCAGTTTCTGATTTGTTTACATAACAGTTCAGATTCAACTTTTTACAGACAATCAATTTTGCCATATTAGTTAAATTTGACTAATTATGCATTTATAGTATAGTATATATATATAGTATACACGTGGGTTTAGTAATTAAAACCAGGTATATACGCAGGGAGTGGTGTAGGCAATCATATAGTCGGCCCCGCCCGACTTTAGCCTTTCCTTACTTGTTTACAATATTTCTATATTTTAGGACGTAGATACCTTTAATTTTCTGATATTATATAGTTCACTCATATGCAAATATAACAAAATATAAAAATGAAAATTTGAAAATAGAGAGAAAATATCGATACTACCATATTTGTAGATTTTCGTTATAACACCCTTGACACAGAAAATTTTGTCGATGAGCTATGTATAACATTTCCTACATTGTTTTATAATATGTGTAAAGGGGGTCTTCGCGCTTTTATCCAAAAATTTTAAAATTTAGGATTTCCAATAATAATTTTCTGAATATATTTATCCATATATCTTTTACATATGACTTCGATTTCTTTCGAATATATATTTATATATAATTATTCTTGAATTTTCTTTATTGAACATAGATCCATAAATAGAATGTTAGGTATAAAAATTATTTTTTTCGAAAAAATTTTCGAAAAAATTTCGAAAAAAATCCTATTTTGGGGACTGTTTCAAAACCACTGTTTCTGTGAGAAATTTAATTCCCAACGTTTGTATCTTTAATTGAAAGTATAATCGGGTGTGATGGGCCTGTATTTATAAAGTGAAAATAAGAATTTTAGTAAAAAATAAAAACAAAATTACAATGTACCATAATTTAAAAAAAAGTCGACACTTGGACCGAATGTAATTATTGCCAAAATGGAGTAAATTGGCGTTTTCAGTTTTTCATCTATTTTTCCTGTTGCCACTTTCCTGAACCTCAAAGCTCCAAAGGAAATCATTTTTCGAAAATTATTTTAAGTACTTATTCTCACCCTGTGTTAACGGTATTAGTGTCAAATTAAAGAGTAGGGTATCTAATAAAAATGCTTCAAGTAACTGTATTACTTCAGCATTTACACCCATTTCCAATGTACCCCTTAACTTTGTTAGTTTATTCATATTTGACTTTTTAAGCGGGAAAACTTGAAATTGTTGTTAAAGCTAAACTAGTAGAAGATTGCAATTTAAAGTATTGTTGTTAAAGCTAAACTAGAAGAAGCAATTTAAAGTATTTTTAGCACATATTCTCTTCTTTAATTCGAAATTTATACCGATATTATAGGGTGCGAATAAGTATTTAAAATAATTTAAAAATAAAGGACTTCGTTGTCCTTTTAAGGGGAAACAGGATGAGGAAATAAAAACGCCAATTAACTGAATTTTACCTATACTTTCTGATGTATACCATATGGTTCAAGTGTAATATGGACTGTCGAACAGTATTATCCACAAAAAAAATTGTCTTGATTTTATAAAAAAAATATGTTTCAGGCACAATATTTTTATTATTTTTTGCATATTGTTAACCTACTAAGAGATAATTTTTGACCATAATTATTAACAATCGTTTCTTACTAATCGAACTGCCCTTAAATGTTAATTTCTTATGAAGACGTAAAAACTATTGTGAAAGGGTTATATGTAACATTTTTTGAAGTATTTTGTATTTGGATGGATAAAATCAAAAGCAATTTTAAAAATTTGTTTATGAGTAATCTTTCTAAAAATAAGGGTCATAATGCCCACATTTATCCATAGATTTTCTTCAAATGGGCCTTCTGTTTTGTTTTGATATTAAAAAATAAAATAAGCTATTAAAATAGTTTCTATTTCCATTTAGATATTAAAACACAAGATTTGCTATAATCTCTTGAATATTCTACATTTATTCAAAGATAAATAGGTATTGTTTAGAAAGTTAGATATTAAAAAATATATTTTTTTATCTCTATATTTCCTAAAAAACTATTTTGGCGACTGAAAGTAAAATTCAAAACTATAGTTCAATTGAACATATTGCCGAACATGATCGGTTTTTTAAAAATAAGAGTGCAAATATTAAAAAATTTGGAATTTTAGTTAAGAAATTAAAAACAAGGATCCAAAAAGATATTGTGTTGATTTTATTAATCAGTATGCCTTAATGAACAGATAAAAATAAATTGTTAGTCCTTGGACACCAAATTTGTATTTTGTTTTGCAGACTGCGAATGATTTTAGAAAAGTCTAAAAAAAGTCCAGAAACTTCTAAATTTTCCAAAATTCGTTTTTTCTTTCGAATTAACGAATTTGTTGGACATCGATTCACCCTTTAATATTTTTCCCATAAAAATAATTTGACTACACAACAAAACATAAAATGTTAAACCACCAATCCCTAATGCCAAGAATGGGGAACAGCCCCAATAATTTGGAAAATAAATCATAACCAAAACATATCTATTTTATAGCGGGAGAAACATATCCACTAATGAATGAATGAAAACCAATTAAAAATATGGCATTAAATTGAAAAACTAAATTAGTGACAAACATACATGTGCAAAATTTTAATTTATTAGTGATCCTCTGAATGGAAACACTAAAACCATGTGATATCAAAACTACAACAACCACGACAACAATAAATGAGCATAAAAGTGCCTTATATACTGCTCTTGTTTTTGCCAATTTCCCAAGATTCTTGCGCGTCATCATTAGAGTATAGTAATGTGAAAATGTGAAATTCATATGGAAACATCGAATGAATATTTTGTAGAAAAACAAAATTTTTTACAAAGTACAAAGTGAAACGAAAACCTCGCTACAGCAACAACAATAATCAGCACAAATCTTACTAAAATGCAAAAATCCATAAAAGCGAAACAACCAAATTTTTACATAATCAGCAGCAGCCGCAACAATAAAGACATCGAAGACGACGACAGCGTGATATTAATATCAACCAAATTCTATTTCAAGAGTTTATACAATAAAAAATATACAAAAGCAACAGCGACAATAACAACGAAACGTCTGCAACAAAAATGCAGTCAAAATGCAATACGACTATTAAGTGACGTCACAAACGAAACGAATTTTTATCATAAATTAAGCGAATACTTGTGTCTGCAACGATTAACTATGGAAGTGCCTAGAAAAAGAAAGTATCCGAAATTAGCGACGCCGATCATCGTAATACGACGATAAAAACAAAAACACTTTGCGTAAAAAAAAACTTTTAAAAATACGTGAATAAAAAATAATAAGAAATTATTCCGAAGGAATTAGTCAAGTTTTAAAGCGCTCACTTGGCAACTTACAAATCCCCTCCCACACGGAGTGTCTTGTTGCCTTGCTGCCCCACTATCCTGCCCCTTCACGTTGTCGTAAGTGCAGTTGAGTGTGCGCGTGTGTCATCTGCGAACAATGTTAGATATATTCCGTGGATTGAAAAACCTTATAAAGGTCAGTCACGTTAAAACCGATTCGCCAGTATTTCGTTTGCATTATTCTATAACTGTGATGATATTGATGTCCTTCTCCCTAATCATAACCACACGCCAATATGTCGGGAATCCCATCGATTGTGTTCATACCAAAGATATTCCAGAAGATGTTCTCAACACATACTGTTGGATTCATTCCACGTATGCGCTCAAAAGTTACTTTAACAAGAAACAGGGAATATCCGTACCCTATCCGGGTATCGGAAATTCCGATGGTGATTTGCACGAGAAGAAACACTACAAATACTATCAATGGGTGTGTTTTTGCCTATTTTTTCAGGTGGGTTACATTTCATATTTTTCTCGTTTTTATTTTATATTTTTAATTTTATATTTATATAGACGCAAACATTTCCAATCTAATGGAATTTGACATTTTTATGATGAATGATTATATAGGTATTTTAATGACTCGAAACGACTTCTTTTGTGCAACAACGTTTCAGTTCCATGAAATGTCAGACATGCTTTTTTACGATGGAATTAGTTTAAATTCTTGTCGATGTCTGGTAACGTTGTCTGTCGTATATTTTCATGATGATGATGATGAGGGAACATTTCAAAATTATGTGTTCTCATTTGATAAACAGTGTCATAAACTACTATAGGCTGCTAATAGAAAGGTATTCCCACCACAACCATAAGATTATGGGACAACTTCTGAACTGAGTCTCAACTCTTGCCATGTGATGTGCATGACACTAAAAGGTTAATTAAGGCCATCGAATCGTGTTTTCTCAATTAGGAATGTGTTCGGCTTTTTTAGAAAATCTAAATTTTCAATAATCCAACTTTGTGTTCCCTGTTTGTTAGAAAATAAACATAAGAACATTTGTATCTTTGGATAAAATGTGAATATAATTAATTGCAAATATAATCTTTTGCTTCGAAATAACAAAAAATAAATTCATCCATAGATTTACTTCGTTTTTCGTTGGGATGTCAGCAATTAGAAAATTAAAAAATAAATTTAAACATTTATCAATATATATTTTTCAAATAAGTTAAGATAATTTTTTTTATTTTTATGGGATTTTAAAAAAATGAAAATTTTACAAAAATATCCTATTTGTATTTTTTGTTTACCGTGCTCTACTGAAATACCGAATTTTGTTTTTGAAAAAGATTGATCTTCCAAAAACATGGACCAATTTTAACCCTAGCAACGTTGTTGTATAAGTTGACGAGTAATTTTGCAATTTAAGCTGAAGAGCTTTATTTACAACTTTGGTGTCTTCCGAGACCCCCACTGAAATTTTCCGATAAACTTTTTCGTAGAACACTTTCTTTGATTTTCTCGAAAAAAGGGTCAAATTGACACATAAATAGAGGAGTTAGAGGGTTAAAATCTTCCACAAAACTGATCCTCATAAAATTCCACAATATACTTCTGACACTAAGAATTCTCTCAGATATTAACTTACAACACTTCATTCGATTAGTATAATGCTCTCTTCGACCAAAAAATGAAAACTTTGACTCGCTGTAAAAGGAAACTCAGACCAGCTGGACTATAAGTTTATTTTACAAAAATGATTTACTCAACATGCCCTTTCAGAATTATTGAGTCGCTATTCTGTTCCATTCGAAAGTCTTAATTTGTTGGACAGTGTAATTAATATGGAATTAAAAATAAAACATTCAAATTATAAGCAAAATAGTTAAAATCGATAAAATTGTAAATTTAAAAAAAAATATATATAACGTTTATTCCTGAACATAAAACATTCAGAAATAAAAACGGATACCCTATATCAGTGATACTTTAGAAAAACCCTTTGCATGTATTTGTAAAATTCGTAAAATTTGACATGACATTATTGTGTTATCAACATCTTAAAAATTTGCCATTCGGACTTTCTCAAAAGTAGGAAATATATACATTGGGATTTTGAGAAGAGACGAAAAAATGTTTCCTCAAGAATTAGTTCCTTGTTTGTTTAGATAAAATATATTAACTATGGATGATGCAAAACACATGTCCGAAATAGATTTTTTTTTGATTTTGTTTCGACCTTCGATTATGATCTTTATTCTTACCAAAAGTGTCAAAGAATAATTTCCAGGAAATTTTTCTTTTTTTTTTCTTTTTGATAATAATCATGTTAAAACTTAAATGAAAATATTGACTTTTCAAATAAGATACTTATCACAATATTTTTAATAAGCTTTCATAATAACTGACTTAGTGGAAAAATATTTAAAAAAAGTCAATCCACAAATAAAAAACATATTTCATATGTTTGCAACTCATTGGTTTTTACTCATTCATCAGTGACATTATTAATTAGACATGAAATGTTTTAGTTTTTTTTCTCGAAGATTTTAACAATAAGAAAAATAAAAAACAATTACAAACAAAATTATATACACACATGAAACTAGAGATAATATGTAAAGGGTGGTTAAATTGTAAGGGCCGATGTTGAATGTGAGCCACACCTAGACGTCAAGTTTTTTTCTGCATTTCATTTGACATTTCTCAATTTCAGACTAACTCAAAGGCCTTAAAGTTATTCAGGCTTATTACGAAAATGGATGTTCAAATCAAAATGCATATCGTGCACTTCAATCAATTTTCAAAGAAAATCATATTCAGTGATGAGGCACATTTTCACCTCAGTGGATTCGTCAATAAGCAGAATTGCCGCATTTGGTCGAATGATAATGCAAGAGTGATTGTCGAAAAACCAATGCACCCACAAAGAGTAACTGTTTGGTGAGGTTGATGGGCTGGCGGCATCATCGGGCCGTATTTTTTCCAAAATGAGCTCGGTCAGGCAGTTACAGTGAATGGTCTTCGCTATCGTGAGACGATAACGAACTTTTTATGGCCCGAATTGGAAGATATGGATGTGAACGATATGTGGTTTCAACAGGACGGTGCCACTTGCCACACAGCTGACGAAACAATGGCTCTTTTGCGTCTCGCATCTCACGTGGTGGCGATGTCAATTTGCCGCCAATATCATGTGATTTGACACCGTTGGACTTCTTTCATTCAAGTTATTTGAAAGAAAAGGTGTACGTCGATAAGCCGGCAACAATTCAAGAGCAGCGTCATCGAAAATTTGTACCATCGGATGGAGGTGTGCCACCGAGGTCGTGGCGGCCATTTGGCCGATATTTTGTTCCATACATAATTGAACCATACCAATAAATTATAATAAAAAGAAATGACAATAATTTCCTAAATAATTTGTGTTTTATTCAAAATCACCTTAAAATTTAACCACTCTTTAGAAAAACTGTATACTCAGTTTTTCATTTGGTGATATTTTCTCCCTTTTACAGAACTTTTAATTTCCAAAGGATATATTTTCTTCATAATTTATTTTCATACATTCGAGAACCATGTACGGGCGCAATGTACATCAAATGAAAGATAAGAATGTGTGTTAAAAATACTAAAAGTTGTATGCCTCTATTTGTAGTAGTTTATCATTGACAATTATTTACAGATCTAAATTATTTAAACATCTATATCATAATGAAAATATGAGTACACAGTTTTTCAACATACGATCTCTAGTTTCACATGTATATTGTCTTGCTCAGGTCCAATAAAATAAATGTAAAATAAAATAAATGTAAAATTGTCGCAAGGGGTTATACTACAGCCTAATATATTTGTATCAATTAAATGTAAAAAGTATTCACATTGCCCCATAAGTACTGCAAAACACAATGATCCTGCATGACGATGATTGATATCTGAAAAATTAGAAAATATCTTTGTCACCCCCTCCCCCTTCATTCTGTTCCGCCAAGGTCCACTGGACACATGTTGTACGAAAAGAAAATAATACAACATTTAACATTTAAACCACACAAAAGATGGCAAATATACATACGAGCACATATATTATAAATGGACAGCACCGTCATCGTCATCATTGTGACCATCTGAATGAGCGACGTGATCATCATTGTCATGATCATTAGACACAAAAACACCTCCTCATTTATCCTCGTCGCCGTCTCGTAGTGATCATCGACAACGATGTTGTTGTTGTTGCCTCTACTGTCGCCCGTCGACACACAACAAATGACAACAACATAGGCATATATTGCAAAAATATTTAAGCTTGACAAATGCCATCAAATCGCACAAATTTTGAAATTGAAACCTGTCAAATAATAATGATTAAAATGATCATTGTCCCCTCGAGCAAAGAGAACGCTGCGTCCTATACTTTCGTATGTGTACATACATATGGACATTAAAGTGGGTCATACTTGAACAGAATATTAAATGTTATATATAAAGATGATTTCACAAATATTTCCGAACTAACTAGAACCAAAATATAAGTTGAAGTGAAATTTATTGTAAGTGGTGGATAGAATGCTTTTGAATTCATTGTCCTCCTAATTTCTTCATGTTTATACTAATTGAAGTCCAATAGACCAGGAGATAAATTGGCAAACAATTGTCATTTGTAAATAAATTTGCATTCTATAAAATATAGATGTCAAATAGTCTTGAGACAGGATAATGTCCCAGTTCAAATCAAATATTGATTACAGACTGAAATTAAACAAACGAAAAAAGTAAAATATTAAAAAATATATATTTTTAGGGCAAAATGTATCATCAATCTTCAACGATTATGTTGACAAATTTTCATGAGTATAAAAATGTATATTTCATTATTATAAAATGAATATTTTATTATTATAAAATGCATATTTTATTATTATAAAATATAAAGGTAACAAAACATAGGGTTGAAGTTTTCAGAAATATCGTAATTTTATGATAAACAACAAATTGCAAATATCATAAACAAGTCACACATTTACTATTCTCGTTCATTTCAGTCTCATTCATTTATTGTGAGATTTTTGTCTACCACACTGTGCCCAATTTTTCACCGACCCACTCTCATATACTTACACTGCATGTACATTTCTTGGAATTTTTACAAAAAACTAGAAAAACATTCAAAAAAGCGCAAATCCCCCCAAAAATTTTTCATTTAAATTAAAATAACAAAATAATACTTTCGCCTAAACTCAGAAATTACAATGACACTTTAAAAATAATTGTCACACATTTTCATTTTGTCACACACATCAGCTGGCAATGAAGCTGATACTGCTGATGTAGGGTATTTACACAAGACAGATCAATTTTCGCATTTATCATTGAATGTCTCGATCGTTCAAAAAAAAAACTATTGTTATTATTGTCATGTATCTATGGACATCTATATGATTTAAGAGTGGGCTATGTGCGTGTGAGAGTGTACGCATGTATATATGTTTTCTTCGTTACTTAAATAAACATAAATATTTCCGCTCATTTGGCGGAGACGTCATTAGCGGAAAAGTCACACACATTGGCGATGCCCTACATCATGATTCATAAATGTGTTCGACTGTGGCGGAAATATTTATCTTTAATATGCGATATACATAAATCCTATGCTTAAATATGCTAACAAATTTAATTCTGCACATAAATTTGGGAATTTGTATTCGGAAAATATTTCAAATATTTTGTAATTTCTCACATAAAAATATTTTTTATTTCATAAGACTTTTCACATAACTAATATTTATCATTTTGTTAATGGGTTATTATCAGAGTCTGCAGTCGATTAATCGGCTTCCGGTTTCGCTGAAAATTTATCAGTCATTTGGATTTATTCAATATTCATAAAATATGTTGACAGCTGGTTATTAGTTAGAATAAGTACCACTTCCGTTGGACCAGGGTCTTATTAGGACGTCTTGATTAGCATTTGATTTCACTAACAATGTCGGTCAATAGGCCCAATGACCTCGCAATATATTCTTGCACCAATATCAACATCTAGAACTGTTCAACATGAAGAGTACCCTACGATCGAGGCTGGTGGACTATAAAGCTTAGTAAATGTTTTGAAGGTTTTGATTTCTTTTTATTAAAATACTTTTTACTGAAGAATATCAGATAAAAGAGGAGATTTTCTTATCTTATCTTATACCATTATCGACACTATAGTAATCGAATATCGTTTTCCGGGACATGTTTTGTGGTATCATAAATACAGTTTAAATTTAATCATCTCACTATTTTAGTCTTCGCGCTCTGGAATATCTTGAAGAAAATCCGCTCTTCAGCAACCCATGTCTAACTCAAAATTATATGCCAATTATCAGAAATTGATGACACACAGTCCAAAATAATAGTGAAAAAGGAAAATGTTGGCTGTAAATTCTTAAATTGTGTACAGTTTTATTTACAACATTTGTAGACCCCCACTGGAATTTTCCTACAAATTTTTGTAGAACATTTTCATCCTTAAATGTCCTTTTTGAAAGTACTTTCTTTGAATTTGAAAATGGGTCAAATTAACCCCTAAGAGAGGATCTATAGGGTTAAGATCTGCCACAAAAATGATCCTCATAAAATTCCACAGTATAGTTCCGACAATAAGAATTCTCTCAGACATTAACTTACAACAATTTTTTCCCTTATTATAATGCTCCCTTCGACCAAAAATACAAAATTTCGACGCCACTGTAAAAAGAAACTATAAGTTTATTCTACAAAAATGATCAACTCAACATGTCATTTCGGAATTATATGCTGTTGGACGGTGTTATTATTATATTAAAGCAACAAAAAATAAAAAAAAATAAAAAATTGTGCGAGACTAAAAATGTGTTTTTGTGTCCATGGAGGGACTCACACCTATTAAATCATCACCAAAAAATTGTTTCTGTTTTTATTTAAAATCCATGTTTCGTCGAAGGTGTCCTTAGTATTTGAACAATAATTTTAGAAGTACACTTCCGAAAGAGGTATGAGATTAAAGGTAATTGTAGAAGCTACAACTTATAAACGTCTCTCCGAGCTGGCACAGAAAACCCCATAAAAATACCAAAAATCGGAAAAGTATATTATTATATTTTTAAATAGCTTCAAACAAGAAAAATTTATGAATACTATGAAGTAAAGAAATTTAAGAGATATTGGATTTTATATCTTATAAAATTATATGAGTCATTCCATATCAAGTGGTACGGTTTTTGACCTCGATAGCTACGATTGTTTTGAAAGTTTGTGAATGTATTCTTCTCATAAAAATATTGTTTACTTATTTTTGGAAAAATATTAGAACATTTTTTTCACGAGTTATGGCCAATTTAACATTCAATCGCCTGTAACTCCTGAAATACATGACTGATTTTATTGCTTTAATTTCAGTTACCTTTAAAATATGAAATGGTACGTTATAACCATTTTAGCAATTTTATTTCTTTTATTTTGATTTTCAAAATGATTACATTAATCTTTTTTTTTTTTGAAATTTTAAAGTAGTATTCTTAGGTCCTTTTTTAACGACTGTGTGAGTTTGGAAGTGGTGAAATGATGGGTTCTAATTTTATCCGATGTTTTTTTGCAAAATCAACCAGAAGTTCAGTGAAAAGCCTTGGGAATGATAATTTTTTTTAATTTTTCATACACCAGGTATAAAAATAATGAAACAATGAAATTATCTTCAAAATAAGTAACTTTTATGAGAACAATACATACACAAACTTTCAAAACTATCGAGGTAGCAAATCGTACCGATTGACATGGAATGACTCATATTATAAAAAATATTTTTTCCTTTAGAAATTATTCTAAATTATTTGGAGGGCAACATATTTTGTCCTCATTACATTTAATCTGACTAAAATTATAGTTCAACTAATACAGGCAGCATCGACGAAAATTGCATTTTTAATAAAAGAAATATTTGTAAACTAGTGCAATTTCATAAATCTACAATTATCACACTATACAGTACAATCACTTCGTCTATCACCCATCACAGCTCGACGTAGTACTCTCTAATTCCATGCAAACATTTCTGGTGAAGATGACTGAATATGTGCTGGCTTTTGTCACTTGTTGATGATGATGGTGATCAACAGTGAGTTGATGAACGTACTGTCGCGCTAACTAACTGCCTGAGGATCACAAGGGTGTGTATACTCATGCATGCATGTGCGTGTGTATGTGTGTCTGCGTGAAAATGTTCATTTCTCAAGGGGATCTCCCACTCATCGTAAGCGTTTTTCTAGTTCAAAATGTCACAATTCCGTTGAGAATTACACAATAAATAAGTTTTTGTTAGTTGTTGTTGTTTCCTCCACAATCAACAATGCCAAAAAGAAGGCAAAGCACCCCAAAGAGACGACGACGCTGAAAAAACATGATGATTTTCGGCTAAAATTAGGTTCTGCCACACTCTTCCGCTTTGAGAGATCAGTGCGTAGTTCTTTGTTTCGTTCGTTTCGCTCTGCTCTGGTAAGTGTCATCACAGAATTATAATAGACATCGACGCAGTGGCATATGAGATGTCTATAAATATATAGTTTTTGGTTATAAGTTGAATGTATGTATGAATATACAGTGGAGCCTCTGAATGTACTTTGATTGGCTATTTTGGGGAAAATAACTTTTTTTAAATAATTATATACTCCACCATGGAGAGCTTTCCCTAGTATTACTAGGAAGACTAGAGGTTTTCTGTCATTTTACTCCTAGATCGATTTCGCCCATTTGGCAGTCACAAACGCGTCGAGACCGAATTTGACAATTCCAGCCGTTTGGTTGATATCATTTTATCTCATTTCCCCATTTGAACCTTAAAATACGATCGGTATATGTACCGAAGTTGATTTTTCAGCTGGTACCATTTGTACCATATCCCCATAAAAGTACAAATTAAGAAATCCTTTTTATGAATATGTTTGATTTATACGATTTTAATCCTTTTTGTCCCATTTCTATCCGTAATAGTCTGAATCTCTTTATGGTGGGCTTTTACGCCAAATATGAAGTAAATACAAAAGAGATCCTACCTACCTGTAGCCGTTCAATGGGTAACATTTTATCCCTTTTTGTTCCATTTCTTCCCACAATATATAATATGAAAATCGTTATGGTGTGCGTTTACGCTATTAGTGGGATATACGTACCAAATATGAAGTACATACAAGACAGATTCTAGGTGCAGCCTTTTCAAGGGTACCATTTTCAACCACTTTCACTTTCAACATTTTTAGCCCCATTACTGCCGCTATTAAAAATATTTGAATATATCCTAATACTTTAAATCGTAACTTTCCACTATTGCGAGGTTTCACTGTGTTTTTGTGGTTGTGCACATTTACCGATTTAATGACTCGTCGCAGACGCATCACATATATTTTATGAACATTATTTTGATACAATCCATGCGGTTGGTAGGATTTCCTCTATGCCATTCATTCTCTTTGCTTAAATAGCCAGCTAAACTATTAACAACTATCAAGTTGATTCGATAAATTATCAGAAAGATATCATATATATGTATATGATATTATTCTAGATCTCGAATAACAACATTCATCTGCGATCACTTTGGAAGCAATTGTATTTTACATTCTCCGATATTATTAACATTACAAGTCATATATTTGTAATTTATGAGGTGATAAAAAATACTTTTGTTATAATAAACTTCAACCAAAGATAATTCACTTTTGCAAATTTGCCAGCAACGTCGACGGTGGCAGCTACCAACACAAACATGTGTTTATATTAAACCGATAGAATATTCACATGTGTCTGTGTATTATTGCCAAAAGATCTGAAAAAACTAACAACAATAGACAGTTTTTCGCTCGAGCTACTAATGAATGAATGTATCCTCGTCATTCGTCCGCCACAAAACTCAATATATCATCAGCTCAATGATGTACTCGTACTCATCTCTCATCTTTTTGTCTATTTCCAGTGATGATTGATTTATTTATTTTTGCAGGTTTTCTTTGCGAGAATTTCATTGAAACTAAATCGACTGACTGATAGTTTCTGAATTAAAAATAAATACTACATATAAGTGAAATCGAGTCATGGGAATCGTATTCTAAGTTGAGTCAGCTAGCACTATAGCTCACATCAATATTTAATTGGTTGCGTTGATAATTCGCAGACAAGGTCTCTCTACATGTTATTTGTACTATGGAATTGAGTTAATGTAAACAAAAGCTTTACAATTTCACCTAATGGGATCTATCAGCGGTTTAGAAGTTTATCATGATTGTGAATGTTTAAGTGAATTTCACCACTAATTATGGTCAAGATCAAAAGAAGAGATATCACTCAAACTCATAATTTGAATGTGGGAATAGGAATAAAGGTTTATGTATAGCATTGACGTATGAATAGCAATTTCTGATGTATTTTGGCTCACGAATCTCGAAACGATGTTAATGTTTTTTATGATTAAATTAAGAAATTGCAATTTTCGTCGAAGGTAACTTTAATATTTGTACTCCCATTTTGTCCAATAAAACCTGATTATATGTATGTTCACTTCAAGTTACATACGATAGCTGCGAATTTGAATTCCAAATAGAAAAAGTGGTTTAGAAACAGTCTCCAAGAAAAATTGAGAAAAATATTTTTTTTGAAAAATCTAAAACAACATTGATATTTTATTATTCTTTATTTGATAATAATGTTGAAACTAATAGAAGTTTTTACACAATTTGTAGACGCATAAGAATTAAAAAACACGACATTTTCAATTATTCTTTAAATAGCGCCAAAAACCCTTTACAAATTAGATAATATTTATTATTTGTAATATCAGACACCATTACGAAGAAAACGAGGCCTAGTTAAAGAAAAGCTACATATAAATGTATAATGTATGGCCCTTCTCTTACATTCTTAAAGAAATGGCGAGTTAAGAGTCACAATTTCTACGTTTGTCCAAAGATTTTTCATCAAATAGGTCTTATTTTCGCCGATAAGATTTCATCTATTATAAAATAATAAATAAATAAAAATATTCAGTTACCTAATTGTTTAATCAAAAAACATGATTTCTTAAAAAATCTAGAAAGAGATCCATAACTCCTATATTTTCCCATACATGTTATATATGAGGACATTATTTTCTTCGTTAGAATATTAGCTATGAAAAATATAATAATATAAAAAAATAATATCGTTTTCGAGTTTAGAAAGCAACATATCAGATAATTTTATATAAGAGCCATGTCAAGCGCTACCATTTTTGACTTCGATAGTCTGAATTGTTTAGATAGTTTCTGTATGTATTGTTGTCATAAAAAATATTTATGCGTATTTTTGTAATTAATCATTTGACTTATTTTTCAAGTATTGAGTGGTATGTTATCGCCGCTTTAGGTTTTTCAAAACAATACAATTTTATTTATTTTTTTTTTATTTTCGCAATTAATACATTAATCCATTTTCTGAAATTTAAAAGTTGTGTTCTTAGATGTATTTTTAGCGACCGTGTGAACTTCGAAGTGGTGAAATTATGGGTTCAACCAAAATTTCAGTGATTGATATATTTCTTCATCAGTTTATTAACTCTTAAATAAAAGCGATAAAAAATAAGAAAATGTAGTTAATGGAAAAATATATAATTTTTATTTTTCTAGTGGTGCAATCACTACAAAAACAGTTTCTCCATCAATGGCAATTTCACACATTTTTTTATTGTTTTGTACCTTCCGTTAATAAATTTAATGAAATAATCATTCCGGTTATTTTTCTCTGAAATTTTGGTTGATTTAAATTAAAAAAAAATCGTAAAAAATAGAACCAATCATCTCACCACTTCCAAACTCACACAGACGCTAAAAAGACATCTCATAACACTAGATTAAAATTTAAAAAAAATATTAATTTAATCATTTCGGAAGTCATAATAAAATAAATAAAATTGTAAAGACTTTCAAATATCAAACGCGGTGATAATATGCATTCGTATCGCTTTAAAAGTAATTGAAATTACCTTCCAAGCAATATATATTACATTAAAACCGGTCAAGTATTTCATTTGAATAAACACCTCTCGTAATTTCACCAATGGTTGATTCCACATAAAGTGACTCTTTTTTCGACAAAATTTCAAAATCAATTTATAATTTAAAAACACATTACGAATGCTTAATATTTGTACTTCTCATAATACATATTTTTGATAATATCTCAAAAAATAATGACAAGAATAGGTCTGATCATTTCCTTTTCCAGATATGAGCTGTTGTCTTAATAGAATTTGCCTCAAAATATCACGCCCGTTACAATTTAAATATCCTATATTTCCTATTTTCATACCGTATACTTTAGCAAAAGAGAATAAGTAAAACCTCAAGGTTTTCCTCAAATCTCAGGTCACACCTTGACGCTCCAGATTGTTATATATCTCCAATATTTAAAACGCTAAAACATATTTATATTTGCTATAATTTTCCGATTAACCTAACGTTTTCAATTGGCAATGAATATGGGAGATATTTAAACATATTTAAGCAAAAGTGTCACACCCGTTCCCATGGAGTGAAAAAATCCATTTTTTTCCAAAAAGACGTATAAAATATTTTTAAGAAAGAACAATCCAAGCTATCGAGGTCAAAATCCGTACCTCTTGACATTAAATTACTCATATACCCCCACGGAAATATCGACTGAAAGCAATCAAAATCATCAAATTAAACTTATGAGCTCATAAGACGTTTTTTAATATCATATCTGAACCAACAATCTACACACAAAACGAAGGAGTCGCCTGTACTAGCCAGATAAGTTAATTTTAACTCGCTGCAAGTCCAGCTATGAGTAAAAAGCCTTGTAAGATTCCTCTCTTCGTGATGGACTTCATAAGAGCTTTCTGAACTTATATTTTGAATGAAGTTAACGAATGAAGTTAATTTAATTAAAATTAATTCTATGGAAGTCATACTATTCTACTAATTATATTACAGTGTATAGAATGTATTTGGCTTTCGTCTTCCTGGTCAATCTTAATAAATTCTCACAATTCTCATTCGGTTATCGGTTATCCGCATAACCACCCCCGATTAAGATAGCACTGACACAACATTAATCTAAACATAATTAATAGACAATATATCATGCATGAAAGCAGTGTGTATGCTTGTATACATACGTATCTATAGGCTCAAAGCAAGAGCAAAAAATCGTGCACGTAAAATAGATCACCCCCTCTTAACACAAACTGAGAAATATGATTATTTTATTTGTATCGACGAAGAAGGCGAAAAAAAAAACCATCATACGGAAGCAGACAAAATGTATGGTTCGAAAATTGGCTAATAGCCAAATTCAAGATATGATTGTTAATCGAAGAGATCGCGCAGCTACTCTTACATCTCGCACGAAGAGATCCACATCCTAAAGAGAACGACACCGCCACCTCAAAGAGCAGCTGCACAGTGAACTGATACTATATGAGTTACCACTACAGCATGTTTGGCAGAATGTGAATGGCAATTTAAAGGAAATCCCAACGAATAATTACGATGACATGCGTTTGAGGCATTGCGAGCAGGCATTCAACCATGGCTAAATACACCATCATCACGCAGAAATGTCAGAGATGGAAAATCTCTTGGCAATTAACCATGTAAAAAGTCTCGGATTTTGGGCCTCGTGGTTTACCTTGCATGTCATGTTTTTAAAATCAAAAGGTACTTTTGAACTTCTAAAAGGGCTCAATTTTTCGGCCATTTGCATCCCTGAAAGATACTTTGAATAGATGCCAATAATCTCGTTGTTGCCGTTGTTGTTTCATGCCATCCACTGTTTGCGTTGGCCATCATATCACGAAAGTGCAAAATGCAATTTGTAAAACAGAATGTTTGTTTTGAAATAAAAACGAACTAAAAACAAACACCCATTCTCAGCGTTCTAGTGAATGAACCACGAATGTGTGTACCTTTCAGCAGCACAACTACGTGATCAACGTCATAAAGAATTTTTTACATTAACGCTCAATTTCATAAAACATTTGCAACCAAATGCTAAAGTCAACGCAGCGCAACGATTTATCGATTGATCGTCGGACTTGGCGTTGAATAGCGAGCAGGATGATGCCAATGATGCTGCACTCGGCAGTCTGCCGTGTGGTAATGGTGTACAGATGTTGTGGACGATAATGCTGATGGGGGTCGCCAATTGAAAGACAGACATCGGTTGTACTTGTACTTGCCTTTAATGCATTCGTTTTAATAAAAATATAGTGTAGTTGGTAGATGAGTAAAATGATGCTTCAAATGGAAAAGGTTGTATGAGATGTAGCGGGGTAATGATTCATTAAAATTATAAGGAATAAAATTGAGCCAGTGAAAATTCTTGGAATTATTGGAAAGAATAAGTAAACTGATGAAACTAGACAACAAAATAAGAAAAAGCCTACATAAGAAGAGAGCTTGGTAAATTATTGAAAATGATTCAATAAAAATAAATAGGAAATGTCTTCCTCATGACCAATTCGACTAATTTGCAATGCAAACGATGCTACGTTATCACGATGATATGAGTCATTCCTTGCCAAACCTACTTTTTCTTTGATTTTCCTTTGTTTTTATAACTTGTTTTAATAAACTAATGAACAATTTTTCACTGAAAATCTGGTTGATTTTTTCAAAAATCAACAAAAAACAGAAGCCATTTTTTCACCAATTTCAAACAGTCGCTAAAAATACATCTAAGAACACTACTTTAAAATTTCATAAAAATGGATTAATGTAATCATTTCGTAAATCAAAATAGAAGAACTAAAACTGTAAAAAAATTAAAAAACATAACGCGACTATACAATAACACTTTAATATTTTAGAAGTAATTAATTCCTAAATTACCTTCAAAACAAGGTATTGCACATTAAAATCGGTCAAGTGTTTCAGACGAGTTTCAAGAAATACAAGCGATTGAATGAGCATACCTTTTTGAAAAATCCTTTTCTTTCTCTGTTAAGTTGGTCATAATTCGTGAAAAAAATGAAATTATCCAAAAATACGTATACAATATTTTTATGAGAAGAATGCATACACAAACAATCGCAGCTATCAAGGTCAAAGAACGTACCGATTGACATGGAATGACTCATATACCTCGTTTGAAAGTAATTTCAAACAATTTCAATTTCATACTTTTCAAATACTGAAGTGGTAAAGCGTAGCTTCGTTAGATTTTTTAATCTTTTTCAATTTTATTACTTTTAATTTGATTTTCGAAATGATCAAATTAATTTATTTTTTGGAAATTTTAAAGTGGTGTTCTTATACGTCTTTTTATCGACTGTTAGAATATTGAATAAATGACTCTATTTTTTACGATTCATCATTTAAAAATAATAAACTTGGTGATTAGGGTACCGAAACTCTTGATATTTGAAAATTTAAATATTTTACTGGAGTAATTCCTCAAGATATGACACATTTTTGATACGATGATATCTCACAAATGGAATGATTTCTTTTATTTGTTTATAAATATTTGTGAAGTCAAATAAATGGTCTTTAAGGAGACTGAATAATTTTCTGAAACAATATTTTCACGTTGCGCAATATAACCACGACCAAAAACCTAAAATTTGTAAAATGTCTAATATAATATCTCAAAAAAAAAAACGAATTGCTGGGACAATGTTGATGTCATATTCGAATTTAGTCTTTCGAAAGTGACTCCAAACTTTCCCGACTATAACTTTATTTTTTTTAGAGTTTAATTATATATATCTATATCTTCCTACATCTATTTTTCCCAAAATCGTGAAAACCACAAGACTTTGAAAGAGAGAATCATTTTGAAAAACAATTTTAATTTCTGAACCTATGGTCTGTTTACTATGTCAAAAGATCCAAAAATATGAAATGGGGAGTTTTCTGGAGATTTCATAAAATATTTTGCGGATTTTGTGAGGATATTCCCACTACTTTGGAAAATATTTAGTGTTTAATTTTAACTGGGAATGCAAATTTATTTGTAAATGGCTTCAAATTTATTACTTGGCTTTATCATGAGCTGGTCAGAAAATAAAGATAAAAAATATATGAAAAAGGAAAACAAAAAACACACACCCAAAAATTTGTCAAGGGGAAATTTACAAAAAATTAACATACTTACTCTAACCAAGTGCCTTCGATTAGAGTAAGTACTAAACTAAACTACAAACTGAGTAAAATTGTTAGACTAAATTTTAGTATAAAATTAAAAAAATACGTATGCACCAATTGCAACAATAGACCACTGTTTCATGTCTAGAACGAATTTATTGCAATTTTTCACTGAACCGACACTCAGGGGATGTCCCCTATAAATGCAGTGCTTTGCGTTGACCGAAGGAAGATTTTTAAATAAGGAGCATGTTCACGCTATAGGGTGATCAAAATATTCTCAGATTGATTATGAATATACAAATCATTCATAAATTGTTTTTTGTTTAATTCTTAAAAAACTTTTTTTATAATGGGAATTTTTCATGACTATTTTGGAATCAAAGATGATAAAAAAATCCCATGGTTGTTGACAAATCAACAAATCATTCATAAATTATTTTTGTTTTGGTCGAATTCTTTCAAATAAAACAATTTTATTTTATATTCTGGGGATAATTGAGGATTTTTCATAACAATTTTAAGGGCAAGGAAAAAAATTTCTGCTAAGCCTGACTGTACGTTCTATATTCCATCAGAATCGCATAAGGTCGAAATCTGCACTGGATGTCCACACTTAACTTGATTTTTGTATCATTATACATTTGTAATCTATTATTAATCATTGTTTTTGAAATAAAAATGTAATATTATTTTGTTGGGCACAGAATTTTTAGGAAAACTGTAATTTTTCTTAAAAATGTTGCTCTAAAGCAAACTTTTGTAAAAAAAGATCTTTTTCCCGTTCATTTTTACCAATAAGAAACCATAAGTTGACATCTGAAAGCCAGAATAAAAATAGTGTCGATGGATGTTATCCACTGTGCGTTATGCAGTGCGTTGAGACAGCGTTTTCAATGGATCAAACCACTCTGACTGAAAGGTTGAGAATTTGATTAGATCATCTAAATTAAATTATTTGTTTTCCGTGGGCCCTATGCCGTGGTTTTATTAGAGCTGGACAAACACAGAATAAGCTGTCGACCTTACTTACAATCTTCCTTTTGATGAGCTGTGCCAGATGCCATTGTATTATAGCTTTATTCATCACGAATTGTTTCCAATGACCCATCAGCGCTGGGATCACTCTTGATACTTCCCTTCTGACTGAGACATGATCAGAGTCTTTGTTTGGTATATTTAAGTCAGGTTTTTTGAAATGAGATTAACGAGTTGAACATTTTTATTTTATCCTTAATTTAATTAGATTTTACATATAGATTTGTAGACATAAAATTCAACTCAATTTTCTGATACTTAATTAATGCGGCTGTTGCAGCTCATACAAAGAATATTTCATAAGCTGCTGCCACCAAGTGAAAATATTTTGCATTTTTGCCGAACAAATTTCAATCGATAAAAAAATCAATTATATCATAAATGTGTCTCACTAATTTTTGGAGATGGTTAGGTCATATATGAAAGCTGACGGTCATCCAACCACATTTTTTTTTAGTTTCTTCAACACTTCTGGCGAGGTTAGGTCGATCACCTATATTTCACAATGCGTATGACCTCTTCTAAATTCTGCCCTCCAATATTTTGTTGATGTAAACAAAGAAGTAGATTTTCATTGAGTGGAATACAAAAGGTCGAAAAGGTGATATCAGATAATATATTCAACTCAAAATACTATGCATTTTAAGGCCAAATGATAGCGCTACTCCTTCAGACAAGCATAAAACCAAGCATTTTCATTAATGAATGATTCTTAATATATATGTATACACAAAATCTATGCAAAAAAACCGAAAATAAAAAAATATTTTCATTCCTAGACTTTTCAGCACGTTTCTGGGGAAGCATAAAAACTATTTGCTGAAGTTTTCGAAAACAACCAATTCTTTTTTATGACTGTTTGTTGTATACGTATGCATTGAGCAATAAACAAAATGTTCTGAATTGAATACGAAATCCCTCCATCCACAGCCGTACAAAAAAAAACACGAGCACACATAGTAAACTATACAAACATATTGCGGCTATAAATCAGATGAACTTTTAACCTCAGACGCATATATTTTCTTTTTTTCGCCAAGAAAACACTCTAAGTATTTTCTTAATTTGTGGCCAATGCCAAAAGTATTAACCGCATTAGATAAAATATAAATTAAGAGATTTTTAGTGTTATTTTTATTTAGAACAGCAATGGTATGACTTTTAGTAAACTTTTGCCATCGGGGGGATCGCCATAAAATTTTATGATATTTTTGCAATTAAAGTTTGTACCAGGCAAATCGCGTGGCTTAAGTACTTTTCAAATTGTGGTTTCATAAAAACATGAGTGAGACACAGCATTGATGTGCCTATAGCATTTGAATTGAAGGTAAATCATAAAATTATTTATAGGAGAAGGAGTCAAGCAGAGAAAAAGAGAAAATCTTTTAGACCACCTTTGACAACTTTGATCCTCACCAAACGGCCCACGCAAAAAGGATTATGATATTTTCACAAACAAAAGATCTCATCATAAAGAGTAACACAACCGCAACCACCACCAACATCGTCAAATCATCAACAGCACCCTCGTTATGAGTCGAATCATCAGAATCATGAAATCGAATAGCATCACCCGCACGATACAGACCAACAAACTCACATCGGCCTGGCTGTCGTGGCCAGCATTCGAAATTTACGATACAAGTTATTATTAATTTGTCACTTCGGGTGGACTAGACCAACGATATTTATCACCTTCAGTCATATTTTCCTGTCACACTGTTGCGATACGTTGATCTTTCTCTCTTAGTTGCTGTTTGTTTGTTAATGTCTTCATCAAAGAGATTATGCAGCAATTAAATGACGAAGAGAAAGCAATCTTCTTTTATGATGGGATCTGATCTGTTGTTTATCACTCAGCCAACCAGCCCACCAGCCAGCATTAGCATCATCGGCATCAACGCAAAAATCAAAGTTTAATGGCATGGATTTTGTCGGGGTTTTTAACACCTATGGGAATCATAAGACGTCCAAAGATTAACTCGGAGGCTAATTTCCGAGGTAAATAAATCAAAGATATTAATGGGCACTGTCAATGGAAATATTAATATGTAGTTTGCATAAAAAGATGTGATGTGGTGTTGTACATATATATATACATAGTATAATCACTTTAAAATATACCAGCGGTAGACAAGGCAGATAAGTTCAAATTTCTTTATGATATTAGAGAATCTGATTAGAATGTGTCGAACAAGTATTTTACTGTTTATTTTTACTGCTGGAAAGTTCGGCCAGGCCGAATCGTTGGTATCCTTCATCTGGAAGTGCAATACATTTCATATACTTAATGTCACATACTCTTCTTGTCAGAACGTGAGAAATCGTCTTATAAAAGTCCCAGCATCCAATGTTTCAATATATATCTCGTTGGGTCCAGGTTTGCAAAATAAGTATTAAAATGCTTATAGTTTTCAGTAAATAATAAAATGTTCCTTCTGTCCAATTCTTAATTTTATTTATACTAAAATTAAGAAATATTTGCTTACAATTTATATTTATCCCAATTTCCCACAATTAAAGTTAGATTTGCCCTTCGGCCACGACTTGAGAACTGTGATGTGATATTTGAATTCCCTCATACAATTTCCCGGCCATAATTATTTTTAAAAAATTGTTTCTCTATAAGACAACAAATTTGTTTCACAATAGTAATAACAATAACCATATTATTAAGTTGCAAAATTTGGAAATAAGCGGGCAAATGTTTCTAAAACCAAGAAATACTTTCTGATTGCAATGTAATTTAATATAACTTATTTTATTCTGCCACTGACGAACACTATTGAGTCGTGCTGCAGACTCGGTCATTGCTTTTGTATAGCCCTATAAAATTTTGTTTCCTAAAGCTCTATTAGCCACATATTATAAATTTTTGTCAAATTTGTCACATCTTCTTATATTACACGCTTAAGCAAGAGTGGCAAAACAAAAAAAAATAGTTTGACCATTTTGTCATACCCATAATTTATTATGGATTGCAATTTATTCAGAAAACTACTTTTTTCGCCAGCACAATTGACATGAAATGTCGTTAATTCAGTAAAATTATAGTAAAATTTATGGTAAATGAAATCAATCAATCAAAATCGATGATTAACCATTCACCCCAATCTTGCTTATAAGCAATATTACGAGTTTTTCCTATAAGATTTGTTAAATCAAATATTTTTCAGAGTTAGTATTTTTTTATTTTTGCGTACATATGTAACAAATATTATTCAAAAGAGAGACACCAAATTCAGTAACCTAGAACTACGTAGGAAGGCGAAAGTCAAAGTGAAGTCTAAAATATGAATTATTTGATTTTTTTCGAGTTAAATGTTACGTATATCTTCTTGTGTTTCATCGACTACAGAAAACTGTATTTGTTATTCCAAGTAATACATATTAAGGATTATAAAAATGAAGAAATATTTAAAAATATACCGGAATCTTCAGAATAATTATTTTAGTAAACATCCTGTAAATCATGTCTTATATAAAATAAAAGTGATTAGAAATCATATTTAGATCCATACTTCGTCAATAAGTAAAGGGTGATTTTTAAAAAGCTATAGGAAAGTTTAAAAAAAAAACATAAAATTCAGAAAAATGCATGAAATCTTTATTTGAATCGATAGTACGGTCCATATAATTTAATGTTTGAAGACTATTTCATGCAAATGTTGACCTTGACTGCGCCTCAAATGTTCCATCCGCTTAGTCTAATTTTGGCATTTCCACGTTTTTGAGTAACAGAGGCCCAATTCCTGCGGACGGCGGCGAATCGATAATTGATGGTCATCATTAACACTTTCTTCAGTTCGCACTCTACGTAAGCGTGTTGGTGGTTTAATGTCCAACAATGTAATTTGGTGCGAAATTTAGTCACAATAGCCCGATTAGCCGCTTCAGTGGGTCGATTAAACTGACCATAAAATGGAAGCGCGCGATGAACTTTCCTAACAGAGCACTCATTATGATAATAAAATTCAATAATTTGCAAGCGTTGTTCTTTTGTACGATGATTCATGGTTAAATTATAGACCAAACTGAAGATGTTTGACAGTGAAACAAAACACGAAACGTGCGTCAGCTGTTTAAACCAGTTTTGCCAAAAAGATAATAGCTAAAAATCACCCTTTATATCAAATGTTCTATATTTTTTACAGGAAAAATTCGGTGATAAAGGGGTTAATTCATTATCACAGGATGCATGAATAATCATCCAAATTTGCTTAAGCGGCCAAAATGGACCAAATCGGTCAATTCTTTTGATACAGTTAGAACCCGATTCGGGTCTCATACCGTTCAGAAGCTAAAAATTTGAAGTTATCTATGAATAAGGCACCACAGTGAGTTAGATTTTACCAATGCTCGATTCAAAGAAAAGTGAGAAATAAAATAAGTTTGGAAATTAGGCACATAAAATAGCACCACCGTTTTCGGATGTTTCCGATATATTAAATGGAATTTTAAAAAATCCATGTTGTGTATTTATATCTTTGTAATGGTGTAGAGAATGGAAGAGCCCTTCTTATAGTCGACCCTGCCAGACTTTATTCATTTTCTATCCTCTTCTCTGAATGGTTTCATGAAAAGAAACAACTTTCACTCTTTTTTATTTATTATGAATTACAATACAAAGTAAATTTATATTCTAATTTTGGCTCCAGAGATTGAGCCGGGGTGACTAACACCATTGTAGCTAGTTATTGCAGCGACAGACCACAGCCTCTGGTGGGAATCGAACCCACAACCCCCACGCTGATAGTCGAGCACGCTACCAACTCGACTACCGCTCACTCTCACTCTTTATTTTAGAAGGAACCATTGCTTATAATTACAAATGCTCGCTTCTATTGTTCGATGTAAATTGATTTCCCAGAGCAACTTTTATACACAAATTTGGGTAGAAATAATCCAGCAACAATATGGAACTAGAAAAGTAAACTTGACACAATGAATATTAACAGGTTTTCATAGTCCACATCAGATGCTGATGGCGGCACGTCGAGGCATAAGCCTTATAACTTCATATCTAGAACGAAGGGACGTTAACATGTGTATAGGTTGGACCGAATATTCATTCGATGTATACACTACTTTAACAATGTAATTTATTATTTAAGGAAAACCGTTTAACTGACATGAAAAATACTTGGGCCATAGATGCTTATTTTATTTAAAATGAAATGTTTGGCCATTTAAATTCAGTCTATGATGATGATCTTAGTATATTTTCGCAAATTAATTCAACAGCACATCGACTGGAGTGTGATTTAGAGAGTATTGATGCTCTGAAGATCTTTTGGAAAAAAATGTTTTATCCTCTTATAATAGGACACTTTAAATCATTTGGACAAAGATTGCTGTTATAAATGGTGAAACTCTGTTGTTTACGACCTTTTTTTAATTTCATCAACTAAATGTGGTCTTGGAATTAGTCGACTTAGGAGCTGTGCTTGATTCCATTTTCGCTTTTGTAGATCATATTAAGAGCATAGTTGGACTATGAGTATACTATTTACAACACTGCTAAATTATTTTATTCGACATTGGTTAGATCGTGCCTCTTTGATTTAGAATCGTTTTTATGTGTCATTTTAATGCATTTTGTATACCTAGTCTTAAAACATTAAGAGACTTCAGTAATATCTCCAATTTCAACATCGATATTATTGTTACGTTAGCTAATTTTTTGGTGTAACGTAAATTGTTATTTCAATAAATAAATAACTGGGTAAACCGGCTAATAAATAATTGCAGTTTTCCGAAAACCAGTGGCGTTTGCGAGACAAATATTCGATTAACCGGTCACGGTTTTAATTACTCAAATAGAGAAATACAGAGAACTTATGGCTCGCACACACAAACCCTGGGTTGCGCTATGTACAAGCCTAACTTAATGGTTTATGGTACACTGAGCGTATGAGTATTATCAATGTGTCTTAAATATTAATGACACGCCACCCATTCCAGCAAGTGTTATCGATATAATAGTAACATTTAGATTTTACTCTTTTATCTTCGCCTAAAAACAATAACAATATATTTTACTTTCCTCTTTCTTTGCAGGCAATATTATTTTATACTCCAAGATGGCTGTGGAAGTCTTGGGAAGGTGGCAAAATTCATGCACTTATCATGGACTTAGATATAGGAATCTGTTCCGAAGCCGAGAAAAAACAAAAAAAGAAATTACTTTTAGATTATTTATGGGAAAATCTAAGGTACGTTGACTTTACAAACCACATTTATATATTCTCATTTTCTCATCACCAACAATGAACCAACCACAACAAATGTCATTTCCGTTTTAAATAAATTTTGTTATTTTATTTTCGCACAAAACACACAAACGAAGAAACACAAAACGAAAACGACTCACATCTCATCCATTTTTACAGATATCACAACTGGTGGGCGTACAGATACTATGTTTGCGAGTTGTTAGCACTCATCAATGTGATAGGTGAGTAATAATTTCTTCCTCTGATTGTACAATTCCTAAGAAATTCATTTCAACGCACTAACAATTATTTAAATATTCATCATTCCGAGCGAACAAAAAACAAAAGCCAACAGACACACAAATAAATTCAACAATATCACAATTCAACCGAAACATCAAACAAAGGACAGACAGAGTCAGTAAATCGCAAAGAAATTGACAAACGTTTTCAAATAAATACAACACTGTGTTTGTTGTGTTTCGCGCGTAATTTATGTTCCATCCATTGACGAGTTGCATGTTTATCCCAAGAGGCATCTCGCAGTCTTTTGTTTTCCTCAAATTCAAATATACAATCGCCGATGGCGGTGGCGGTGGGGGCTTCGCTATGCGCCCCATCATTGCCCAGAAATGCTCGAACTCGCATTTTTGCCACTGCCGTCGTTGCTTGATTAACGAAAATAAACAAATCGCATCGAAATTTAATGTTAATTTTTTATAAACTGACCACTGAATGTTGTATATGCGAAATAAGCCAATATGTAAATAAACATAATTAACCGTACCCAATTTATGGATTATCGTGAGTTTTTCGTGTTTTTTGTTGAGTTCTGATAATGTTTGAATACAGCACGCTTTGTTTTAATGCATTACAGAATAGCAGATAGACATGTGTTCAAAATAGTTTGTTTTTTTGGTTACGATTTTTCTGGTATTTATATGTCATCAATTTAAGTAACATAAAAAAATATAAATAATATAGTGAACTAACAAATGCATCAATAAAACTATCAGATTTGAGCGTCCTATATTTAAGATATAAGGTCGTTTTCAATGAAAACCCGGCCTGGGAATAAAAAACACAGTCTTGATATCCAACGTCCCAAATTTCATAATCTCTTGTGAAAGAATTTAGATCTGAAAGTCATTTTTCACTGCATACAAAAAATCTTTGGATTGATCGGGGACCCATTTAATATAATATTCTTCAAAAATAGTCAAATCCTTATATATAAATACAAACTCGAAGAGAAAATGAAAAACTTAGCACACATTTTTTTATATATCGTACCAGCTTTCGGAATTATATAGGGTAATTCCCCAAAATTTAACCCTCTTCGATTTTGATGAATGTGTTCTTGTGTATACTATGTAGTTTGCCTTAGGTCAATGTTGTACGTGGTTACAGTTTTACAGTGTTTCGATGTTAATGCTCTTGGGCGATTTTGAGCTTCATTAAATATGGATGATATTGCAATCCTCTGTAAGGTTTCCCACTAATTAATGTTATCCAGCTTTCAGCTCTCTTCATTCTTCATATTATCTATGTGTGTTAGGCTGGATCAACAAATTGATTTTTCATCTCCCAGGAATAAAGATTAATTTGTTTAATAATGTCCAAGACTAATATTTTTGGTTTGTATAGACTGCATCCCATCCTAAGGTATATTAGCATCATAGTTGCTCCACCAACACACATAATGTTATATCTCAATGAAAGTGTTCATACATAGAAACTATTAGAACATGTTGACGTTCTTCTTAAAATTACAAGACAAATAAAGAGAATTGGGCTCATGAATACTTACACACTTTCAAGACTCTCGCTGTCATAGTATGTACTACTAGTAAGTACTATGTCGCTTTACAATAGCCGAATAATTTATTTATTTTGAATTACAATACAAAGTAAATTTATATTTTGAATCCAGGGATTAATTGAATTAGATAAGATCAGCTAATTTTTGCAGCGGCAAACCGGAGCATCTTAATTTTCGAATAATACGAGTCCTTATCTTTCTCGCAAAAAAATTTGGAGCTCTGAAAAATACCAAAAGTATATATTTTTATACACTCCATTGTTAATTATACCGATCGACTTAGAATCACTTTTTGAATCGATTTTTCTGGACAAGGACGAACGCTATTTAATTTGAAGAAAATAAGTTCAGATTTAGATATAGCCCCCATACGAATTTCGCTCCCGATTTGACTCTTTTCACTCACATATTTCAAAAGATTTTCTTCAAAATTGGCAAAACATCTTATAGTTCAACTAGAAACACCTGTGGTAAAAATGTGTTAGATCGGTTCAGATTTATATATAGCTCCCATACAAATTTCGCTCCCAATTTCAATTTTTCCGCTCTAGAATCGACATATTTTAACAATGGGTCACATCGGTTCAAATTTACATATAGCTCTCATACAAATTTCGTTCCCCCAAAAAACCGCGTATTTTCAAAGAATTTCTTAAAATTGAGCATAACACCTTATACTTCAACTGGAAGAATTTATTGTGAAAGTTAGTCACTTCATTCCATATTTGGATATAGCCCCGAACCAAATATTATTCTCGATTTGACAAATCGGACCAGGTCATATTAACCTGTGATTAGGAGACATACAAACATTTTTCCCGTTTTCACTTTTTTATAATTGAATTGTATTCCGAAAGAAAGTGTAGTGTATCATATAGTCGGCCCGCCCGACTTTAGCCTTTCCTTACTTGTTTATATTAGCTTTTATATTGAAATAGAGACGATTGGAAAAAAATTTGAATAATTTTGGGATCTACAATACTTGACATGAAACTAAAGCGAGATTTGGAATCTATGGTCACTACATATAGCAAATCATTATGTACTGTAGTATTCTTCACACAAATATAATATACAATGATTATGTAGAAAATAAAAAAAATGAATAGTAAGTAGGAAATGAAACTCTGTTCTAATCTCAAATACTTGATTTTTTAATTATAAATCACAATGATTTAAAATTAGTAATTTTCACACTTCCGAGTCCCATGGGACTTACTTATCCCTGAACCTATTTAATGGACATTCGGCTTCGTCCTTGGTTAAATCTAAAAAAATAAATTTGAAATATCTATATCGGGAAAGAAAAAGTCCAAACGAGGGTAATAAAAGCGCCAGTACAAATATTGTAAATGTACAGGAATTTCAGAAAATCAAATGTCATTGTTGGCGTTTTCAAATGATTTTTTGCTTTAATTAAATTTAAATGACATAGATTTTCCAAAAATAAGCCTTGTTCTGTTTTAGATTTTAAAAATGGATTTTTTGCGGCATTTAAGCAAAAATTAAAAAAATCTTTTACTTCAAGAAAAATATGACCCATATATGCATTTAATCATATATCTTTTACAAATAAAGGGTGTTTTTAAGAGCTAGAAAACTTGAAACGATAATATATCTGACAGAAATATTTTTGAAATGATTTTTTATTATAATTTGCTAGATTATTTTATGACATTATTTTCTAAGTATGATTTCCGGCATATGTCCGCTGAGACTGATTTATTCGTTCAGTTCTATGTTTGACTACTTTTTCCAATAAATAAATAAACCAACAATGACTTAACATAGCCCCATAACAAGTAATCCAGAGGCTTTAAATCGCACGAACGAGGGGGTCTGTGAAGAGGACCACTTCTGGAAATAAAGTTGTCACCAAATTTATTTTGCAATAAATCGATGTATGCCAAGTTGCGCCTTCTTGTTGGAGCCAAATGTCGTTGATGTTTAGCTGATTAATTTTTGGAAACAAAAATGTAGTTACCATTATACAATATCGCGCGCCATTCGCCATAACGCTCCTTCCTCATCTCGAAAGAAGATGTCGATAACGTAATAGTGATTCGTTAACGGCTTGAGGATTGCTTTCGTTTCAAATACGACAATTTTGTTTATTGACATAGCCATTTAACTAGAAATGAGCTTCATCACTAAACACAATTTTTTTATAAAATGCTCTATGAACTTCTAAAGTAGCTTAAAACACATATTTTATATTGTTTTATCTTTGTTAGAATCCTAGCTATTAAAAACTCAATTGTTGGGCGACTTTTCCTAAACCACTGTTTCTATGTAAAAGTGAAATTATCAAAATTCAAAAAAAAAAAATAAAATTGTCTTCAAGTTTAGAAAGCTAGAGTACACCAGACAAATGTATAGACAGCTCTTCGACAAAATGTTTGTAAACTAGTGTACTTTATCAAAACAATATTAATGCCGAAATAAATTAAAAAATTCTCACCTCTTCATTTAGTGTCTTAAAATTTTTATGTAACTCTCTAATGATTTTAGGTCTTTTCAATTAAATTAACATCAAATACCTTTTATGATCGAAATACATTTTTGTACAGATGCCTTTATGGTCCCAAATATGATGTACAACATTTAGACATTTACAATTTAATTTACAATGCCTAATCAAAGTAAAGTTTGACGGATTTCCTTTTCATGCTAAAAATTCAAAACTTGACGGATTTCCTTTTCATGCTAAAAATTCAAAACTCCCAGATGGCTCTATGGCATCATTAGTCATTAAATTCGATGAAATCACAAAATGTCGAAATTGATTTGATGTCTGCTCACACAGCCACAAATAAAAATGATATTTAGCAAATCATCACCTTTCTTCCCGATATTTGTTTATTTATTGTAAATTATGGCAGCATCTGTGGGTTTTTAATGTTCTCAAGAGAATTAACAAAAACTAAACAAAACTTACTTTTACACACGTATATCTATCTGCATATATACATATAAAGGCAGACAGACGTACAAACATTTTATGGGCAATTAATATAATTATATGATAAACATAAGTTCATATTCAATATCGAAAAACGAAAATAAAATCAAGTGTTTTGCTTTCTTTTTTTTTTTTTTTAATAAATAAAAGCAATTTGCTAGATAATTGAAATGATTTATGATAATTAATTTTGCCACGCAGGCGGCGATTAGTAGATTAATTAACATTTTCCTGTTTCTTTTCTTGTTTCTGTGGAATTTTTCAGGTCAAATGTTTCTTATGAATCGATTTTTCGATGGCGAATTTATGACATTTGGCTTAGATGTGATACAATATATGGAGGCCGATCAGGAAGACCGTATGGATCCCATGATATACATATTCCCTAGAATGACCAAATGTACATTTTTTAAATATGGTTCGAGCGGGGAGGTGAGTAGTTTTTGTCATATTTAATATTAATTAATTCTAATATTTGATTTTTCTTTCCTTCCTCGTTTACTTTTCTGCTATTAGGTGGAGAAACATGATGCCATATGCATATTGCCATTAAATGTTGTTAATGAAAAAATCTATATTTTCCTTTGGTTTTGGTTTATATTATTAACATTATTGACATTATTAACAATTATATACAGGGTGGTTATTATATTTTCACCACGTATGAGGGTGTACTTATTTCGTATGAGATTTAGGTAAGTTTATCGCCTGCTTGATAACGCCTAATGATGGAAACTAATTTGTGTTCTCTTTCTTTTCTCTATTTGCAGGTTAGTGCGTCGAGACGCTATAGAAATAATCGTTCGTCGTTCAAAGATGGGCGATTGGTTTTTATTGTATTTATTAGGTGAAAACATAGATACGGTTATATTTCGAGATGTTGTACAGGATTTAGCCAATCGTTTAGGTCATAACCAACACCACAGGGTGCCTGGACTAAAGGGCGAAATTCAGGATGCATGATATTGGGAGTATTAGAAACCATACAAAATGCAAACTGTTGTCTCCATCTAAAAAAACAGTAAAACTTCAATGAAACGAAAAATACCAAAAAACATATAAAAACAAAACAAACAAACAGACAGATAAACAGACCGACAAACAAACAAAACACAATAAAATCAATATGTATAAGAAACAATGCTGCCAATTTGCTTTTTTATTAGCAATTTACAAACAAAGCCACATCAACTTCATCAAAACACCACCACCAACAACAGCAACAGCAGACCAAAACCACCAACATCGAGTCAAGTCAAGAACAGGACAGGACATTGAGCTGGGTCCACAACTGAAGATGGAACAATGAACATGTTCCGTCGAGACGCACAAATCCGAAAACAAGTTATCTTAGACTTTGTAGCCCAAGCTCAAGATGTCGTCACCATACACCTACCCCTATATATATATAGACATACATATAGTCGAAATGAAAATTGAAAATCATCAAGGCTCCAGCAAAATGACGGGAAAATTCACATCAGAAGAAGTTTTTTGTTTTTTTATTTTTCTCTTTTGTCCATCACTTTAAGCTAAGGATCGATATAATAGCAATTGTCTTTTATTTTTTCAAAGGCAATGTGTAAAATAATATAAACACCTAGTTGTAAGATCAACCGACAACACCACAATCAACCGACAACATCAATATCACATCATGAGATTTTGAACATCCGCCTTAGGCCCCTGTCACGGGGTTTAGTTGGACGACATCATCAGAGATCAGAGATCATTCACGAACAACCAAACAAACAAACGAACATCGACAACAACAACATTTTTTTACCACACTGGCTCCGCTGCTTTTGTGTAGTTTAACACACTTTATAATCATGATAGAACCTTAAGCTTAAAACGAAAACAATAAATTTAATAAAAAAGAAAATGATGAAAAAATTTGGAGACAACACCAGGTGTATAATTGCATTCTTGTATTGGCCGTCGACTTTGACAAACAACCCAAGGAAAATGACATCAAACGGCTAAACAGAACAGGGAGAAATAGTACAGTGTTCATTGCGAAAAAAAGAGAAAATTCACTAAAAAATAAAGAAATTCTTTTTTATAGAAAATGACAAACTTAAAAAAATATTGGGTGTAGGAAAAAAGTTGGGGCCCCTTAAACAACGAGACACACACATGCGCAAAAACAAAGGGAAGCGAGATAATGGAAATGTTGGCAATGTCATCGATGAACGATCTGTTAACACTTTGTAAATATTCCAAATTTGTAAATGATCCCCTCTTCTTATGCGACAATCTTCCACTAAAAAGATAGCCACCCAGAAGAGGCAAGTCTTCCTATATTTATGAACTGCAGAGAAACAATGTCCATCTCAAGAGGAAAGTATTTCAAAACAAAAATTCTTAAAATTATAATTTTTTAATTTCTCAAATTCGTTAAAAATGCAAAAGGCAAGGAATTCGTCCTATTTTTATGAACTTCAGAGAAATGCTGACCATCTCAAGAATTTTAAAACATAAAATTTCTTAAAATTATAAATGATCCCGCCATTCTTCTGAGAAAATCTTCCGTTGAGAAGATAGCCACCCAACAGGAACTTCAGAAAAACAATGGCCGTTTCCAAACAATTTTTAATTTAATCCAACTTTGAACTGTTGAATTCAACTTGGTGCCAGTTTTGATGCAACTGTTCTAAAGGAATATCCTTGTTCAAATCGAAAACACCAAAAATTGAGAACAATGCCTATTGAAAAATATTGGAACTATTTTCGATTCGAAAACAAAAGACACAATAAAGCAATTCCATGGTAAAGATCAAAAAATTATTTTGATTTTATTGTCAATATTTGCCAATATTTTCCGATTTCATACCAACATATTTCTACTTTTTTTGTGCCAACATTTTGCAAAACTTCGTCAACATATGTTTCAATATCAAGAAAACGACAAACAAAATCGGACTTTTTAGTCTCAACATTTGGCAAAACTCCGTTAACTTAATCAATATTTTACGATAATTGAGATGAGACTCTGCCAAACTGATTAAACAATATTCCGTTAAAGTTCTGTAATTTGCGATTTAATTTTAAATTTTAGAAAAGGTTCTGCAAACATCTGGTAATATTTTGTTGGCGCATAAACTCCAACAAGCTCTTGCAGTATCAAAAAATTAATGTAGCGTCCACTGATGAATTTGGATCAATTTATTATTCTTTTTGAATACTTCTTTAAAATTCCACAGATAGTACCAATGTTGCAAATTGGTAGAAAAAAATCTTTCAACGCATTAGACAACACTAAGTTATTATATTAGCCCGTCAAACTTAAAAAAGCTACAGTTTCGAAACATCCATCAACACTGAATAATTTGAGAAATTTGCTTTGCCAGTCACTACAAATGTCATGAGCAAACATTGACATTCTGTAAACAACTGAGATACAATATATTAATCTCTATATTTACTCTAATTTTGTTGACAAATGTAAAACAAATATAAAGTGTTCATGTTATACTTTCGATTGTATTTCATAAATGCAATCAACTGCAATCTTAATTGATAAATTATCATAATATTTATAATACTGAAGTTATTGAAAAATTTGGAGCAATTCTAATCATAGATGATGAAATATATCTAATACTGAAGCTACTCCGTTGTTTTTGGAAAACTTGTCATTAGTTCACACTCTATAATTTGAGGAAATATTCCAATCAAGTCCAATCTATGGAGAAATTTCATCTCTTTTGTGAAACATGCAATGTAGTATTTTCATAATGATCTATAAACGTTCACAAAAGTTCTCAGATGTCCAAAAAAATATTTCAAATACTTTTAAATTCTCTGCTACCAGAAGATATAAAAGTTTTCAGTTAATGTCTACAAAGTAAAGTCTATCATTACAAGATTTGCTTTATCTCAATATAGAGATGGTCAAATATTAAAACATGGCAGGCTTTGTAATAATTAACAACACTATAGTCTATAAATGAGAATAAGATTGATTTAGTTTGTCTCAAGATGAATATGGTCAAATATTATGAAGAAACGATTATCACGAATTCATATGAAAATTATTTTAATTAAATTCAAAACTGGCAGATATCTTTCAAATGTGGCTTCAAATGTATGCCCTTAGAAACGCCTTTGTTGTCTTTCTTTTTCTAACAGTCCTTTCATAACTTCTGGTCTGCATGATAGTATGTGCTTTTTCCCTAAAATTTGAAAAATATCCACATTTGCCATCAGCCATGACAACAATATTTTGATAACAAATTTCCTCAGTAATCTTCATCATTCGGAGGCATTTAATATTATACCTACTGTTCATAAAGCTCCTCTTGAGTATGATCTAATGAAAACGCATATCATTGTTTCTTGTCCAAGTTCATAAAGCAGTTTTTGGGCAAATTTTCTCCAGTACTTAAAGCAAATACTCAGCTCACTGCCTCGTATAGGTACTTATCTATAAGGGATACTGTCTGTTTGAATCAAATCTTTGTTGTAAATATTTAAAGCGTTTCTAATATAAAGTTCCGTACTTTCACTAATTTTTCAACAAGATCCCTGAATCCCTCAGCGGATTAATTATGTTAATAGCGATTCTAAAATACTAGTTTTTTATTAAATTCATCGTAGTACTCTGTCCATTTTTCCGACCTAAAATCCCCCCTGTGTGCGTGTGTGTGTGCCAACAGCCATGACAACTTTTCCCTGCATCCAAAAAGAAAAAAAACCAATAAAACCAATTTGGCTCAATACAATAAAACGAACACGAAAATCATGTTTTTTATATATAGCGATCAGCCCTCAATGCGAAATGAAAATATGAAACCCCCAAACAGGAAATCGAACGACAAAGAACAAAATATCAACAACAACAACAACAAACATCCTTGAAAATGAATGAAATACAATTTTATCATTAAAATAAAAGAAAACATATTCAGAACACAGAAACATAACAAACCAAACAAACAAACAAAAGAAAAAAACGAGAAGAAAATAGCGCGCATCATCTAATAACCATTCAGAAAAAAATATTGAAAAAGATATGAAGAAAACAACATAAATATATATACATTCATATATATCATATAATAAAAAAATTACACCCAACAACAAAAGAAAACCATACACTCTTAAAACTAAAAGAAAACAAAAACCTTGAAGAACGGAAAAAAGTATTCAGAAAATACCTTTTTTAAGCAAAACCAAAATAAAACCTAAAGTAAAAAATCAACTCCATTAAACTCATACCACATTATTAAGGAAACAATTAAGAAGCATGAATGAAGCAAGAAAAAAACTCAGAAAATTATCAATAGTCTAGAAATGAAGATGAGAATGAGCATGAGAAGCTGTAAAAGTCGCAGTGACTTAACAGCATCAATTCGATAAATACTCCCCATTTTTAAGAAGAACAAAAAACGAGAATTCCTTCCCCCTTCCCAAACAAACAAAAAAAACAATAATCTCATTATCAATTAATTGAAATTGTACAGCGTTCTTTTTTAAGATTAGTTACAAAGTAAAACAAAAAACATAAGCAATTATTTGTAGTTATATTACTGTTTGCCTCGAATGCCCGTCACACACAAAGGATTTGCCAAAATTAAATGGTCACATTCAATTTTTCACATACATACAAACAAACAAATTTAATATCCGTCCAACAAATGACAAATTGCATACATTTTTTTAGAGACAACAAGTAAAAAAGGAAATCGTCAACAACACTTAACTTAACAGAAGAAAAAAACATTCAGGACAATTTTGAAGACCAAAAACAAGTTTCATTCATGAAAATACTTAGTGGCAAAACACGGAGACGACACGACAAACTCGGCATGCAGAATGAAGCCTATCTCCAGACGAATGGTGTTAAGGGAAGAATGAGTAATAATATAATATATTTTTTCGGTTAACAATTATTTATAATTTGTATAATTTTAATTTTGTACAATTTATTTGAATTTTCTATCTTACAAGGAGTAGGCATTATAGTTAAATGTTTCAAATTTTTTAGACTAAAGTAAGCTTCAGAATTTTTATCACGATCACACCTTAAATTTTTATGTCCAAAAATGGGTCATACTTTCAAAGTCAAATAGGAGTATTCATATTTTCCCAATGAATTTTATTATAATTATTTCCATATTCCAAATGAATATGTACAAAAGCAATTTAATTTTCATTATCGAATTTTTAGTTTGTATTTGGTTTCTGCCGAAATTCGCCATGGTGAAGGAAGAGAGTCGTAAATTGCAAAATTTACCATCAATTAAATTGTAATTGTCTAGAATACAATATTACCCCGACAAAAGCACCGATTACTCCGAAGACATTTATTTTTACTTTTCTAAATTTCCCCTGTCATTTGTCTTAAAAACATGATCATGAGAATACTTCACTCTCACAGAGAAAGGGCAACATACAACATAAAACATGTCCCTCTTGTAAGCAGCAGGAAGTTTTAACATCTTTGGTTTTGGATACACCCCAGAGAAAGTCTTTAGGTGCGAATATAGGCAATACACGAAACCTCAGCTCAGCGTAGCCGGCTTCGCTATACCCCACAGGGGGAAATCTTTAATCTTTGGACATCCAAGAATCCAGATGAGAAAATCTTCATGAATTTATAATATAGGCCGTTATGTCTTCATCAACATTACTATGAAAAATGAGCAATCGCCAAAAATATTGGAGAAATTCAAATTTTTTAGTAAATCGCCCAAAGTATCGCCCAATTTATTTTGCAACACCTTTTGGTCGTTAGTTAATAGGAAAATGCTATTTTGGCATTTATATTTTCACGACGCATTGTCATAAGATATTCGTTATTTTAAGGATCTTTATCCTTTATAGACCACTACGTTCAAATTCTATCCTCTGTAAAGGCATGAATCCCATAAATTTCTTTCAAAACAATTTTTGTTTAAATTCCTTCACATAGTCAATCCTTCCCAAGAACTTAATATATTTGAATGAATCATTTTCCCCCATGGTTTGCCTTCAACCACCTTAATGCACCATTAACATCCGAACAGCTTCATTTGCAGAGGTTTATTAAGCGACAGGTGCATTATCGCCAGCTGCTCCATTTTCAGCTGTTTAGTAAGAGAGATATGCATTATCTTAAATTTTCTCAGATGGTATTTTTTCCTTTTCAGCGGTTTAGTAAGTGCGACTTGCTTATAATCGTCAGTTTATTCTACTGGTAGTGCTCTCTTGCCAGATTACTAAAATAACAGTGATGCACTATCGCATTTCTATGATGGTACTGCTCCATTTTCATCGTCTATTTAGGCGAGAGTTGCATTATCATAATCTTACTCACAGGGCACTGCTTCCTTTTCAACAGTTTAGTAAGTACCCTTAGCTTACTCACTTAGCACTACTCCATCAGGTGTTCAGTAAGTCAGATTTTCAGTTTCGTTAACTTAATAATGGTACTGCTGCCGTTTCAGCTGCTTATTAGGCGAGATCTGCATAATTGCTAACTCTTTAACAGTCCCATTTTAATCATCCGAGTAAGCGAGAGTTTCATTTTCTTGGTCTTATTCACATGGTACTGCTCCCTTTTCAGCAGATTAGTAAGCTAAAGATTGTATTGCTCCCCTTTCGACCGGTTGGTAAAAGGATAAAAATTCATATTTAGGTATCCGAAAATGTTTTTCGTCAACTTGTATAAGGTCCAAACAAATCATTGCAAATAAAATATCGCAGTCAAGTATTTAATAGATGATTGTTTTCATCAAAGCACTATTTCATATCAGTTCAGGTTCATTGGTTGTCCCTTAAAAGTAAGGGCAGCAGATAAAATTTCTAAAATTAAAAAAAATATATATATAGCTCTTCGGTAATCGAGGAATCTTAAGATAATTTCCATTTTTAATCCATTACTGAGGTCTAGTAACAGGTTTTGATACGAAAGAAGTACATATTCTATTTTCATGTTTTAAATTTGAATGTGCCAAGAACAAAATCTCCTTTGAAACAACTATAAAAATAGCTGAAATAACCGAATATCATACAAATAATAAAAATAAAAATGTCAGTAATGTGATTTACGTGAAAGTGTTTGCTGTTAGAAAAGTAATAAATTTCAAATTTAATCATATTACAGCGATTTTGGTGTCTTATTATCGATTTTTAACCTCATTTAGACAAATGGCAGTGAAAACTGGATATATTTCTACCACTTTAAGATTTACATGCAGTAAAATAACAAAATGGAATTTAGAGAGAGATTTCGTCGGCTCGAAATGCATTTCGATCTATGGTTTCATTGACAAAACTACATAGAAATATAATTTTCTGTTATATGATGTTAATAGAAGGCTATTGATTTAATGGAAACTAAACACCAAATTTCGGCTGGATGGTAAATTCAGTTAAGGACGTTGGTGAAACGTAGAACAAGCATTGATACTATTTGTACATGAGATATTTCTAATATTTGGAAAGTATCACTAAATGCATTAGGGGTACATGGAAATATAGAAATTAGTTTCTTCCCGAAAACACGACTAAAATTACTTTTGATTTTCTCTTTTTGTAAGGACGATGTTAAAAAGGAACCCATAGTTGACACGTACGATAAGATAACAAACAAAGCAACAACAACAAATAAATAAACACTGCCAACATAAATATTGTAGAAATAAACTAAAGAAACGACAGACAAGAAACCATACTGAAAACGAAACATTTTCCGAACAAAAAAGCATCAACCAAACAAACATACAACACATAAACTGAATTATTTGGCAAATCCCACTTTCTATGGAAGCCCGGAAACAGAACCAAGATAACGACCGGGAACATGGACTTCAACTAAGAATAGTAATATAACAACAAATAAAAGCAAGGTGCTAACAAAAAATAAATAAATTAAATAAAAGAAAAGAAAACAAATATATACCAATATATTGCATAAAAACACGAAAAAACAAAAGGAATAGTATACCTAATGAGAATAAAGAAAGAAAGAAAGGAAAAACAAAAACCCCGAACAAATAGTTATATATAATCTCAAAAATATCATTAAATTAGGTGAACAATTAAACGTAAATAATATTATAATAATTATAATAATAAAACAAATAGTTATATATACATGCATATATATACATAGACAGTAACAGGATAGACAATTAAAATCATTTCAGTTTTTTTTATATAAAAATAAAACAAAAAAGAAATTTGTAAAAAATAACGATAAAAACCTAGATTTGTTCCTGAAAAATATTTTTCACTTGAAAAAAAGAAAACGAAATATTTCAATATAAATTTATGATTTACGTTTCAATTTTTAATTAGAATTTTAAAGTAAACGAATATGAAGAAAAAGAAAACTATTTAAACTTAAATTTTAGATACTTAAAGACGCATTAGGTTTTAGCGATAGAAAATAACGATTACAAATTTATACTTTGTTCGATTATAATTATTAAAACAATTCAACAAAAAAAAACTTGTTTTGTTTTTTGTTTTCTTTATAATTTATGAACTTTGTATTGTTTCCGTTAGCATGCCTAGTTTTCAAACAAAAATCAAATCGAAAAAAGAAACGCCATTAGTATTTAGTAGCTAATTATACTCTAATCCAGCTAAATGAAATGTATACTCTCAAATTGTCATGTTCTTTTCTTGGTTTCAACGTTCCGTTTGAATTTCATTTGCGTTTACCCTGTCAAAGTTGTGCTTTTCAGTTTGTTCTCTATAATTTTGGTTTGCCTCGTAATTTTATTTCTTTTGTCATTATTACTTAGTAAAATTGAGCAATAATAGTAAACAACGAAATATCATCAACAATCTTAAACGTTAATCTTAATCTTAGTCTAGAGTGGTGAACAATTAGTTTAAATATTCCCTTTATTATTATTTATAATTTTTGTGTGTTTTTTTATTTGAAATTCTGTTTTAGTTTTATTTTTATTATGTAGTGGTACGTTAAGTTATTAGCGATACAGCATTTTGATGTATATTAATTTTAATTATAAATTCGGTGTATACTTTATTTATTTTGTGTAATTATTTTTAAATAAATCAAACAAAACTTGAGATGTTCCATTCATTTGTAAACGAATATTTTCATTTCAAAATATTATAATTTCCTCTTAAAACAAATTTAGACATTGATACCATGGTCGACTTTTGGGTGTAGTTTCGTGTTCTTAATGTGTTAGGTTGGTTCAGTCCGATAAAAAATTCAAAGAAGAATTAATTCTTCAAAAGTGTTTGCGGTGGAATTGAAAACTCCGAAGCTTTTGTGAAGGCTCCCAAAAAAATCGCTCCAAGAATAAAGGTCCTGGAAAAAGTGTAAAAATGAACCAAAATATTTTGAAAAATTAAAAATCTTAAAAATAATTCTAGACTAACTATCAATCAAATGAAAGTATTAAAGCGTCAAAATTATGGGTATGAATTTCTATTAAAATTTTTAATTTTGAATTTTTTTTTGAATTTAGTATCACATCATAATTTGTTGGTACTTTATCAACTAGATTTAAATGCAAGAAAATGGCGAGAGAACAGCGTTCGTAAGTCATGCAAATAATTTTCTCAAATGTATGTACACATTATGAAGTCCTGAATGACTAGTCAAATATATTGGAAATTTTGTCTGATATTAGAAATTTTGTATGCAACATTTTCGTCATGGAAACACTTCTTCATTGATGATAATTTCGAAAGTATTCGGCATATAATAAAAGATCCCTGATTTCACAAACATTTTTTGTGCCTTTTTGTGTGACATTGTCAACCTTGGCGTTGATAAGTAGAGACATTTTTGACAACTGAAAAGCTTTACTTACTTTTCTCTAATAAAGGATTTTATCAAAAAAATGCTTCCATTTGAACTTGTACTTCTCCCAATATAAGTAGAATTGAAATCGAGTAAAAAGTTCCAATAATGTTAGCGGCATCTTCATGTGGTTCCACCATCTAATCAAAAGTTCTAAGGGCACTAGTCTAGCAGATAGCATTGTTCGGGGTATAATCAGTCGCTAGTACTGGTGACAAAGTCAGTAGTGAATCAAGTCAAATCTTTGTATTTTAATTCTAAAAATATTCAGTAATGGTTTTGATTTAATTTTTTAGTGAAGCAAATATTCTTAAAATAAATCAACCTCATAACTTGTCTTTGATCGAATTGAATGTAAGTTATTGAAATTTTCAGTACGTAATTTGAAGTAGATCGGTAATTAGAGTTTCTTTCTTGCATTTCTGTAAACAAAATACTCGTCAAATAAAATCTCTCAAAGACCATTATATTATTTAACATTTATTCAAGACATTCTAAAAATTTCAAACATAAATGTCTAGTCCTTTCGTCCAATACCAAACCTGTGCAAATTTCTTCCATGCACATGTTGGGAAGTTATGATTTGTGGAACATGGTGCCCTCAAATCAATTTCAACCAGTAAAACCCTCCAGACTAACTTCATTAGCATTACTTCTACAACTAAGCAAAGCTTCGTTTGACTTAGTATTTAGTTTTCATATTATTCGTTTTCAGAAACGAGTTGCCCATTGATTAAGAAGCTAAAAATCTAGATATTTTGGTATAAATATAACGAAAATTATTATACTTGAAAGAAAGAATATATCTTCTTTATCTCTATTAAGAGTAACGGCTATACGCAGTATATAATTCAATTAAATTCAGACTTAGAATTCTCAAAATTGTTATAATTTCAAACCAACTTTAAACTTAAAAAAACATTAAAAGTGCTCTCCTGTACATTAGCCAAATTACTTTTCCTTGTCGACACAGATATTACTGCAGATTTCATTATAATAATGCTATACAGTCATTAGGAATTGTATTGATTCTATAGTCGAAAAATACAATATTAATTTGCCCAATTTTTGGAAAAGTGACATTTCTTGCTGATATAGATATCATGACTTTTTCAGAAGTGTTCTACAATAGAATTATTCTAATAATTTTCAAAATTCCCTGATTATTTTCACTATGTAATTATATCAATTGAAATTTGAAAATTGCTACTATAATTACTTTGACCGATATTTTTAGTATAACTTAGGCAGATTCGATGGTATTATTTCTTACAATCTCCAAAGCAGCTCCCAAAACTTCCACGGCCCAGTATGCCGACCCCATAAAATTCCAACAGAACACTGAATATTCACCTGTTTAGCGCTGAGTACTGGTTACTAACAAGTTTTATTATGACATGAAAGCATTTTCAATCATAGCTCCTAAGAAGCTGTAAATCGCAATTGCTAAATAAAAAATTACCTCCCCTTTCGAAAACACAAGGAATACATACATGTTTATTTACATCTGTGAAAAAAAGTATTTCCTATGTTTTGGGCTTCAGTGTACCTTTATCGTTGTCTCTGAAAATAATTTAACTGTTTCAGTAAATCCAGGCAAATTAGTACCACCGATTAACTTCCATCGTTTCCATTGTGTCTATACTAATTAAATTGACTTTGGAAATATTGGTATGGTTCAATTTAATTCGAACTTTCATCTGTGATACAATCATGCATTAAACAAGACAAATCTTACAGTCTCTTGGGATTAAATTATTCAAAACGAACATCGGAAGAAATGTATTGGTTTCGTGGAGTTACTATCGAACCTAAGAGAAATTCCCAGAAAAGGTGATTCATTCAAAATTTTGGATCACAAATCTATATATATTTGCCGCTCTTCCTTTTTAAATTAAACGTTGTTACTAGGAGAAATATTTGGATAAATTTTATTCTTCATGAAATTACTTTTACTTTTTTAATTTTGTATTAGATTCGTTTACATAAAAATCTCCTTACCAGACCATGGTTACATCTCTTCCCAAATCCTACTTTTCAAAAAATTATTTCTTTCAAAATTGATTATTTTTCAGTTTTTATTATCTTTTTATTTAGTTTTAGTTGTAATTGCTCATTTTACCTTCTATCACAGAACACAACAAACAAATAAGTCAATTTTATTAGATGAAGATACAAAAAAGGCAGAGAAACATTTTTAACGTCAAACATTTCAAAACGAATCTATCTATTACATACATACTTGCATAATTTTAGTCAAAATAATTTTTTAGAAGCCTTATTATAAACGACATATATTTCAATGAAATTTTGTAAATATTCGAAATATTCTTTTTCTCCCCCAATTAGACAAATAATATTCATTAAATAGCAAATACAAATGTAAAATAAAATAATAGCAGGAAAAAATGAAAAAATACACATACACTAAAAGGATACTGCCAATAAAGCAAACGATAAAATAAATAAATTATTATATAGATAGAAAATTATACTACAACAAATTTGCTGAAATATTATTATAATTTTAAATTAGACTAAAACAAGAAGAGAAAAACAACTAAGCAAACACAAACACACACACAAAATGTGGAGAATGGCAAATTATGGAAGAATCAGAACAAAGCCAAAAGACAAACATAGGCATAGAACGTCAAAGAAAAGCTTATTTTTATTTCAGAGCCGCACCAAAAGGCCTACAAAACGACGAGTCAAGTCGGTGAGTCGGTAACGAATGCAATTTTAAATTTGATTTTGAGATATCATTTCTGAAAAAAGAAGAAATTTAGAAGACAATAATTAGAAGAAGAAAAAATTTGAACAAAAACGAAAAAACCTACAAAGAAATGTTTGCAATTTAAGTTGAACCAGTTTCTTTTTTAATTTCACACAAAAAACATTTATTTTGGGCAGTTTGAAGAACAGATAGGATTTTTAGTTCCTCATCATAATTTTTTTTTGTTTTTCGTTCGGGCGACATCCATACCTATGGATGTCATGTGAATGTTTGTTTCATTTGAAGCTTCTAGCAGTCTTCCATAATATTAGGAACTTGTCGTTTTGTGTTCATGTTCAGATTTATTTTGAATTCCGTGAACAGTATAAAATGCACCCCCGTTACTTAAGTGAACAGACAGAAAAAAAACCAAAAGTTCTTCCAAATAATTAAATAACTCCACATTGAATATATATAGAGCTTTGGGAAATTTAGACTTTGTGTACAATTATAAAATAATGATATTATAAAAAAGAGTTGGAGAAATGTTGTTTGAGAAGACGTTGTTCAGATCAAAAAGTGAGTTCAAAACTCGGCCACAACACCAGTTATGCTTTCACGAGGCAAATGCTACTTGAACAGAGTAATTTTTCAAATAAAAATACCACAATTTCCGAAATAAAAAAATTAAAAAATTGCTTATTGTAGTATCTCTAGTTTATGGTCATAACAGTAACCGACGATGATGGTTAATGAACTAAAAAATAAGAACATTCAATCAAAGCGAAAAGCCACAATAATACTTGGTACTAGCAATTAGTGAAAATTGAAAACAAGTGAAACGTTTATGCAGTCTTCTTCTCTTCTGAATAGTTCAACATTTTCATTGCTCATTCGAATAAAAGAAAATTTTCTCTCGAGATGTTCAATTCGTATATGTAAATTTATCAAAAAGTAACTACATCCTCTCGTCAGATACACTGCTAGGAAACGTGATGAATAAATATGCGTACAGACCTTTGATTGGAATCCACAAAAAATAGAACAAAAGGTCGACCAAAATCTACAATGAAAAGGAATCTGATGACAGATGTAGAGTGCAGCAATTGAGGCTAGAATAAAATAAAATTACTAGCGAATGATAGGATAGCTTGGAAAATGGTTGTAGAGGCCTTATACTTCATAAGGATTAACTCCATCTGAAAATAAAGATTACCCCCTCATTTTCTAAAATGTCAATTCACCCAACTTTGTCATTTTGGCAGGCGTTCAATGAAGTGATTTATGCGTTGGTCTTCAAAGCATCTCTCCGATTTTTGTTAACTTTTGCTTAATTTGTGTTAAAACGTTTTCTTTGTTTATTCAGCGATGTTTAAATCTAGCTATACCTTGCCATTAGTATGAGTTTTCAAAATTCTTACAATACACATATGTATGTGAGGAATTTGTTCATCTAATAAAATAATCGATGAGAGACACATCAGAATAATATTGCGGAATATGAAATCAATTCATGTCAAAATTCAATTAACCACCACCGCAATCGATCATAACGAAGTTCAATAAATTAGATGTCCGGTCCACAGCGGTCCTCATATCTCTTTTGAATTTGAATAATTTCGCCTGTCAAGTTGGGAAATGGTGTTTTGCTTTCAAAATTTGGGTTTTAAAGTAGTTGCCAGGTCTGAACGAAATTTTCAACATAGGATATGTTAGATTTACGTACATTTATCGGGAGCATATGAGACAACCCTCCAAAATAATGATTATATACACTTGAAAATCATGATCTGAACTATGATCATAAAACCAATTTCATTACAAAATTTAAAATCCATCCATGAGCAATTAATTTTTAGTGCGACCTTTAATTCGGATATTTTCAAACAAATATTCCTCTCTACATCTCTCCAAGCAAACCAACGAAATAATATCGTGTTAGCCACAAATCAACGGTCTAAAATTGCCAAATCCGCTCTACGAAGAAAAAGCTTTTAAAGAAAAATTAATATGATCTACTTCATTTCACCAAAACCACTTAATTTATCCAATTGCACCAACAGCTTTCTTTGTTCGAAGACTAATGCTTTATCAGAAAAAGAAAAACGATACATTTAACAAAGTTTACTATAATACAAATTCTCAAAAATGACTGCACTTTTTTTCAAACCAGCACTCTCAATTTCAAATCCGATTTAATTTATTTCCCTTAAATTTCAATTCCAACAAACAATTTTAAGAAAACTTTTAAATAAAAAAACTGCCTTAAAATATCATATTAATTTATTAAATTTGTATATAGTATTTCAATTGAACAAGTATTTAATAAAGCAATAAATTATAATAATAATAATTGAATAGTAATAAAATTTATGTAAATAAATCAATACCGATAATAATACTAATAATAGCAACAATAGAGGTAATACGTAAAAAAGGAAAACAACCAATAATTAAGGATTTTAATAATTTTACTATTATCATTTTATTTTCGTTTTTAGAAACAACTTAATGAAAACAAAACGTAAAACCACAATGAAACTATTTAACAATAACAATATGTGTAAAAAGTAAACAAAAATAACAACAAATTGCATAATAAAATGAATTCAAAATAAATTCGCCGATTGCCTTCAATTAGAAGATTTTTTTAATTTTAAATTAATATCCAACCAAAAAAAGAGTAAACAATGAGTAAAAAACACAACACACACACAACTTTTAAAAATCATATACAATAAAATAAATGACAAGAACAACTCCCAATATACAACTTATACAATATCATTAAATTTTAAACAAACAAACAAACAAAAACTCCACTATTCAACAACAAACCAAAAAAGAGATTTAAACAAAACCCCAGAAGAGAACTGAATAATTGAAAACCCCAAGATTTTATTCCAACAAAAGAAAAACTAACAGCAAATATTTATCTAAAACCACAAATATTAACTACAAAAGAAAAAAACTAAATTTAGTTCTTAAATAAGTAAAACGAAAACACGAAAAATCAAATATACACTATATACCCATAAACGACAACAACAACAACAAATACCATATTATAAATACCAACAACAAGAACAACAACAAACAAACCAAAAACCCAAAATATTATTAAAGCCCCCCTCCCCCAATTAAGTAAACTAAACGAAGGAATTTAAATAGCATTAAAGAAAAGAAATCACATTAAGACATTACTGATCATAAATTCAAAGAAGATTCAAAAGGAAATTCATAGCGAGAAATCCGATCAAATGGAAACATTGATGTGAACATAGTCAAAATCCGTAAAGAGTGAATTCTTAGTTAAACTTGTCTACCAATTCTAATATTTACCCCTCAATTATTATTGTTCTAATTTCCTTCAATTGATTTGCAGCAATGCTTATTTCATGCACTTGCATTGAATTCAGTTTCAGTTTTAGGTTTCCGTTTCCTGTATTCGTTTGGATTTCTTTTCATTAGTAATTCAATTAATTGGGACCAATTTATTCATATCTGAATCGATTGGAGTAATCAAATACATTCACACACCTGAGATCATTTTGTACGACACCAAAACAGTTTAGAATATTTCAATAGCAAACGAACAGTTCTCATTAATTTAATTTGGAAATTCTTTTGTATCCCGTTCCTAATTAATTTGAAACTAAACGCCTTAAGGTATGCTTTGGATTTTTGACAGATTGCTACTATTGACGGCTCGTGTTGCCAACTAAAATTCAGAAATGCAGACAGGTTGCCAGATACATTTCAAAATATTTCACACACGAAGCCAATGTGCTTTTGTAGATTTCGATATATTGAACTTTATTGCAATTTTTTACGTATGGATTTAAAAATAATTTGAAAATCTTTTTTCCCCTCGTTCCATATAAAAACAACTAATTTTAACTGAAAAGTGCACCGTTTTCAAAATGTTTCTTACTGCCAGGGCAACTTTTTTCCAGAAACTGTAGTAACCAATATACTTAGAGAAACGAAATTTGGATGTCCGAACTTTTGTTATTTTTCGAGTTAAGCGGTTATTACTGAACGAAAGAGTGGATTTATTGATTCATGTCGACAGCTACTGGTACGAAACCTTAACTACAAGGTTTTAATCTGAATTGATCCAAAAACTAGAACTACTATTCTCACAACAAACCGTATAACATCTATGTTAAGAAGAATATTTATAATTTTATTTAATATTTTTTAAAAATTGACAGACATGACGAAATTTTCGTGGCTAGTTTTTTATTCAAAGTTCAGCACATTTCTTGGTATGATTTATAAAACTGTTGTTAATGTTGCCTTAACGGAAAACAGATAAAAAACACACCACAGTTAAAAGTACTATATGATCTTGTATTTCCATCTGTACAAATCATAACATACAAATTTAGAAAAGAAATATCAAAAATTCTTCAAACTATAGAAATTTGTAAGGTTTAGGGCTTTAGCAAATCAACTTTCTAGTTGTTTGAAAGAGTTTCACCGGATACTTATAAATAATAAGATTATAAGGAACTAATAATATATATTATGATATATTATTACATATTGGTATCTTTACTAATATCTACTTACCGATAGTCTGACAGCAAACATTCTGGTTTAAATGACAATAGTTTTTATTGCGATACCTGGACTGGCTTCCGAGACATGGAGTTTGAGAATGTAGCCTCAAATGATAATTCGTCTAATAAAATTTAATCAATTGGGATATTGTCTTTCATCTATAAATTATAGAAGACAACATTTATTTACAAATGACATGTGTCATTTTGTTTTCCAGTTAAGGGCAATTAAAGTGTTTCCAAAAAGACATGTAATTGAGCTACACATATTTCGATACAACAATACAAAAAACCACCACTGTAAATTTGGAAGGTTCACATTTCAAAGTGGCCGCTGTGAAGTATAATAGCAACGTGATTGTCACCATTTAGCAATTTCAGTGCTAAAATATAACATTTTAAATAATACTCTTTCACCACCTAAGTTTTCTGCTTTCATATTAATATTTAGAGAACAATTAAACAATTTACTTACCTCTTTAAAAGCCAGACAAATATTTCGAAAAATTCATGCAGTGCGATGAACTAGCAAACATAAACTGCGCTAGAAAGGTTTCCATTACAAATAGTTTACTTAGTCGCCCTTATAAAACGTTTTATTCCGTTGTCGGGTGATAAAGAAATAAAGAATTACCTTTGAAATAGGTATCGTTCATCATAACGGATAATAAACATTTTCTGTCTATACTGTCTAGATTTTAGGCATTTTTTCTACTAAAGATTATACGATAGTTAAACACTAGCCGGTACTCGTCTGTCACTCAGACGTTTATTAAATCGAAAAATCCGAACATGTGCTGTTGCTTCAATTCAATGAGCTTTCTATCAATTTCTCTCGATCATCGGGCAATTTATTTATATTTATTGAGCTGCTCATCAGCCAAGTAAGTATGTGTTTTACCTCTAGTGAAGCATAGTCTTTGCTTTTTAAATCAGCTCCGAAACACACTTTCCCACAAAACATCATTGAACTGAACATCTGCGTTAACTAAAACATTGCCATTTGATGATAATTATCAGTATCACCTCCTGTGAAGAATATTTCCAAATTTGCTTTTTGAATCAGTTCTGATAAACACTTTTCCACAAACAGTCAGTTGATAATTATCAGTACTCTTGCCATACTCACACATTTGTCTGAGATTAATTTAAAGATTAAACGCAAATTTTCCTTTCACTCCTGCAAGGAGCATAGGGATGAATGAGAAGCCCAAAACGTTTAACTGGCAGTATATCGCTGCGAAAAACTTATTTCTCGGATATTCAATTTTTCATCGAACAATGGCCCTTAATGATTAATCAGTTTTTTAAAATTAACGTTGCACTCAAAAACAGGTCCTACTTCTTTTCAGTTTAACTATACTATTTTCACAGCATACTTTAAGGCTTGGATATTAAATTTTCTTCTTTCATTAAAGCAGCAATTTGTGTGTGCACTTCCGGATATATTTTGCAACTTTGAAAACAAAATTAATAAACTATTCACAAGAAATTAGCCTACTTACTTTCTTTCCATATAATTAGGTAATTAAATTAAATTAAACAGAAAATAACAACATTTTTATTAAAAGATATGTAAAATATTTAAAAGAAACAAACAAACAAAAAACTCAAATTTATAGACATTTGTTAAAAAAATACGAAATTTAGTATAAATTTATGATTTTGTTTATATATTCAAACACGAAGCGAACATGGTTAATAAAGCTTTAATTTGAGAAGCTATAAATAGTTAATGAAACATTAAACAAAAACGAGAAAACACAGCGGTCCTCAGTTATATAAATTTTTCAAAATGAGTGACAAACCAGAAAATATTTAAGTAAATATTAAAATATGACAGAAAAAAGAAAAAGAAACAAATTAATATTATTACAACAGCAGTTTTATTAACAAACAAACCGAAGAAAAAAAGTATAATAAATAGTGAGATTAACAAAAGAAAAGTTGACATCAATATTTCCATTAACACAATAAATGAAAACAAAACAAAAGATAACTTTAATATTTATATACATACAATTAATTATAATTAATACAGTTAGTATTTTAAACTACCCTAGCTATAAGTAATGAAATGAGATAAAATGAATGGATGGATAGATGGATGATGATGATGATGAAGAGAGTAGGCGTAAACACAAAATGAAGAAAATTCATGAAAATCATGAACATCAAATATGTAATGTTATACATTTTACCAATTAAGGTAAACATATACACAGACATAGGGAGACCCTCCCAGCAAAACACGAGTTTAGTATTAAGTTAATACAGTAATTTAAAACATAATAACAAAAATAATGAAGGAAAAATAATAATGATAAAAAGACGGAAACATCATTTTCAGGATTGTATAACATATTATTAAATTGTAGTATTTATTATTAATAATTATTTATACAGTACTATAATTAACTACAAAAAAACAACAACCACAACATAAACATCAACAAGTAATTCAAAACAATTTTAAATTAATGACAAATAACAGAAAAACCAGACGAACGAATTAGTTTTTAACCAATTAAACCAAATAATACCAATAATGGAAAATAATACAAACCAAAATCAAGACAATGGGAAGATTTCCAATACGAATGCAGGGCTTACGAATACGTTCAGAGCTCAAATTAATAATTTCACTAAAGCGGCGATAGATAACAGTGATAGGTATTGGAAAACAATGCTTTCAATTAACATTGATCATTGTTTTTTTGAATATTCTAATCACAGTTGTTTCAAACAACAAGAACAACAACAAACTGTTGCATCGCATTCGCACTGAAAATCTTTCTTGCGTTTTCTTAGCATAAAATAACAACAATTCAACTATTTAAGTCGAATATATTTATATTTAAATTTAATGAAATAATTATAAACATCTTGTATCTTGTAAATATTATTGAAATGAAAAAAATGAAAAAACAATAACTCCCCCCCAAAAAAAGCAAAACTGCACACATACAACAACAACAACACTTATACAATTAGTTGATTACTATTACAACAACAAGAACAACAAAAAACAATTATTATTAACTTATAAACAAACAAAAAAATATACAAAAAACCATACCTATAATAAAAATCAACAACAACAATGGTTCATAAGGTAACGATAAAAAGTATAAAAATAATAACAACAACCAAACAAGAAAAAAACAATATTATTATTAAATTACATTATAAATTATTATAATTATAAAACAACAACAAAATGAAAATATTATTATATAATAATGCGTAACAAATGATTAAAGAAAACAAAACAAAAACGTATTGAACGTTGTATGATTTTGATCAAAGAAAAGAAAAATAAAAAATAAAAAACAATTTTTCGATTTGTTAAAAAATATACATAAAAAAATATTTGAATGGCTTTTTATTTTAAGTGTCACAAAAAGGTAAGCAGTTGGGATTTCTTATTAAATTGAGGTGAATGATGATCCAGGACCATACGACTTTCTTTAGAGGAGCGCAACATACTTTTTTATACAAGCTGCGGCAAAAATCTGTAAAAGCCATTTCGGTGTCAGCTAACTTATACCTTTCAAAATTGAGTTCAATCTTTCCTGGCTGCTGGATTGCTTGAACTGAGGAACATTTTGCTCCAATGCATTGGGAAAAAGTCAATTCACGACTTTTCAAAACATTTGTTCAGTACTAATAATATTATTTATTTTGATATCCTTTTTATGGATAAATTAAATTCATAAGTCCGATTATTCCCGCTTATACGTTAAATTAAAGGTAAGTATGAGGACAACAAATGTAGTCGTCCTTTTTCACAAAATCTTTTAAATAGCTGACTTACTCACATAAAAGTAGTGAGTATGTCAGTCAGAGGAATGTGCTTGCCGAATTTTACCGCCGTAGTTGGTATCCTTTTCTACACAATTTCGATTTCATGATTCTAGATGCAGCCGACAGTTCTAAAACTTTTTGTTCAGCTTTCCCTAAAAAATATACATTTTGAATAAATCCCTTTTGGTAACATTTTTGTCAAACATCTCCTCTGAAATAAAGCATTATTAACAAGTAAGGAAAGGCTAAATTCGGGCGGGGTCGACCAGATATTCTGAGTAAAGAAAATATAACATGATCTGGAAAAATTGATCAAGATCCAATGACAAATGCAGATTATGCAGCGCTAATAGAATGAATCGGACGGACATTTGAGGGGGGCTATAACAACACTTGGGACATGTGCCAAAATATGAGCCTATACAGTTCATATTTACGGTAGGTATTCCTAGTGGAAATATATCATGATCTGCAAAATTTGATTTGATGTAAGATGTAGTTTCCAAAGCTCTAATATAGTAGAATGGTGGTTACACCAAAGTATGAACATACAGACATCGGACGGACAGATATCCTTAAATCGATTAAGCTGGTGATTATAAGCCGACCCGTATACCTAAGGTGAGTCTAGCTCTATTATTTCATGGTGTTACAAACATTTGGCGGAAAACTAACTTATAACACCCTAGTCCACGAAGTGGACCCAGACTACATCAATGTAGTCTGGGTAAAAATCCCGATTTTTACTATTCTGAGTGCAAAAACTTGTGTGCACAATTAATTACGCGTTTACATAAACAGAGGAATGTACACTAGGGCGTACCTCAAAAAAAAAGTTCGCCGTACACCTTCGAATATGAAGTATTATTGAAAGGTAGTTTCAAAAAAAAAATTTTTATTTTTTTATGCCGAACGTAGGGGTCGCGCTTTTACATTTTTCTATATAACTTGTATTTATAAACGGATTTTAAAGTGTGATACATCGATGTTTTTGTCTCGACGAGGCCGATTTTTTTGTCTTTGAAGTCATTGAGCTCAAGCACCCCCTTCTGGTACTTACCCATCATTTCTCAGTTGCTACTACCCTAATGTACCACTCTAATAATCGAAAATTAAAGCTCGCATAAAATCATGAATCATGTTTGAGCTCAATGACTTCAAAGACAAAAAAATCGGACAAAAACATCGATGTATCACACTTTAAAATCCGTTTATAAATGCAGAAGTTATATAGAAAAATGTAAAAGCGCGACCCCTACGTTCGGCATAAAAAAATAAAAAAAATTTTTTTGAAACTACCTTTCAATAATACTTCATATTCGAAGGTGTACGGCGAACTTTTTTTTTTTTACTTGTAACCTGGTACGCTCTAATGTACACATCAAATCTCTTGGTACCAAATGCGACACTTTGGTTGATACTACCTTTATTCCTCTTCGTCCCGATTCCATATTAAAAGTACGAATGCCGGCACATTGTCATCGACGGCATATTAACGACAATGCCCTGGACACACATATTATCGAATATATCGCCTCTGTGTTCATAAACTCATCATTAGAGAGCGGTATATATGCAACTAGCTGAACCCCGCCCGCTCCGCCAGGCAAAAAAACAAATGGCAAAATTAAAATCAGGTTTCATATTGATCTTATCATATTGATATTATCGTGGTTTGTAATATATACGTTCCAATATTCAGCCTTCTAGCTTAAAAAACACTATAGCCACCCCCACTAATCGAAAATCCAAATTTCGGCATCAAATTGATCTTTCTCGTGGTCAGTAATATATAAGTACCAATTTTCAGACGACTACCTCTCAAAAACACTATTGCCACGCCCCCACTGCCCACGAAAAAAAATTCAAAATCCAGCATCATATTTATCTTTCTCGTGGTCTGTAATATATATGTACCAATTTTCAGCCTTTTAGCTGTCAAAGACACTTTTGCATTCTCCCACCGCCCACGAAACGAAAATCCAAATTTCGGCATCAAATTGATATTTATTGTGGTCGGTAATATATACGTTCCAATTTTCAGCCTTCTAGCTCTTAAAACCACTTTTGACACGCCCACAAAATAAAAATCCAAATTTCGGCATCATATTTATCATTCTCGTGGTCAGTAATATATATGTACCAATTTTCAGCCTTCTAGCTCTCCAAAGCACTTTTGCCACACCCCAAAGCCCACAAAACGTAAATCCAAATTTCGCCATCAAATTGATCTTTCTCGTGGCCAGTAATATATACATTCCAATTTTCAGCCTTCTAGCTCAAAGAACACTATTGCCACGCCCAATCCGCCCACAAAAAGAAAATCAAAATTTCGGCATCATATTTATCATTCTCGTGGTCATTAATATATATGTACCAATTTTCGGACTACTACCTCTCAAAAACACTTTTGCCACGCCCACTCCGCCCACAGAGCAAATTTTTAAAAATTCTATAGCCTATAGTTCCTTCCAGACCTACATCTATCTGTACTGAAAAATTCAACAACATCGGTTCAGCCGTTTACACGTGATTGCGGAACAAACAAACAGACAGACAGACTTACACTAAGGTTTTATAATATTAATAGGGATTGCATATGGGCATTTCCGCAGAAAGGTCCACCAAGACCAAAAAATTAAAAGTTCTTGTAAACGCTTTGTTTTATTATATTTGCATAGAGAAATAATCAAATTTAACTTATGTAAACAAATTTTACTTTAATTCATATCCTATCTTGAGATATTTGAATGCAAAGTCGCGCGAGTGCAACTTTACTCCTCTGAATATTTCTCTTGCATATTTTGTTTCGAAAAAAGTTCTTAATTAGAGACATTACACTTTGACTTTTGCTGTCTAAAATCTTTCAGGGAGTACAAAGAGTCAGAAAAGAAAGGATACGAAGTTATACGACTGCTATTAACTCTATCTTTTTGCTTTGCATTATCACATATTTCGATGTCACGTTCGACATGGAAAAACAACATTTGTTGCTACTGTGTCCAAAGTACATGCAGAAAGATCATAAACTTTTGAGTACAAACAGAGATTTTTATACAATTTAAATAAAAATAAACATTACTGGAAAATGAGAAAATTTGTGACCTTGGTACTTCATTATAGTTGGTCACGTGCGACATCTTAAGTGAGTATATTAAAAATTAAAAAAAATCTTACTTCAATAATTTATTTTTGTAAAAAAAAACTTTTATAATTTATTTATTAGCAAAAACGGAGGCGAAAAAAGTGAAGAGAGCTGAAAACAGCGGTGAGAAAGTTGAAAGAAGATCAGCTAAAATTTCAAAATAATAAATTGAAAAACAAAATTTTCTTTTTTGCTGTTATTATTTGAGAATAAATACATTGAATACTTCTGTGGATTACAAAAAATATATATTATCTATAATTTCGTAAAAATTGCAACTGAAACAACATAAATACCATGATGGAAAAAAATGTCACGTGCAACATGTCACGTTCGACCGGGCTTAAAATTAAATTACAAAAAAAGTATTAATAATTTTCGGATAAAATCAAAGCCATTTTTAAGAGACATCGGTACACAACGTTCTAAAATTGGTCACATTGAAATATTGCCACAGGTTTCGCTGAAATCGGCGTTTGAATTGTTGGTCGCGAAAATGACTTCTGTTTTGGTCACGTGCGAATGCCTTGGTTTTTTTAGATTATCTTGAAAACGAAAAATTACCCAAAATCCACATTAGCACCAATTATACAGTTAATTAAGAGCTATAAATTAAGCATATGATAAAAATAAAAAACTGTTATATTTTGACTTTTTTGTCACTTTAAATGTGTACGATGGTCACGTTCGACATCATGGAAATGCCCATATTTTGGTTGTATGGTTGCATAAAAAATGTAACGTCAGACTAATGTTTGTCATCAATAATTTATTTGAAATAAATGAGCATATTTTATGCAATGTGCATATTTTAATAGATAGATCATATGTTAAATATGTGCAAAAGTTTTAGATTGTAAATCGAAATATATATGTGACAGTTAGAATGATAGTGGTCTAAGTCACACTATATCCACTGACATTGATGTGGTGATGTCTCAAGGGTCTCATATTGTCTCAAGGGTGTATATTTACCATAGTATTCGTTTGACAGATATATTTCAAAATGTGAAATTTGTAAACAAACGAAGAAGGCGTGAAATCATAAATATATGTATTATTTAAGTCCAAAACATTTTTGAATTCATTTCAAACGACATTATCCACTGTTTTACCTGAAATTGTTTTATATTTTATACATCGATTGTCTATACAACGATTAAGTAAAATACATTACATTGCAACATGTCAATCACATATTCTGTCCAATTTAAAAAATCTAGGTCTAATATTGAACGGTCACCAACTTAATGTACCGAATATGTACAGATGTTGCCCGTACATATTCGGTACAACCCCAATACATATATTTATATTTTATATAGTTATTCCCGTTGCTCCAAAGTGGAGCATATGACCATAGACTTTTGGGAGCATTTATTTTTTAAATGTTGCTACAAAATTCAGTGAAGAATGAACAATTATTTTTATGAAATCCGCCCTAGATTACGTGTTATACATTAGAATTCCAGTAAATTCGATGAAGTTTTTTTCTTACGAAGGGAATTTGTTGTTTGGTAATGGAAAGTAGCAGAATCACACTCAACTATACACTCTTTGGCCATATACGTATTTCGTATCCTGTGTGGGGAAATCTCATCAGTGACGCTTCTGTATAGGGTACTTGCGTTACAATGTTCGCGATCATTTAACAAAAACTGACAACCTTCGATAAATTGATCGTACTAAACGCAGTAAGCTCTTTCAATTACTGCTATCGCCATAAAGACATCTCTGGCCGTTGACGAAATATCCAAAGCAACAAAGTTCTAACTAACAATTTTCCTATAAAAATTTAGTAAATCTTTGTTCAACAACCAGAGCGAAACTTGCGTCCTTAAAAAATATGAAAGATGTTGCTGAAGTACTGTTGATATAACTTTGCTGCATATCATTGATCAGTTTTCATTAGACAAACAGAATTGTCGAACCTAATCTGAGAAACTTTTGATATGACGAAGAAAACGAAACAAGAAGGAGATTAAGACATCTTGCAGAAATAGCAGAAGGCTTTAGTTCAAAAATATGGAATTCCTTTTTTAATATTAAAATTTGTTCGACCTTTCTGATTTTAACTATAATAATAATTCTTCAAGCCCAACGACAGTTTTATACTTATTAAAGACCGATATTTCGAAATTTGCGCTATTGCCGTCGATGGTAGTTTAATTGTAATATTTTTAAAGTAATACTCTGAAAATGCAATTCATGAAATTGCAAAAAAAGTTCGTGAAGAAAACAATCTTACTAAATTAAGAACGTCAAGTGAATCTTATGTTTCTCAAAATAAAAGCCAAACTCGTCGGCCAACAAACATTTTTCACAAATTAATGTTAAGAATTCCAATAAACCAATCAGATTTAAGAATTCCTAATTCTAGCAGATAGAGTATGAAATTGAATATTATTTTGATTTCAAAACTGAACATATCAAATTTCGAAGAAACAAAAGTCTTTTTAAAATTTTTCGCAATTCGCTATTTGGCCAATCTCAGAATGGCAAATCATATGGGTGATTCCATTGGAACGGGTGTGACACTTTTCCTTAAATATGTTTAAATATTTTCCATATTCATTGACTGAGATTTATGCCAATTGAAAACGTTAATCGGAATATTATTACAAATACAAATATGGGCATCTCCAATAAAAGGTCTACCAAAAAATGAAATCAGACCACACTAATAGCTTTTAACTTTATTTTTTCCTTATTTCCAACTTTTATTATGAAACTTGAAGATAACTTGTTCTCTTTTATTTTTATTAAAAGTTGAAGTGTTATAACGAAAATTACTATTTTTTACTACGAGTGGAAATATTTGTCGCGGCCGTATTTCTGCTGTACCTAATTAGAAAAATTAAGAAATAATTCTCATATTTCATAAATCTACGAACAAAATATATCATCTGGCCTTCATTTACATGAATATATGGAATAACAAAGTTCTCAAAAAATCGCTGAACTTTGTACATTTGTGATTTTTTAAGAGCTTGATAACTTTTTTTTTAAAAAAAACGCATAAAATTTGCAAAATCTCATCGGTTCTTTATTTGAAACGTTAGATTGGTCCATGACATTTACTTTTTGAAGATAATTTCATTTAAATGTTGACCGCGGCTGCGTCTTAGGTGGTCCATTCGGAAAGTCCAATTTTGGGCAACTTTTTCGAGCATTTCGGCCGGAATAGCCCGAATTTCTTCGGAAATGTTGTCTTCCAAAGCTGGAATAGTTGCTGGCTTATTTCTGTAGACTTTAGACTTGACGTAGCCCCACAAAAAATAGTCTAAAGGCGTCAAATCGCATGATCTTGGTGGCCAACTTACCGGTCCATTTCTTGAGATGAATTGTTCTCCGAAGTTTTCCCTCAAAATGGCCATAGAATCGCGAGCTGTGTGGCATGTAGCGCCATCTTGTTGAAACCACATGTCAACCAAGTTCAGTTCTTCCATTTTGGGCAAAAAAAAGTTGGATATCATCTCACGGTAGCGCTCACCATTCACAGTTACGTTACGATTCGCATCATCTTTGAAGAAGTACGGTCCAATGATGCCACCAGCCCATAAACCGCACCAAACTGTGACTTTTTCTGGATGCATTGGTAGCTCTTGCAATGCTTCTGGCTGATATTCACTCCAAAATCGACAATTCTGCCTATTTACGTACCCATTGAGCCAAAAATGAGCTTCGTCGCTGAACACAATTTCTTTCTTTCTGAACTTTCTTAACAGAGCACGCATTTTGATAATAAAATTCAATGATTTGCAAGCGTTGCTCGTTAGTAAGTCTATTCATGATGAAATGTCAAAGCATACTGAGCATCTTTCTCTTTGACACCATGTCTGAAATCCCACGTGATCTGTCAAATAAAGGGTGATTTTTTAAGAGCTTGATAATTTTTTTTTTTTTAAAAAACGCATAAAATTTGCAAAATCTCATCGGTTCTTTATTTGAAACGTTAGATTGGTCCATGACATTTACTTTTTGAAGATAATTTCATTTAAATGTTGACCGCGGCTGCGTCTTAGGTGGTCCATCCGCTTAGTCCAATTTTGGCATTTCCACGTTTTTGAGTAACAGAGACCCAATTGGTGCGAACGGCGACGAATCGAAAATTGGTGGTCATCATTAACACTGGCCGATACAGCTGCGATATTTTCTTCAGTTCGCACTCTACGTAAGCGTGTTGGTGGTTTAATGTCCAACAATGTAAATTTGGTGCGAAATTTAGTCACAATAGCCCGAATAGCCGCTTCAGTGGGTCGATTAAACTGACCATAAAATGGAAGCGCGCAATGAACTTTCTTAACAGAGCACGCATTTTGATAATAAAATTCAATAATTTGCAAGCGTTGTTCGTTTGTAAGACGATTCATGATGAAATGTCAAAGCATACTGAGCATCTTTCTCTTTGACACCATGTCTGAAATCCCACGTGATCTGTCAAATACTAATGCATGAAAATCCTAACCTCAAAAAAATCACTCTTTACTAATGCATGAAAATCCTAACCTCAAAAAAATCACTCTTTATAAGACCTTCTATTTTTTGTTGCGTCCGTTTCCGTGTAGAATTGTTAATAATTTTGTACTAATTTATACTAAATCCTGACGATATATTTTTAAAATGTAGTACTCTTTAAGCGCTTTAGAACACTAAAAAGACTGATCCATTTTTTCAGTTTCTTTCTTGTTTTTGGAGTAGTTTAAGGCGTGCGAATGTCGCGTCCGGGCCAAAGAGTAGTTCACCTTCTTCTGAAGTATACATAACCGACATATAGAATATTTAAATTGTAACGGGCGTGACTTTTTGACGAAAATCCTGTTACGACACCAGCCTATATATGGAAATTATGAGACCTATTGTTGTCATATTTTTGTTTTTTTGAAATAAAGAGTGATTTTTTTGAGGTTAGGATTTTCATGCATTAGTATTTGACAGATCATTCCTTTGGTGCAGTTGGAACCTTGTTGTTCTAAGGTCATGTGTTATAATCAGCCGTATATATTTATATTTGGCAAATTGGCATATGCATCTTTGATGACTATGCATGATAAAGTATGCCATTTACCTTCTTATTCATTCTAAAAAATAATAATTTAGTTACTCCTGTTAAAATAACCACCTCAGTTTGTAAAACACGGGCATGTTTTGTTTTAGAAAGTGTGGAGGTTATTTTTTACAAATTTTAACATCGTAATCTACATATATAAGAGTTGCGTGACTGACTGACTGATCACTCCTCACACCAAACGGCTAGAGCTAGAATCATGAAATTTGGAATCATTACAGTGTAGAAGTGTGATAAGACGGGATTTTTTAAATTCGTACTTTTAAGGGGTAAATGGGGTAAAAAGGATAAAAATGGTACCACCGTAATAACCAAACTGCTGGGCCTAGAATCTTGAAATTTGGTATGGGCATTCCTCTGGCGGCCTTTGGAAAATTCGTTCTTTTAAGGGGTAAAATGGGGCAGAATGGACACAAAATGGTACAAACAACACGGCTGAAGCTACAATAATGAAATTTGGTTTACATTTCTCTTACAGAGTAGAGAGTACTTTAAAGGAGTAAAATGGGGTTGAAAGGGATAAAAATGGTACCACCGCAATGACCAAACGGTTGGGCCTAGAATCTTGAAATTTGGTACGCAAATCTAATAATCTAATAGACTAAAAGCGCCCAATAAAATCTTTTTTTTAATTCGTACTTTTTGGGAGTGAAATCGGGTAAAAAGGTACCAATCAAACAGACGGAGCTGAAATCATTAAATTCGGCGGGTATATACCTCAAAATGCTTACAAACGTAAACTGATGATTTTTTTCAAAATTCATACTTGTAAAGTGTACACGTGAAAAGGGTAAATAAAAGGTGCCAAGAACACGGCTGACGTTACATTGTGTATATTCGTCCTACGGCGTAATATGGAATTTTCCGTAATGTAAACTTTTAAGAGATTAAATGGGTTAAAATTAGAACCAAACGGCTGGACCTACAATCATAAAATTTCGAACGGGCATTAGTCTCATAGCACGAATGCGTCCAAGAAAATATTTTTGCAAAATTCTTATTTTTTGGGTTTGAAGTTGAGCAAAACGACCTCCACCACGGAGTGCATTCCACAGTATTACCAGCAGATTAAAGGATGTCGACTTTATATAGAAGTACAGTACCATATTACGAAAATTGTGATATTTTTATGCACATTACTATATTTGTTTACTATTTCAAACTATAATGTATAAGTATGGTCACTGTTTAAAATCGACTACTATATATAAATAAAATGCTGTAATTGTGAAAGTGAACATGCCTAAATATTAGGCGATTGTCAGTCGCCATTAGAAAGAAGCATTTTCAGATACAGACAAAGTGATCAGAAAGGTATAAATTTTAAAGATATCCCCATTCACCATATCCCAAGATTCGCCCCATTCCCCGATCAAATGTACAAATTTCGAAAAAAAAACCTTTTTTCGAGTCTTCATAGTCAGAATGTATATACCGAATTTCATGATTTCAACTTTAGCAGTTTGGTAGGTCCCATTTTTATGCCTCTTTTTAATTATATCCCTTAAAAGTACCAAATTCGAAAAATCTCTCAATTTTACATGTCTACGAATTATTGAGACGTACACACCGAATTTCATGATTCTCCCTTTTTGTCCCATTTCGCAAGCTACAACTTTTATTTTCTTTGTGGTGCTCCCAAGCTACAAGAGGAATGTCCGCAACAAATTTTAACTGTATGAAAATCAGAAATTTAATTAATAAGCCAAGGCTACCAATATTTGTATACTATGTATATATAAAGGAAATAATACTTCAATTCATAAAGTAAATATAAGAGAGGAATCATAAATACCCTAAATATTGGGGGATAGCGAGAGTATTTTCAGCTACAGTCGTTTGGTTGGTTGTATTTCCATCATATTTTAATTTCAAAAGTATAAATTTTGAAAATACCTTATCTCTCACGTACGCAGTATAAGACAACTTCATGATTCTATCATTTTTTGTCGCAAAAGCAACAAAATAAAGTACGAATTTGTAAAAAAATATTTTACGTGGTTATGCAGTCATGATTCCATATCAGCGGTCATTTTGTTGGTACCATTTTTATACCCTGTAGCCATTGTATCCCTTGAAAGTACGAATTTGGAAGAAACGTTTTATTTTTCGTGTCTACGCAGTCAGAGGAATGTATACTCCGAATTTTATGATTTTAGCTGCGGTCATTTGGTAGGTACTATTTTTATCCCCTTTTTCCATTTGAACCCCAAAAAGTACGAATTTTGGAAAGTTCTTTTATTTTAAGTGTCTACGCAATCAGAGGAATGTATATATCGAATTTCATTATTCTAGGTGCAGTCGTTAGGTTTGTACTATTTTCATCCCTCTATCCTCATTTAGCCCCTTAAATGTACGATTTTAGAAAAAATACTTTTATATTATGTATCTACACTATTAGAGGAATGTACACGCCAAATTTCGTGTTTCTATCTGTTGTCGTTTGATAGGTACCATTTTTATCCCTTTTTGTCCCATTTTGCCCCCTACAGATAAAAAAACTCTATGGTGCCCTTTTATGCTGTAAAGGGAATGCGCATTGCAAATATCAAGTAAATACAAGCTAATATGTTCAAAAAACATGCTGAAATACTCTAAATATTAGGGGTATTTTCAGTCCTTGTGAGGGAAAAATTTTTCCCTCTGGGCCGATTTCGTCCACTTTCAATCCCAACCGATCTACAACCATAAGACACATTTAGGAAATATTTGGAAATATGTGCTTCCAACAGACAGACAGACGGACAGACGGACATGGCTATATCGTCTTAGAATTTTACCACGACCCAGAATATATATACTTTGGGGTCTCCGATGAATATTTCAAGGTGTTACAAACGGAATGACAAAGTGAATATACCCCCATCCTGGAGGTGGAGGGTATAATAATACAATCAAACTGACGGATCTGGAATCCATTCTTCATTCAAAATGCTTAGAAACGCAAAATGAAGGATTTTTTGGAAATTCGTACTTTTTAAGGGTAAATGAGAAAAAAGGGGATAAAAATGTAAAGTTAATCATGAAATTCGATGTGTATATATTCTTCTTACGTCGTAGATGCGAGATATGAAATTTTTTGAAATTTATACTTTTAGGGATTAAAATGGATAAAATTGTACCTTCCTTTTGCAAAATTCGGTGTTTATATTCCACTGACCTCTAAAGGATTTTTAAAATGTTATACTTTTAAATAAATTGGTACCCACCAATGTATAGAATAAGGTATATACATAATACAAATGTATTGTATCAAAATGTGTACACTATAGGTGGTGGTGGATCAAAAGTGATAAAAATGTAGGGATTTAGGTCATTCTTAGGGTCTTAAATCACTCTGAGTTACACATTTTTCTCTCCCAAATGCATATATATTATCCCAGAAAGAAAATTATTTCAATTTGTGTGCTTACTTAAATTAATCTATTGGCTGCATGTAAATTGATGTCACAGTATAAATTATTTTTTGTTTAATTTGTACAAAGGGGATTTATACACTCCAGCTACGTATGATCTGGAATCGAGAATTTGGTATGAATACGTAGTTGCGCAACATAAAGCTTTTTACAAATTTTGGGAGCATTTACAAGCGATTTACCCTGAAATAAATATCCTTACTTCGCGTACGAAATAGCGGGTATTTGCTAGTTGTACAAAAAATGGTACAACTCGTACATCCTTGGGTGGAATTGGTCTTTTTGGAAAATAGGTGGGGAAAATAGTTTAGTTGGAGGTGAGCTTATATCGTTATAGCGAAGCTTTACGTTACAATCTTTCCACTACACAGTGGTGTAAATAGTTTACTTGGAAATGACCACCAACACCCGGTGGTGGGAATATACTTCCCGAAAAGGAGTTGGAAGGAATGGTCTGTTTAAGAGCGGTTGAGTTGTGTTTGTGAAATTATCTTGCGAGCTTTTCATCAACAACTGTGTTAAGAATGGTAGAGTTGGAAGTGAGGTAAAGTTGTGATTGCCAAGTACTTACCCTTGCTAGCTTTCCACCTGCACACTGTGGTGAAAATGGTACAGTTGGTGCTGAGGTAAAGTTGAGCTTACTAAGGTCTTACCCTTGCTAGCTTTCGACCTCCACACTGTGTTGAGAATGGTACAAAGACAATACATTTTAATATGGAGACCGTAAGTTTATATAAACGTGTCCTAAAAGATAAAAACTGACGTAAATTCTCAGACGTTTGTATGCGACTGCATCGATTTACTATCGCCATCTACGGAGAGCTTTCATACAACAAATCATCTATATTATATTCTGGCTTTTAACCTGCATATCATAGACCATTGTGTTGTGTTGGATATGTTGTATTTGTTAGATAAATATTGTCAGCGGGTATCTTTTGAAAGTAATCATGAACTATACCTAATATAGTGGCATATTGAGATGTTCGATGTGGTCAATTTACGATGTGTGAAAAAAGTTAATATTACTATCATACTTTTTGGTAAAATTTCCGAGTTGCTATTTTTGTTAAAGTGTCAATCAACAAAAAACATGTACGGAAAGGCTGAAGTCAGATGATAATGAAACAAAGTATTTTTAAAAGTCATTATTATATGAATGCTGACTAAAAAGGGAATATTTCAGAAACAAAGATAGAAAAAGTTGAAAGATATACCGGGAATTGTGGATTTATGTAACAGTTGCAGTTTTTTGCGATTGACTACATGTATCTAAAAAGCAACATTGTTTCTTAGTACACATGCATAAAATCCGCTGGATCCGTTGAATGGAATCATATCATATCATGCATACAAAATCACTTTAGCCAAACATCCTGCGAAAATGAAAATTTTGCAAAAATATTCATTTTGTATTTTTGTTTACCACGCTCTACCGAAATACTCACATTTATTTGTCAAAAATGATCGATCTTCCAAAAAACGTGGACGAATTTTAATCCTAGTAATTTTGTTGTATAAGTTGCCGTGTAATTTTGCTATTTAATCGTGAAGAGCTTTATTTACAAGTTTGATGTCATTGCTGACCCCGACTAAACATTTTTTCGCACAACATTTTCCTTAAATGTCCTTTTTGAAAAGACTGTTTTTATTTTCTCAAAAAAGAGACAAATTTACCAATAAAGATAAGACCTAGGGAGTTAAGATTTTCCACAAAAATGATCCTCATAAAATTCCAAAATATAGTTCTGACAATAAGATTAACTTACAACACTTTCCTCACTAAGTAAGTACTTTGATCCACCGTAAAAAGAAACTCAGACCAGCTAGACTATAATTTTATTCTACAAAAGTTATCTACTCAACATGCCCTTTCAGAATTGTAGAGTCGCTATTTTGTTCCAATAAAAAGCGTAGATTTGTTGGGCAGTGTTATTATATAATCTTTGAAAATTAAGAGTTCTGTAAAAAGGATATCACCAAATGGATAACTGAGTACATAGTTTTTCTACATATGATCTCTAGTCTCTTATGCATATGTTTTTTTTCAGGCCCAATAAAAATGACAAATTCCATCCGCAGTTAATATCAGAATGTATAATGTATATATATAAAAACCCATGACGTCTACTAACCATATATCTAACACCATATTATAAGTTCATATATATTCATAACTTTCAATTTATATTTTACACTAAAACAACTACCTCTCCACCCATATACTTTAAAGAATATTCAAAAACCTGGAATAGTTCACGAAACTTTAAAAGGGCGTACGCACTTATTCGTAGTATTAACACATTATTTTTTGCTCGCCATTATTTTTCCCAAATGTCGCATTAAAACTTTAACAATAAAGTACCCAACGACAGCCAAAAACGACACTTCATTTCTTCGTCTCAACACCACAACTCATGCATGGAATGCAACGCAGAAAGATGCCTTTAACCTTGTGTGTTTGTGTATGAAATGGTTTAATGGGAGCAAAAGGAATATTTGAAAAGAGGGAAAAGCAATCAGTGTTTTCCCAAAAAGTACACCACTGCGCACATTTATGGATGAGACAGTATTCGGCGAAAAATATTAGAAAGTGAAATGTATATTTTTTAGAATCAATTTAATTCCTATACAAGACAATATAATTCCACGTATTTTTATGCAGTCACATAAATCAACATAAGTCGCTAAGTAATTGTCAAAGGACCTAGAAGTTGATGGTTTTTTAATTGGATATCTCTATGCACGGGTAAACCAAATGCTATCCAAAGCTAAAATTTTGCTTTTTCGAGCAATTACAATTATTTCACTGAACACTGTATATGACGCCTCTATAACATGCATTTTGTCATTGAGCTGTTAGAGCATCCAGTGTTTTTTTTCGTTTATTCCTATCCCAAACCAATGCAAGGGATGCATTAAAATGCGGAGCAGTAAAATAGAGAAGCAATAAAAACTGAATACTGAAAAAAACCTTAAAACAAGTCTGCTTATTGAATACTTTGTAGCTGACTTCATCGCTTTTTTCCCCGACAATCTTATCGCCAGCGTTCCCGGTCCCAATGGAGACTAACGCCTAGACATTGCAAGGGACGAGTGAGTGTTAAGAGATTTACATAGTAATTGAAATTAAAGTAGAAAATTAATTGAAAACCCCAACCACCCCAAATGGAGAACACAACAAAGCAACAACAAATCATTTCCTTTTCTTGTTACTCATTTTATGTATGTTTGAATAAGTGCGAATGTGTATGTGTGTGTGCGTGGTAAAGAAAGATAAAACCATAAATAACTATTTCTCAGCGCATCCCACTCGAGGAGCAGCAATGACAACGGCCTGTGGAAAACTCAATTCCTTGGAGTAATCCAAAATAGAGAAGGAGAAAAAAGAAAAAAGTTTCCGCTTTAAGTGAGAATACAATAATCCAGCCAGACCAGGGCAATTATAACATTCCGACACTCAAAGGTTCGTTCCATTTATTGTGGTGTATGGCGCGACTAGCTTCCACGGGACGTCCTTGAAATTATCTCTAAAGCAGTTAATAATTTAATTTAATACTTTGACGACCTTATACATAATGTATAATGTTTAGTTATAATGGCTTCTATCGTTAGTTGTGTGGCTTAAAAGGAAATTCTTGTCTATATGGGTGTGTGCAAATTTAATGGGAAGGAAGTCTTTGGGGACAGAGTGCTAGACAGTTTTAAATACGTGACGCTTAATGATATCGTCAGACCAAAAATGTATGATTTTTTACTTTAGTACCTTTCGACACTTTTTACTAGTACAAGGTAGGTCAGTTAAAAAATTTAAATTTGAACTAATCGGTAGTTCTGGTGTATAAGGAAGAAGTATTTATTGACATTTCCCTGGCATATTATTTTTTTCGCTATATAAAATTTTTGAAATCATTATATACGTTTTTCCAGATGTTTTGTCAACATGGAAATTATAATTTTTTGTTCCCATATGTTTTGTAAAAATGATAACTTTTAATTTAATTTCAAAAAAAAGTAAGTAAGCATCTCTCTCTGAGAACATGTGAAAGTTATTAGGCCTTAATTTGTATACCCTCACTCTATAGAGTAGGAGGGTATATATCATTTGGGGAAAAAAATTGTAACGCATTGAAGGAGTGACTTAAGACCCTATGTATGTTTGGATCAAATCCATTTCACGACTTTTTAAGTTGTTTGAGCCATGTCCGTCCGTCTGGCTGGCTGGTGTACACGATAACTCTCGCAAGGAGATAAGGATTCAATTTAAACTTTACACATGCCAATATTTTTTCAAACTTAGTTTAGGTTCGAAGATGGGCGAAATTGCCACGCCCCTTCTGGTACCTCCCACACAAATGACTCATATTGCTATGTTAAATTAAAATCACATTGGTTCCACACGGATATTCGGAGTCGGCTTTGTTTTGGTATTTGATAAACTTTTTATAATCACTTACAAAATATGGCGGGTATAGCCACGTCCCTTCTTGTACCTCCCACATAAATCACCCTAACCTTCGTAAAATTTAAGCTGTTATAACTTCTATAAAAATTATCATAATACTATGAAATTTGATATTTGGCAATGTACATTAGAGCGTACCAGGTTACAAGTAAAAAAAAAAAAGTTCGCCGTACACCTTCGAATATGAAGTATTATTGAAAGGTAGTTTCAAAAAATTTTTTTTTATTTTTTTATGCCGAACGTAGGGGTCGCGCTTTTACATTTTCTATATAACTTCTGCATTTATAAACGGATTTTAAAGTGTGATACATCGATGTTTTTGTCTCGACGAGGCCGATTTTTTTGTCTTTGAAGTCATTGAACTCAAGCATAATTCATGATTTTATGCGAGCTTTAATTTTCTGATATTAGAGTGGTACATTAGGGTAGTAGCAACTGAGATATGATGGGTAAGTACCAGAAGGGGGTGCTTGAGCTCAATGACTTCAAAGACAAAAAATCGGCCTCGTCGAGACAAAAACATCGATGAATCACACTTTAAAATCCGTTTATAAATGCAGAAGTTATATAGAAAAATGTAAAAGCGCGACCCCTACGTTCGGCATAAAAAAATAAAAAAATTTTTTTTGAAACTACCTTTCAATAATACTTCATATTCGAAGGTGTACGGCGAACTTTTTTTTTGAGGTACGCCCTAATGTACATGTATATGTTGTATTCATGTGTAATATGGGCGATATTGCCACACCCCTTCTGGTACCTCCCACAAAAAGTGGCATAAGCCTTGGTTAAAATAAAACCGATATAACTTCCATACGCGTAATCAAAATTTGAAATTTGATTTTTGTAAATCTTTTTATAATCAATTTAAACCAAAAAAATATTTACGGTTTAGCCACATCCCTTCTTGTACCTCCTACACAATTGTCTATATACTGAGTAAAATTAAATCCTTCATAAATTCTATGCATGGAATCCACTATGACTTGATATTTGATCATGTTTTTGCAATTGTTTTATGACTGTGGAAGCTAAAATTTAAGTTATTACAATTTCCATAGAAATGTTTTCTGAGAGTGAGGGTATATATAAGTCGGTTTAGTCGACTGGCGTTTTCTTACTTGTTTCTTAGGGCACTTAAAGTGATTATAGAAACTTTATCAAATACCAAAATATAGCTGATTCCGAATATCTGTTGATATGTTATATGGGTTTTAATTCAACATATAAGTATAGACTATTTGTGAGAGAGATGCCAGAAGGGGTGTGTCAATTTCGACCATCTTCGTAATTAAGCTAAGTTTGGAAAAAATAATATCATATGCAAAGTTTGAATTGATTCCGCAATTCAACAAGTGTGAAAAAATGCATGTTTTTAGAGTAAAAAACACTGCTTCAAGTACAGGGTGGGCCATTTAAAATATTAAATTAAAATCATTAAAAAATGCACTTATTACTTTTTTTTAATTTCTGGTTTTATTGAAAAGATTGAACTTTGTCATTTTATAATGGAACACAATATCATTCATATGACTACCACGACTGGTTCGTTAATACCTCATCCGATCAAGCCAATTTTTCAGTACATGACCCAATGATGCCGTCAGCCAAAAAATCCACGCAAAACAGTGACTCGTTTTGGATGCATTGCTTTCTCAATAGTTATGTGTGGGTTCTCTGAAGCATATATAGGGTGGACCATGCGGCAATTTTGCTTATTGAAATAGCCACAAAGATGAAAATGAGCTTCATCTGAAAACACGAAAATTTTCCACGTAAAATTCTTGCAGTTTTCCTTAAAGACTCACTACTTTGGAAGTAAGTTTTAAATATTTCCTAATTTTGTTCGAGCGTTTAAAATGAATGTTATTCTTCCTTTCAAAGTTAAAGTAATCGGGCTTCAAATTTAAAATGTTACATGGCCCACCCTATATATGCAAACAAAAAGTTAAGTACTATTTATAACATAATTTTTAAATTTTTCACTATACCTCAATCACGAAATAGTTAAAAATTTAATAATATTAAAGTATTAACCCTCTAATCCGCAAAAGTGCTTCAGGGCACTCTTCACAAATCTCTAATTTACTCAAAAATTGATTTTTCTAAAAAAAAAACAACAAACATATAATGGTACTTCGAACCACGAACCGTTTTGCAGAAGTACAAAACGCATCATGATGTTTGGTTTAGGTTTTATTTTCAGTTTTGTGCACGAAGACCGAAAAAATAAAAACATGTGAAATTTTGTGTGTGAATTCTTCTTATTCAAAAGCAAAAAATACTGATTTCTGGGCACGGATCTAATTGTGTTATATTTTTTGTTAAGGTGCGACTATCTAGTTTCAACATACTTACTAATGTGGAAAAATTGTTTTGCGCGTAGTGGATGCAAGACACTTCTCACCTTTTATCATCTAGTTCTCGAAATAAATTAGCAAATGACTTTCTGTTTTTTTCTGAGTTAATTTGAGCACAATTATCACAGAAAAAGTATCTGAACATATATTTTAATTTTTAAAAAATTGTCGGTTATAAGGTTAAGCCGCTGAAGTGTTAGACAGGAAATGCCCACTAGAGCGTACCAGGTTACAAGTAAAAAAAAAAAGTTCGCCGTACACCTTCGAATATGAAGTATTATTGAAAGGTAGTTTCAAAAAAATTTTTTTTATTTTTTTATGCCGAACGTAGGGGTCGCGCTTTTACATTTTTCTATATAACTTGTATTTATAAACGGATTTTAAAGTGTGATACATCGATGTTTTTGTCTCGACGAGGCCGATTTTTTTGTCTTTGAAGTCATTGAGCTCAAGCACCCCCTTCTGGTACTTACCCATCATTTCTCAGTTGCTACTACCCTAATGTACCACTCTAATAATCGAAAATTAAAGCTCGCATAAAATCATGAATCATGTTTGAGCTCAATGACTTCAAAGACAAAAAAATCGGACAAAAACATCGATGTATCACACTTTAAAATCCGTTTATAAATGCAGAAGTTATATAGAAAAATGTAAAAGCGCGACCCCTACGTTCGGCATAAAAAAATAAAAATTTTTTTTTGAAACTACCTTTCAATAATACTTCATATTCGAAGGTGTACGGCGAACTTTTTTTTTTGAGGTACGCCCTAATGCCCACCCCTTTATAAATAAAACATCAACATTATTAAAATGTGTTTTTATATCTACTTTTATTTATATATTCACACGTCCATATAAACACCTCCACCGTTGATAATCTAAAAATAACCTCTAATAATTAACGTAGTTTATCACACTTCAATTCCGCACTGATCTACAAAAAACACATCCCTAGCGTCCTTTCAATGTGTCATTAGTGTTTTGAGAAAATTTGTCCACAAAACTACATCAGTCAAAGTGTCGTTACAAGAGTAAGAGAAAACAAAAAAAAACGCATAACATGACGAGAGAATGAACAAAAGAAATTAGGTCAACTTGAAAATAAAGCTTAATAAAATTTAAGGATACTCGTAAACGAAAGAAACGACTGAAACACATTTTCGTCCATGATGATAAAGTTTGTTAACCTTCAGAAACAGGGGGAAAGTGAAAAACGAGAAGATGAAGCAACTATTTGTTAAAGTGACCAAAATAAAGCGAAACGTTCTTTCACAGCTTGTTGGTGGCCGGGAGGGAGAGAAAGAGTAATTGGTATACACCCCTTGTCGCTGTTGCCATAATCTGTTTTCCAAGGAAATGCAAAGACATCATGATGTGTTGGTAGAATGGGTTTCAAAAAAAAAGGACGCCTGCTTTCATTACACACATTTGTAAAAAAACAAACAACAAAGGACCAGATGCTCGTCCCCGTGATGCCGACAACAAAACGCACAAGATGCAAAGAGATAGCCCTTTCGTTATCTGTGTTGTTGGTTAGAGGGATTCGCATTTGTTGTTATTTTCTAAATCCATAAACATTCGATGATACACTACATTCTGGCGTTGCTTTACAGAAAACAAGGAATGATAGTTTATCTTTGCGAACGTATGTATTTAGATGGCTGCACGAAGAAAATGTCACACTAAAAAAATCCGATTAGTCAAAACCCAAACCTGGAAAACTTGATGGGTTTGTGGGGATTTTGGAATACACTACTACCCACTCATAAACAAGAAAGGACAAGTTTAATTATTTTTATTGTCCACTTCATCTTTAAATGTAGTTAAAATGCTTATTTGAATCTTATATTTTAACAAATAATAATAGTGATGTTTTTATTTTTAGAATATTACATTTTTTGAGGTTTGCGTAGAAGTTCGAACCTCTCAAACTCGTTTAAAAACCCTTGTTTTCCAAGAACTACAATTTCTGAGTTTACCAACCGCATGAGAATAAGAAGCTTCTTTTAATTTGGTTCATTAATTTAACAAGCTTACAAATATGGCGATGTCTACAGAGGTTGTTCGTAGGGTACCGAAAGACAAATAGTGTTAGTAGCACGTGTTACAGTTCTTAGCAATTTTCTACGATGTAGCCCTATTTCTCTTGTACTCTATCATACTACACTAATACCCCTATCATTAATCAAACAAGAAAGTATTTCCAACAGTATTAAAGAGATTTCTGCCAGAAAAATTAATTTAAGAATATGCCTTGGTATATGCAGACATATGTATGTACCCACTTTAGTATGTATACTGTATGAATGAATGTGAATCTGTCCATGTCATTTTGAGAAATAAGGATGGCAAGAGAAGATTTGCCAGCAACAACAAACAAATACACAATGTCATTGTCACATCTGTAACTTTGACAACAGATACACACAGATTGATAGAAACATATCAGCTCTAGTTCTATGAATAGCTATATAAGCTCACATTAGGGCATATCGAAAATAAAGTTATGATGTTGCAGAAAGGAACAATTTAAAAATGCGCTATGTTCGGTATTACTCAAACTTCAATATTTTTGGTAAAACTTTCATAGCAAAGGAACCACATTTCCGGTATTACACTAGAGTACAATGGTTTGGATATAAGGTACTAAAAATGTTACGTTCTTGTACGAAATGAGTGAAAAATGTATGTTTTTAGAGTAAAAAACACTGCTTCAAGTCTAGGGTGGGCCGTTTAAAATATTAAATTAAAATCATTAAAAAAATCACTTATTACTATTTTAAATTTCTGTTTTTATTAAAAAGATTGAACTTTGTCATTTAATAATGGAACACAATATTATTCATATGACTACCACGACTGGTTCGGCAATACCTCATTCGATCAACCCAATTTTTCAGTACATGACCCAATGATGCCGCCAGCCAAAAAATCCACACAAAACAGTGACTCGTTTTGGGTGCATTACTTTCTCAATAGTTATGTGTGGGATCTCTGAAGCCCACATGCGGCAATTTTGCTTATTGAAATAGCCACCAAGATGAAAATGAGCTTCATCTGAAAACAGGAAAATTTTCTATGGCAAACAAAAAGTTAAGTACTATTTATAACATAATTTGTAAATTTCTCACTATACCTCAATTACGAAATAGTTAAAAAATTAATAATATTAAAGTATTAACCCTCTAACCCGAAAGAGTGCCTCAGGGCACTCTTCACAAATCTCTAATTTACTCAATAATTACTTATTCTTAAAAAAAAACAAACATGTAATGGTAATTCGAACCACAGACATAGTAACCCTTTTGTAGAAGTACCAAACGCATCATGATGATTGGTTTAGATTTTATTTCAGTTTTGTGCACGAAGACCGATAAAATAAAAACACGTGAAAGTTTGTGTGTGAATTCTTCTTATTTAAAAGTAAATAATACTGTTATATTTTTTGATAAGGTGCGACTATCTAGTTTCAACATACTTGTGAATGTGGAAAAATTGTTTTGTGCGTAGTGGATGCAAGACACTCCTCACCTTTTATCATCTATCGTTTAAAAATACGACTTTAGAAATATCAATTTATTTTATATGAGGGATGTACACTTGAAAGAAGGAAAAAGCTCCGCCAGAAAATTGATTTACTATATGACTTCAAATATTCAATTTCGACTTCACTTCTTTATATATATATTGAAATATATATTTGTATATATTATATATATTTTTAAATCAATGCAAAATATACTTATTTTCAATAAAAATATATGTTTTAAAGGTTGAAAAAATATGAAAATTGCAACAAAACTGTTGAATTATAAATATTTATAAATGAGCTGTGTTACTTACTGAATTACTTATCATCAGCTTCCATACCAAACCATGAAATTTCCAGGGTAGTTCCCAAATAACTAAACGGCAGTTGGTAGAAACATGCACTTACCATGCTCACGAGCTTCAAAAAGAGATTTTTCGAAATTTGAACTTTTAAGGGAGGAAAGAGCCAAAAAGGGATAAATATGGTACCAATGCAGCTACATCTGTGAAAATGTGTATTTACTTTACTCTGGCAATGTAGTCTTGTAACATAAATGGATTTTTCAAAATTTGTACTTTAAAGGGACGAGCTTGGACAAAAAGGGATACAAATTGTACCGACTAAAGTATTAAAGCTAGAATCGTGTAAAACTGTATGTAAATTCCTCTCAATACATATATGCGCAGTAAAATCGGATTTTTGGAAACTTGTACTTAAGGTGTGCGCGGGGCAAAAAGGGATAAAATGGTACCAATTTAAATATAGTCGGTGTGTAAATTCCTCTGACAACATAGAAGCGCCATTTAAATGTAGTTTTCGAAATTTGATCTACAAGGGGTGAGCGGGTGTACATTCCTCTGACCACGTAGATGCACAACATAAATTGTGGAATTTGTGATTTAAAGCAGTGAGCGGGAGTAGAAGGCGTAACAACTAAAGTATTATAGTTAGAATCGTGAAATTTGGTATGTAAATTCCTCTGACCACGTTGAAGTGCAGTAAAATTAGATTTTTTCGAAAATTTTACTTTTAAGGGGTGATAAAAATTGTATATAGCCCTTTAATTACATAATGTATAATGGATATTTCAAAATGTATACTTATAAGGAGGATGCGGGGTGTAAAGGTATAAACGTTGTATCAAATAAAGTACACCAAGAACACATGTTACCGATAGTGATTTTTCAAAATGTGAACTTTTTGTGGAAAGAGGTGCAAAAGGTGATAAAATGGCCGGCTGCATATAGAAACATGAGACCGAGGATATAAAAGGCTCTGCGTTTGTATTTTTTGTTCGAAACTTGGTAGGAAATGATAAAAAGGATACATACGAAGGGAGTTCAGCACTTCTTTAGCTGATTCGACAAACACATTCTTTTGACTGTGTATGAGGTTTCCAAGATACTGTTTTAGATTTATCTATATCTACCAAAAGAACATTCCATAAATAGAATCCATAGGAGTTGGATAAAATTTATAACAAATAATTGTCTTTTCCGAGTGCGAAGTAGCATGTACTGCTAGTATATATAAAGGGTGATTTTTTGAAAGGAAATTTTTAAAAAAAAAACACATAAAATTCAGAATAATGAATCTTTATTTGAATCGATAGTACGGTCCATATAATTTAATGTTTGAAGATTATTTCATGCAAATGTTGACCTTGACTGCGCCTCAAATGGTCCATCCGCTTAGTCCAATTTTGGCATTTCCACGTTTTTGAGTAACAGAGGCCCAATTGCTGCGAACGGCGACGAATCGATAACTTATGGTCATCATTAACACTGGCCGATACAGCTGCGATATTTTCTTCAGTTCGCACTCTACGTAAGCGTGTTGGTGTTTTAATGTCCAACAATGTAAATTTGATGCGCAATTTAGTCACAATAGCCGCTTCAGTGGGTCAATTAAACTGACCATAAAATGGAAGCGCGCGATGAACTTTCTTAACAGAGCAAGCATTTTGATAATAAAATTCAATAATTTGCAAGCGTTTTTCGTTTGTAAGACGATTCATGGTTAAATTATAGACCAAACTGAAGATGTTTGACAGTGAAACAAAACACGAAACGTGCGTCAGATGTTTAAACCAGTGTTGCCAAAAAGATAATAGGTAAAAATCACCCTTTATATACATTAGGCTGGGTAGTGGTCCTTACAAATGGAAAAACAATTTCCAGTCACCCCACGGAAATAAAGTTTGGATTGTTTAATGATGATTTGATAAATATTTCATCCCTATATCACGCCATCTGTGAGCTAAACGCTCCTGAAAGTAAAAATGTTTTTCCGGTGTAATTTTTTTGTGTTACATTTTTCTCAATTTTTTACCGAAATAATAGACTCTTGAAAACACTTTAAATATAAATTTTTATTCTTGTATTACAGTAACTTTTTGGTCGTTTATAGTAATTTTTTGTGGATTTTCACAGTGACAACGGAAATTTTTTTCGTATATGGTTGCAGTATTTTATAAAAAAATAAATAGCTGAAGTCAATACATTTCGAATCATGCATAAATGATGAACACCGCAATGAAATTGACGCCGCTGTGCCCATTTTTGTGAAAAGAGTTTGAATATTTTGGCTCTGAAAACTATCACATGCATTAAATTATATCACAAAAATTGAGCCTGTGACGTCATTTTCGTTCGATATTCATTATAATTCGAAAGCTATTGAATCCTCCTATTTATTTTTTACAAAATGTTTCCAAGAATTTTACAAAATGTTTCCAAGAAATATGAGTTTTTAGCTGTCATCTTGAAAACGCACAAAAATCAATATTAACGTCCCATAATTCTAACGAGCTATTCTAAGACAAGAATAAAAAAATGTATTTAAAGTGTTTCCAAGGGTCTATTAATTCAGAAAAAAATAGACAAAAATGCTACTTAAAAATACAGGTGAAAACATGATTTTTAGAGGTGTTTTCAGGAGCGTTTAGCTCACAGATGGCTTGACCCAGTGACGAAATATTTGGAGATCATCATTAAACAATCTAATCTTCATTTCTGGGAGGTGGCCGCAGTAATTTATTTCCGTGATCCATCCCAATATACATATTAATAAAATCATCAACCACGCCTACTGTGGTCTGGGCTTAGAAATTACATTCTTAGGTCTAAATGTAAGATCAGTTTCGAAAAGAAAACTAAATAATTTTTTTTGTATATTTATATCAGAGAGCTTTCCTTTCTCCATTAACATGTTAAGTCATTTGGAGCAACATAAGATTGCTAACAGTTTGATTTCCTTAAGATGATTTCATTTTTTATAACATCCATAAATAATAGATTTTTATAAATTAATTGCATCAAATATTTCAGTTAACATCGTTGTTAACTAACATGCTGAGGGTGAAATTTCCATTATCAGTATGTATAAGCTCTCTGATTTCAAAATATACATTTTTAATAATTTTTTCTTTTCGGAATACTAGTACTGATTTGAAAGCCTAAGAAAAAAAACAAAGCTATTTTTTGTAATGGTTTTCTATTGACTATTCGAATTTGCTAGAAACGTATTTTACAAATGTGTAATAACTTACGCTAATGTACAGACCGATTTCATGATTGGTGATGTTTGTTGTCTGATTTGTAACATTTTTAATCCCAACCCAAAGTATGGATTTTTGCCAAGTTAAATAGTTGTTGCTTGTTCACTGAGAGGACAGCAAGAACAATTTCAGGATTTTTTTATTTGGACATTAATACAGAAACATGCCTTCAACTTTTTTGCTATTTCAAAGTGATTTAAAAGAGTCATATAGAATAATAAATAAAATCGAATAAGAATTCATATTGTCATTCGTGCAATAAAAAACGTATTGGCACACAACTAAAACAAATATTGGCAAATAACACTTTAACTTATCAACATCACAAATGGAAAACAAATTCAATATTAAAATGTAAAGCCTCAAACCCAAAATTCTTAAGCAGTTCTTGTGTAAATAGAGGGATAGATGTATTAATATGTGTGTTATATGTATGTATGTATATCAACATTTCAAAAAAGAAGTTAGTAGTTCCAAGGTCAAAAACAGCCTTCGACGTCTGTCATACAATAAAGTGTAAACAAAAGAGGCACGAACATACACTCGCAAAACGAATAAATATATGTCGAGGTCCTCACAAGGATTTGGGGTTTGTTTTCCAAGGGACAAATGACTTTATGTATTGGTGTCATTATCATAACATAGTATCATTTTCTCTCTTTTTGCTTTTCTCTTGTCGTATTTTACGTTTTTTCTTCGTTTGTGTCATGTCTAATCAGTACTGACTGTCACAATGTCAGCAAACACCAACAGGAGAGATAACCATCCAGATTTGGGGTTTTATGGTTACGATGATTCTGTGATAAGTGCGGTAATTCTTATTCAAATAGAGGGCGTTACATTCACATTTCTCGAAATAAATATCACATCACATCATGCTTTGCTTGTGACTATGATGAAATTGATGACAGCGTAATGAAATTCCAGAGGAGGCAGGACTGTAAATTTTGCTTATAAAAATAAGATATTGTCATGGAGTCACGCCTACGAAAATTAAAATAACTGTCGACTACAATGTGTACCAAATTGCGTCATTCAATATGACAACATAGGGGAATATGTTATATTTATAGCTTGCAGCTACTTTCATCATCGCCTCAATGACAATGGTTTTTCTTATAATCGAAATGAGTGAGGAAGTTCAGCCGGCTGCACCGAATGAAATAAAGCACCCACAAAATACAGTCATATGGCCATATTATAAAACATTTATTAAAAAGATTTATAAACAAATCAAATAAACATTGAAACATTATTTTAAATACGTCAGTAAAATTCGAAATATTAGACATTCCATATCAAACTGGACAAACAATTTTTTCTAGATATTCGGTAAATAATCGTACTTTTGGCAATCCTGACATTGCCGAGGTGACCAACTTTGGAGGGCTATCCAGTAGTCCCCATACCCACCAGGGATCTAAGCATGTGAAAGTTACAGAATTAATTTCAAGCAGTAATATATATATATTATATACCCTCCACCATGGATTGCATTTTCGTAAAAGTGCTGTAATATTACGTAAAAATATAAATTATTTAATATAACCAAACCAAAAAATAATAATGAAAAAATAATTTTATAAATAAATAAAATATCTTTATTATTTCAAACCACGCTTATAAGGCAAGGCTACCAGTACGTTTACATATCGAAATAATACTTCAAGTCAATACAAAAAAATAAATTTTCTTATATTTATACTTTCAAAATGCTTAAATACCATAAATATTGGTAGATAGTGGGTGCCATAGTTGGTTGTATTTCCATTCTATTTTAATTCCAAAAGTACAAATTTTGAAAATCCATTATCTCACATACACTTTTATTTTTCATGTCTACTAAGAGGAATATATACACCGAATTTCATGACTCTAGCTGCGGTCATTTGGTTGGTACTATTTTTATCCCCTTTTTCCATTTTAACCCCAACAAGTAAAAACGGAGTTAAGTTCGGCCGGGCCGAACTTTATATACCCTCCACCATGGATTGCATTCCACAGAGGTTGACGGTTTTCGTAGAAGTGCAGTAATATTACAGGAAAATATAATTTTTTTAATATAGCCAAACCAAAACAAATATTGAAAAGTTAATTTTATAAATAAATATAATGTTTTAATTATTTCAAACCACGCTTATAAGGTAATGCTACCAATACGTCAATTCAAAAAATAAATATTCTAATATTTATATTTTCAAAGCCATAAATATTGGTGCTACAGTTGGTTGTAGTTCCATTCTATTTGAATTCCAAAAGTACAAATTTTGAAAATCCATTATCAGACGTACATAGTGCAAAATAACCTAACTTCATGATTCAACCAATTTTTGCCGTAAAAGAAAAAGTACGAATTTGGAAAAAAAACTTTTTATTTTGCGTGTCTAAGCAGTCAGAGGAATGTATACACCGAATTCCATGATTCCATCTGCGCCCATTTGGTTGGTACCATTTTTACCTCCTTGACGTTTCTACGCAATTAGAATTTTATCATTCTATCTGTGGTCGTTTAGTTGGTACTATTTTATCCCTCTGTACCATTGTATCCCTTGAAAGTACTAATTTCGAAAAATTCGTCTATTTTTCGTGTCTACGCAGTCAGAGGAATGTATACTCCGAATTTCATGACTCTAGCTGTGGTCATTTGATTGGTACTATTTTTATCCCCTTTTTTCATTTTAACCCCAAAAAGTACGAATTTCGAAAAATCAGTTTATTTTCCGTGTCTACACACTCAGAGGAATGTATACTCCTAATTTCATGACTCTAGCTGCGGTCATTAGATTGGTACTATTTTTATCCCCTTTTTTAATTTTAACCCCAAACAGTACGAATTTTGAAAAATTGGTGTATTTTACTTATCTATGCAATCAGAGGAATGTATACACCGAATTTCATTATTCTAGGTACAGCCGTTTGGTTGGTACCATTTTTATCCCTCTATTTCTATTTTACCCCTTAAAAGTACGAATTTGGAAAAAATTCTTTTATATTAGATATTAGAGGAATGTACACAGCGAATTTCGTGTTTCTAGCTGTTGTCGTTTAATATGTACCATTTTTATCCCTTTTTTGCCCCATTTCACCCCCTACAAATAAGAATCACTTTATGGTGCACGTTTTTGCTATAAGGGGAATGCGCATACCAAATATCAAGCAAATATAAACAGACATAGTCAAAAAACATGCTTAAATACGCTAAAATATTAGGGATTATTATGGGTATTTTTAGTCCTTGTGAGGGAAAAATTTTTCACTTTGGGCCGATTTCGCCCCATTTCAATCCCAACCGATCTACGACTATAAGACGCATTTATGGAAAAGTTGAACGTTCTAGCTCCTTTCGTTTAGATGCTAGCGTGCTTTCAACAGACGCACAGACGGACAGACGGACGGACGGACATGGCTAGATCGACTTAGGATTTTATGACGATCAAGAATATATATACATTATAGGGTCTCAGGTCGATATTTCAAGGTGTTACAAACGGAATGACAAAGTTAGTATACCCCCATCCTGGAGGTGGAGGGTATAAAAATGACGATTTGAACCGCTATGTATTGTAGGCTATTTTGAAAAGTGCAAAAATGATGATTTATCAACTTCTTGAACTACAACTATATGTACAATAATTGACAATGCACTGAACCAGTGTCACCCAGATTTATCATATGTCTTCGTCGGTTGCTGTACAAAATGTCATTTATGTATTTGACGATGAGCCTACGCGGAGTAGGATAAGGGCGAATAAAATCGACAGACAGACTGAAAATGAAAAAAGACATTTTCATGCTCAATTGCAGTGACGACAATCATAGGATATTGATGACTGATGACTTTTTGACACAATGCCTTTATATTTGTTCATCACCACTTCATCGACATCCAAAAGAGAGAGAAAGTAACGTTTTTCTGCAGGGGTCTGTTTTTATTTCATGGAATATGTTCGATGTACAGGAAGCTGTTTGTTATTAATTGATTGAGCGTTGTCGAAATCACTGTTACATGGCTGCTTCAATGAAGTGTGGCAATTTAATTTGATTCATTGATTTGAAGTTGATGGAATTAATTTTTCTTTTATGATGTTTTCTTATAAGTACTACAACAGGAAAATCGAAATAAACTGGTTTGTAAAATAAGTAAAAAGGTTAGTTCAGTCGCATAAACGTGTTTTAAACATTTAAATAAAATAATGATATTGCATAATTTTTACACCAATTTGCTGCCACAAAATACATTTTTCTACAATTACTTTTCAATATTCTAGTGATGCAGTTTTATGGAAAAGTGCTTCACTGAGAAGAACTCATAATTTGGCTTGGCAAAAAGTAGTATTTTGTCTTAGAAAAAACTAGTGATGTCACTAAAAAATGGAACAACAAAAACTGATGAAAATTTTCATGAAACTCACTAGTTTATGCGGGTAAGATATTTTCACTGATAACATTCAAATGTAGGTCTTATTGAAAACCAGCACATTTGTATACTCTCCATTAGGGTATTATGTCTTTATGCATTCGTTTGTAACACCCAAAAGGATACGAGACGGACCCATCGTTTATTATACAGATCGGCTTAGAATCAATTTCTAAGTCGATTTAGTACGATGCTAACGAAAATTGTTACAAACTTACATGTTTCGGCTAAAGACGCACCCTATTTAATTTGAAGCAAATCGGGTCAGATTTAGATATAGCTCCCATACAAATTACGAACTCGATTTGACTTTTTCCTCTATAGAGACCACATATTTTAACCGATCTTCTTCAAATTTGGCACGACGCCTTATATTTTAACTAGAAAACTTCTATGGAGAAAATGAGTCAGATCGGTTCAAATTTACATATATATCTCCCATATAAATTTCGCTCCGGATTTGACTTTTCCGCTCTAGATACCAGATATTTTTACCGATTTTCTTTAAATAGGCCACAGCACCTTACATTTCAACTAGAAACATCTCTGGTGAAAGTGAGTCAGATCGGTTCAGATTTCTATATAAAGGGTGATTTTTTAAGAGCTTGATAACTTTTTTTTTTAAAAAAACGCATAAAATTTGCAAAATCTCATCGGTTCTTTATTTGAAACGTTAGATTGGTCCATTACATTTACTTTTTGAAGATAATTTCATTTAAATGTTGACCGCGGCTGCGTCTTAGGTGGTTCATTCGGAAAGTCCAATTTTGGGCAACTTTTTCGAGCATTTCGGCCGGAATAGCCCGAATTTCTTCGGAAATGTTGTCTTCCAAAGCTGGAATAGTTGCTGGTTTATTTCTGTAGACTTTAGACTTGACGTAGCCCCACAAAAAATAGTCTAAAGGCGTCAAATCGCATGATCTTGGTGGCCAACTTACCGGTCCATTTCTTGAGATGAATTGTTCTCCGAAGTTTTCCCTCAAAATGGCCATAGAATTGCGAGCTGTGTGGCATGTAGCGCCATCTTGTTGAAACCACATGTCAACCAAGTTCAGTTCTTCCATTTTTGGCAACAAAAAGTTTGTTAGCATCGAACGATAGCGATCGCCATTCACCGTAACGTTGCGTCCAACAGCATCTTTGAAAAAATACGGTCCAATGATTCCACCAGCGTACAAACCACACCAAACAGTGCATTTTTCGGGATGCATGGGCAGTTCTTGAACGGCTTCTGGTTGCTCTTCACTCCAAATGCGGCAATTTTGTTTATTTACGTAGCCATTCAACCAGAAATGAGCCTCATCGCTGAACAAAATTTGTCGATAAAAAAGCGGATTTTCTGCCAACTTTTCTAGGGCCCATTCACTGAAAATTCGACGTTGTGGCAGATCGTTTGGCTTCAGTTCTTGCACGAGCTGTATTTTATACGGTTTTACACCAAGATCTTTGCGTAAAATCTTCCATGTGGTCGAATAACACAAACCCAATTGCTGCGAACGGCGACGAATCGACATTTCACGGTCTTCAGCAACACTCTCAGAAACAGACGCAATATTCTCTTCTGTACGCACTGTACGCATTCGTGTGGTTGGTTTAATGTCCAATAAAGTAAACTGAGTGCGAAACTTGGTCACAATCGCATTAATTGTTTGCTCACTTGGTCGATTATGTAGACCATAAATCGGACGTAAAGCGCGAAACACATTTCGAACCGAACACTGATTTTGGTAATAAAATTCAATGATTTGCAAGCGTTGCTCGTTAGTAAGTCTATTCATGATGAAATGTCAAAGCATACTGAGCATCTTTCTCTTTGACACCATGTCTGAAATCCCACGTGATCTGTCAAATACTAATGCATGAAAATCCTAACCTCAAAAAAATCACTCTTTAGCTCGAATACAAATTACGCTCCGGATTTGACTTTTTCCGCTCTAGGAACGAGATAATTTAACCGATTTTCTTCAAATTTGCAACATAACCTTATAAAGGGTGATTTTTTAAAAGCTATAGGAAAGTTAAAAAAAAACACATAAAATTCAGAAAAATGCATGAAATCTTTATTTGAATCGATAGTACGGTCCATATAATTTAATGTTTGAAGATTATTTCATGCAAATGTTGACCTTGACTGCGCCTCAAATGGTTCATCTGCTTAGTCCAATTTTGGCATTTCCACGTTTTTGAGTAACAGATGCCCAATTTCTGCGAACGGCGACGAATCGATAATTGATGGTCATCATTAACACTGGCCGATACAGCTGCGATATATTCTTCAGTTCCCACTCTACGTAAGCGTGTTGGTGGTTTAATGTCCAACAATGTAAATTTGGTGCGAAATTTAGTCACAATAGCCCGAATAGCCGCTTCAGTGGGTCGATTAAACTGGCCATAAAATGGAATAAATAATAAAATTCAATAATTTGCAAGCGTTGTTCGTTTGTAAGAAGATTCATGTTTAAATTGTAGACCAAACTGAAGATTTTTGACAGTGAAACAAAACAAGAAACGTTCGTCAGCTGTTTAAACCAGTGTTGCCAAAAAGATAATAGCTAAAAAATCACCCTTTATTTCAACTAGAAACTTTTGTCCCCGAATTCCATTGTAATCGGAAAGTAATGGAGGGAATCATATAGTTGGCCCCGTCCGGCTTTAGCCTTTCCTTACTTGTTTTGTAGATATATGCGTATTAAATTGGCTGTTTCAATGTTTTCAGTTTTCCTTGGGGAAAAAGCAGTTAGTACTGTTCACCTTCGTCTTTTCACAGCAACAAAAATAACGGCGAGATTCTGTTCTTTAAATTTATCCAAAAATCTACAAACTTTCACCAATCGCTGAACAAACTCTATGCAAAATTTCAAAAAATTCGTATGAAAACAAAATTTTTGGTATGAGAAATTCGCTTTGAGTTATATGGGCGGTATGTGATGGCCACGCCCATCATTTTGCTGAAACTTCATATTTTTTTAATTCCATTCAGAATATGCTCGGTTCCAATCTTCTCACTCTACGAGTACTCCTTTTATTTTTTTTTTGCACTCAAATATATGAAGCCATCCCACTGTGTTCCGTACATCGGTTTGTTTACATAAATTAATGACTTCACATAAACATAGCTGTCGAAGGATCTCGGTGGCTAATCGAATTATATACCAAAATTGTATGTTTTTGCAGCGAAATATTGTTATGTCAAGTTTTGATTATTAAATAGGGTCATTTCTATAGATATTAGTAATAAAGACTTCATTTTAACTAGGTTAGGGTGATTTTTGTGTGTGGTACTGAAGGGAACGTAGCAAACCCTTAATGGGAATCGGATTTTACATTGGTATTGTTTTAATATAGAGTCGTGACCACCGTACTTAAATTGAATTTTGGGAAGAATGTGAAGATATAAAAATTTTGAATACATTCCGTAACATCATTTGGAAGTTATCAATTACACAAGCCACGCAGAGAGACAGACGAAAGGATGGACATGACTCAAACATGAAATGCACTTGAGAAATGCTGACGTTTCTTTATTATCATATTATAATTCATAGCACCCACTTGCCACATACATATGTCAGTATTTCAACATTGGTACATATGGATATATGTATGTATGTATATTCAATCCTATGAAGCATCGTCCTTGCTTTATTTTGTGCGTAGACTTACTGCTTACATTCCTTATTAAAATGTAACCGGCAATATTTGTATTTGCATACCAGATGAACAACCTACAATATGTTGCACGTACTTAAGTCGCTTTTACTCGTCCAATTCTAATGGACTTTCAGCATTAACAACTTCGTCGAAAGACTTATTTCGAATACATAAGAACATGAAAGCTTGTCAAATTGTTTCTTAAGATGTCTGACGCAGTAGATATTTTCTTCCTATCAAGGAGAGGCGGTGAATTAACTTTGTTTCGTGTACAACTGCAACAGGCATAAATTGGGAAACATACGCTGTATAGAATACTTCGTCGTCAGTGTGAAAGGACTGTAAGGCTGTAAATCAAAAATTCTTTAGTCCATTCACCCAAAATGGAAAAATATTCGTATGCCAAAATATACATATCGAGGGCTTACATTCATAAGTGGCTATGAACAAAAACACAACCTTTCAGGAGAGCGAAAAAACTGATTTACTCTTTAATTTTAAGAGTAATTATGAATCATTCTTCTACAGTTTAATATAAAGAGGTTTACTAATTGTTACGATTAAAAAGTTTTCGAAATTTTCTATTATTCGCGGTTTTATGGTTCATAACCACTTTTGCACGTTTAAAATTGAGCACTATGAATTTTGAAATAAGCACATAGCCATTAATGCTCAAATATATAAATAAGACTTATTGTAAACTCGATAACGGTTTTTAATGAAATGTTGGCCATATTGTGTATAACCCTATTTTCTGTGATGTACACAGCTAATTTAAAGATTCCAGCTTCATCCGTCAGATTGGTACCATTTTCATCCCTTTTTCCAATTTTTTTATAAAAACGGAATATTGCGGTATGGCACGGTAAACAATAATACATACAAATTGGATATTTTTGGTAAATTTTCATTTTCGCGGAAAATATGGCAAAAATGATTTTCACAATGACATTTTTGTTTTATGATTTTCTCGCGATCTAGCCAACGGATCCGGCTGAATTTTTGTTTGTTTGTTAAGAACCAATATCGCTTATGACGTATAAGTAGTCAGTCGCGAAAATCGTTGCAAATGTTGGAAAATCCAAAATTCGCGGTTGCAATTGCTTATATTTTAATTTTCTTCATTCAGGATTCGGAGACTTTTCTGACACAAATATTCCCCATGAAGTCGGTAACCAGATGCTAAAGAAATACTTTGGTATTCTCAATATAATAGAAAATTAAGGTGGTTTATCTAAATATACATTTCACAATTTTTGATTTTACAGCCACCATTTATCCTATTTTAGCCTAATAACTTGGGAAGCAAAATTCTATTAACGGCGAAATGATGGAATTTGATAGTACAATATACCCTAAATCTATAAAAATGCTAAAAAATGATTTAAACAAAATCGTTATAGAGAATTTGGTTATATGTTGCTCCATTTTTGAACTATGTTATTTCTATTATTTTTATGTTCATAGCCACTTATGCAGTCAAAAAATATCGTGTGAGTTGATAACCAAATCAAAAAAAAATATGAAAAAATGGCTTTAGAAAAAAATTCTTTGAATTGAATTACAATATGCCAGTTTAAAAAGGATGATCGATGAATTTTTCGTATTGATTAGAGTTTGCTCTCTTAAACTTTAAATTTCAAAAGGCTGTTTTAAAAAAATTTATTGAGTGAATCCAACAATTCGAACATGATGAGTAGAATGAATTTGTCGATTTTCTCTATCGCATTGAAATGTTGAGAATTTTCGTTAAAATTTTACTGGTTTATTTAAAAATCTTGTCTTTTCAAGTCTGAATTATAGGAAGGAGAATTTGAAATACATGTTTCACGCCTGACAACGAAATTTAGAAACACCAAAATCGTAAACTTTATCACAGATGTGACGTATCAAAAGTACTAGCATTGCTTTGATATACATATATCGTGGAAATTTCGCCCATCATCGAACTTAAACTAAGTTTGGGCAAAAATATTGCTATGAGCAAAGTTTTAATAGAATCTTTTAATCCCTTCGAAAGTTATCGTGTACATTAGGATGTGTCACGAAAATAAATTGCAGCGGTCATCCCCCAGAAATGAAGATGAAGTGTTTAATGCAAAATATTTCGTCGCTGGGTCAAGCCATCTGTGAGCTAAACGATCCTGTCATTTTTTTATGTTGGCTTTTCTCCAACATTTTTTTTTCTGAATTAATAGACCCTTGGAAGCACTTTAAATAAAAATTTTATTCTTGTCTTAGGATAACTCATTGATCATATTACTGGACGTTTAGATTGATTTTTTGTGGGTTTTCAAAGTGACAGCTGCAAACTCATAATTCTTGGGAACATTTTGTAAAAGGTGTTACAAAAAAAAAATAGAAGGAATCAATACATGTTGAATGATGCCTAAATGATGAATATCGGACGATAAATGACGTCACTGACTCCATATTTGTGAAATAATTTAATAATATTCAAACTCATTTTACAAAAATGAGCACTGCGACGTCAATTTCTCTCCGATTTCATCATATCGGCATCATTCGAAAGGTATTGACTTCAGCTAGTTATTTTTTATAAAATACTGACACCAAATACGAATAAGCTTTCAGTTGTAACTATGAAAAAACGAAAAAAATTGCTATAAACGTCCAATAATTCGACCAATAAGTTACAAGACAAGAATCAAAATGCATATTTAAAGTACTTCCGAGGGTCTAATAATTCTGAAAAATTTTTGGACAAAAATGCAACGTAAAAAAAATTACAAAAATTACAACATGATTTTTGGAGGTGTTTTCAGGAGCGTTTAGCTCACAGATGACTTGATATAGAGACGAAATATTTTGCAAATCATCGTTAAACAATCCAAACTTTATTTTCGTGGGGTGACTGCATTTTTTTTTCATTTGTATGTACCGCGACCCAGCCTAGTGTACATCAGTCAAAAAGACGGACGTACGAACGGACAGGTATGGCTAAAACAGCTCAAATTGTTATAACACTGTTCCCATCGCGTTATCATTAATATTGGATAAGTGCAATCATTATTTGACTCTTTTCCATATCTTCCACTGTGCGCCACTCTTAGTTATATCATATTGAGAGCACTGTGTCCCATTTTAATTTTGTTATGGCGACATTATAATTAAATTTTATTATTTTTAGCACGAGTGCAATATTGTTTAGTTTATATGCACATCCACAACTACTTATATACATAGATAATTGAATTTGCCGAAATGTTTTTTTAACCGCATAAATCTATTTACCAAATGTGAAAATAAAATTGAATCTCTAATTGCTATATCTTATGTGTTTAACCGTAGAACCATACAAGTTAAACATTGTTATGTATTTTACCAAATGTGTGGTTGAATGAAATGGATATCGATTACTAATTTTATTTTATGGGTCATACTATTACGCTTTAAGTGTTATAATTGGTAACCAATAAAAATGGATTTTTAAGAAGCCCTCGAGAAGCACGCTAGAAATATACAATGTCTTATCGTTGTACATTGGTTGGTATAAAAAATCGTTTCATCGGACTATATATTTCATTCACAAGACTAAAACTACCACTAAGAAACATATTTTTAAAATATTTGTACTAATTTCGGAAGATTTATTTTGATATACATGTATAGTCAAGGTTTATTTATGCAAAACAAACTTTAATGAATAAACTTCTAACAGTTCATACGAGTTTCGCAATGGCTAGCATCTTCTACTCATTTTACGATGTATTCACTTCGGCTGCTTCGGTGACCAAGTATGGCTAGGGCGTCATCTCCTTCTGCTGTCTTGAGAATTCCAGTTGATAGCATTTCTGGCTATGTCGCGTTGGGGCCTGCCCAGTGTATGGCCGATCCAACTCCATTTTCGTCAGTGTTTAGCCAGAATATTTTTATAATTATATAATAATTTTACAATGGTATCAATTTGTAAACACTTGAAGCGAATTTATGTCATGACTTGAAACGGTCCTGGTTTCACATACCCCAGACTTCTCATATTTGTTGAATACGTAGAATTTGGTGAATAATGGTTTGATCCCGATATTGAGTTTATATCTCCATAGGATTGTTTCGCTTTGTTAAGCCTGTTTATAACATATTTGTGGAATACCATAATTGTGGAATCCACTTCGTCAATTGGATGCCTGTAAATGGTTATTGCCCGACAGTTTGTGGTAAAATGTTCATTCTGAGTCCGCATCTTTCGGTTTCTCATCACTGAAACAAATTAATATTGTTTATATTTCACTCACAAATGTTATAGATTTCCAATATTAATTGAAAATGTTTCATTCATACGTAGCTAGAATGGATGGTGGGAAATTTGTCGCCACTATATCTGGGTTAAGTAAATGAATAATTATTGCATTATAATTTACTATGTGTATGAATTTCCATTTGTATAATCTCCACTATATGTACAAGTTAATCATTTACTAAATCCTAAAAGAAATGTTTTATACTACATTGCGTAAGGAGCAATACTTTATGTATATTCCCTGTCCAACCGGCATATGTGTCGACATTTTGTAGCCAGTCCATCAAATAAACGAATAAATCCTTATGGCCAAAATGTATCATTAAGACGATGTCAGTTATTTTGAATGATTTGAGAATTAAATGTAACATCTTCGAAAGACCATACACAGTGGAAAGAACATTGTACGTATGGTAATTTTGTTACATCAGAAGCTCTATATTTTTTATTTATTTATTACTCTATAGAGATATTTATCCTTACAGTCTAGATATAATTTTAACATATATATATAAAATTCTACAAATAACTATTAATTCAAGGTATTTAGGTTTAAGGTTATTTTTTTCTTCAAAGACGTTATACTTTCAGCCAGACTAAAAATATGGTAGTGTTTATTAAATAAACATACATGCGACGGTAAGGATCATTATTGGCATAGTTTGTGCGGAAATATTTTACATATATCAGTGCAAAGTTTCTAGTATGACTTATTGGAACAATTATCAAGATTCTGTTCAGCATGAAATCACAGTTGAGATTTCCTTGACCAATGCTCATCTGGAAGGACATATTTAATATGAACGTTGGTAATTTTATAAGATCACGTCTCTATTCATGGGTTCCATCCACGACCACAAAGACAGAAGGAATTGTTTTTGAACAGATTCTATACAGTGTATGGTATAACATAATAATATACCATTTATTTAAAAAATAATTAAGAAATACTTTAAATTTTTATTCTTGCCTTAGAATCACTTATTGATCGTTTATGGTATTTTTTCAAAGTGACAATTAAAATCTTTTTAAATTAAATTTTTTAAACATTTTTATGAAAAGTTAACAGAAGGACTCAGTAGCATTGATGCCTAAACAATGAATAACTGACTGAAAATGATAGATGACAATAGATGTTTTTTCACCAAAAGTACGAAAATTTTCCAGTCGTTACTTTGCAACACCCACAAAAATGCAAATTTTGTGTCTGAGACATATAAAATTATTTTTTGGATATATTTAGGGATACTGAATCATAAAATTAGCACAAAAAATTGAATGTATTTATTTTCAATTTTCGTCAAAAGTAACTATAGTATTTGTACTAAATATGTCAAAATCAGATCATGATTATGGTAAACGGAATGTAGGCGTAAGAGCTACAAATCTTCTGAATATCGCCTTCACGTAGAAACTGTGGAGGAGCAGCGACCAAGAATTGAGAAAGTTAATTTTTTTGACACGAAAAACTCTATAAAAATTGGACAAAAGTCTGAAAAATATTTTTTTAAATTATTTAATATGGTTTATTAAATATATCTATGGTTAATTGTAAAAACTATGCCCTTTATTGCAAGAGAATTTTATTTTTTAATATGTCGTTGGGATCGATAAAAAACCCTATTAAAACAATTTTACATTTTCTAGGAAATAACACAAAACATGTTATATACACAGTGCTTCAACAAAATTTTTGTTCTACTTAATTACTTAAGTGCTTTTTAAGTGCTTAATAAATCCTTATTAATCCAGAAAAAATTGGACAAAAGTATAACATAAAAAATACACGGGAAACAGATGATTTTAGTGGTGTTTTTAGGATCGGTTAGTTCACAGACGACTTGACCTATCGACGAAGTATTTTACAAATCAGCATTAAATACATCAAGCCTTTTTTCAGTTGTTGACTGGAAATATTTTGTATTATATGAGCCGTGACCCAATTTAATGTATACTTTTAAAATTTATTGCTGTAGCACCGAAGAAGCGTATCTACTTCGATATTTTACTAATCTACACTCATGTATACTATCAAACCAATGTCAAAATATATGCCAAATAATTCATATAAAGAGAAATATTGCTATTATTATTCGAATTACTATAAACTCATAAATTTGTATTCCCTACACTGTGGATATTTTTTGACGAATACCCAATTAACATGTCTCTACTGGCGTAGCCCTTTAATGTGACAAATTCCAACAGATTTTACTTTCTTAAAGCTAAAGGTAATTTATAGCAATCAGATTTTCGAAAAAGCATATATCACTGAAGCAGTATTAATACGAAATTCTGTAAAATGTATATATTAGTCCTGACACATAAATTTACATGTATGACATGATGTGATGTAATTGCGTTCTGAAATATTAATTAAAATTTAAACAAAAGGAGAACTCTTTGCATCAAATTTTAAATTTGTATACATTTTATTATAAAATATGACTTTGTCAAAATAATACAGATTTATTTGTTTATGATAACAATACCTTTATTATATAGTAAAAGCGAATGAGGTTGTTTCACTTACCAAGACCCATATTATTTAGGTATAATAATAATAAGTAATATCGTTCTGATAGAGTTCATACAAAGACTTTTGATAGAATAATCCCCCTTTATTTTCGTCATTCGAGGTAGTTAAAGCTTTCGTTTCCTTAATAACATCATGAAAGCTTTCGTTGATCCATTCGTCGATTTCTTCAGTGAAAAACTCACTCAGTAAATTTGAAATCGATGAAATGTGTTGTGATAACTGTTTTTCAATCAACTGATTTCTTATGGTAGATAAAGGCAAATCATACTTACTTGCCCTTTGATCATTGTAAGAACGTGCAAACAGTTTTTGTACCCTCTCTCTACAGAGTAGGAGGGTATATATCATTTGAGGCAGAAAAAATATGTAACGCATTGAAGGAGTGACTTAAAACCCCAAGTATGTTTGGACCAAATCCGTTTCACGTCTTTTTAAGGTACACGATAACTCTCGAAAGGAGTTAAGGAATCAATTCAAACTTTGCACATGGTAATATTTTTCCCAAACTTAGTTTAAGTTCGAGAATGGGCGAAATTACCACGCCCCTTCATGTACCTCCCACACAAATAACCCATATTCATATGTTAAATTAAAAGTAATGTAACTTCCACACGGATACTCAGAATCAGCTATATTTCGGATTTGCTAATGTTTTAATAATCACTTTCATAACTTCTACACATAATCCACTATGACTTGATATTTTATCATGTTCTTACAATTGTTGTATAAATGTGGAAGCAGGTACCATGTGCCACGAACCTTCTAGTACCTTTCACTCAAATTATCCTTATAATTTTCGCATATATATTATCTTATATAGCGCTGATGGTCAATTGTGCACTCATTATCCAACCTAAGCTAAAATGCAATAAAGCTAACAATGTTCTATTACAAAAAGAATATTTTAATGCATTTGGTCGGTGTACGAAGATCGGATTTAGAACAAAAGCCAAACAAGTTTAATACATCGGACAATGTATCATTCATTACTATTATAAAAACTGTATTAACAAGTAAGTAAGCTTCAGTCGGCTAAACCGATTTATATATACCCTCACTATAGTCAAGAGGTTGGATAATGAGTGTACAATTGACCATCATCGCTATATAATTCATTTTATTTTGGTAGTTGTCAATAAGTAGCAAAGCCTTTTTGGTAGACTTCAGAATAGAGACAATTTGCATTCCTATTAAAACTTGTTCGTCAAAAACTGACCGATCCACAAAAAACCTGTTTTAAAAACCAATTAAATATGTTTGTTTTAATTCTGAAATTCAGCAGTTTTCAGAGATATTTGTTTTCCAGATCAGAACTCTGTATCACAAACAAAAGTTGCACTTATCGCGACCATGTTTTAAAAAAAGTTGCACTTATAAAGACATTAACGTAAAAGAAATTGAGGTTGCGCTAATCGGGGAGTTGCAATAATCGAGGGTTGTGCAAATCGAGCTTGTACTGTAATTCCAGAATGAGTCTTGAGTCAACATTTTCGCAACTTTCAAGATTTTAATTTTTTGTCAGCTTTTTTATTTCATGATAAAAGCATTTGAGAATATTTTAGTGAATTAGGGGATGCTGTGGAAAATTTATTCGACTCTTTGAAATGACCAGTATTGAATATTTGTTCTTGATGGCCCAAAGAATTCTACATTGTACTATAGAACAATCCATTTTCTATCCACTGTGCAATAGAGCAATCTGGCGAAAGACGCACATGTGGCAATATTAGAGTAATTATTGCAGAAAGAGCTGATGTTGATTGAATAGTTAAAAGCTCCGGGAATATCATATTACACATACATATGAACACACTTACACACTCACAGAGAAAAGTGATATATTATACCGAACCAGAGTGCAACATTAAATTTCGTTATTTTCACTTCTGCCATTCACTTAAATGGTTGGATATAAATGATATTTTACGATAATGGTTTGCAATGTGATATCACAACGGATAATGTAAATAAGAGTTAAAATGAGAAAAAAATGCTGGAGTTGCGTAGTGTGAGTAGTGTCTGGACCAATACAAATTTTAATGTGTTTCTCTTTAATGGGATGTCCGGTTCAAAAAATGATATCATCATTGCAGAAATTAATTTGACAAAGATAATAAATAACGAACAAATTGTGGTCAAAATGGTGGTGATGTGGTGATTAACAGAATATTCGAAATGACTCTTGTGGTTTTGACATGTCTGGCCACACAGCAATCACATGAATTAACACTGAGTGAAATTTCATCACGAATCGTTAATAATATAATAAACAAATAATAGGATATACACGAATTTAATAGGAGATATTTGTCGTCATTTGGAATAGTACGTCACACAAAAATTATACACATCAAGGTTGAATAAAATGACTAATTCCATGTGAAAATGAACAGAAAAGTTGCTGGTGCTCTCCGATTTAAATGAGAGTTTGCAAAATTGTACTTTTCTATAAGGTGAATAATTCTGGATTTTCAAAAATATTAAATTATAGACAATCCATAAAAATAATTTGATTTTTGGTGGTAGAATATATAAATAATGATTTTTTCAGAACTTTATGCAAATTGCTTCTAGTTAAATATATATATATATATATCAAATCTTAAAAATATATATTTTTCATATTTTACTTTTTCCTTGTAATTTTTAATAAATAGAAAATATAAAAATATAAAATAAATATAAAAATATAAATCAATTTTTATTATTATATATTTTTAGTGTCAATAAGACGCACCAAGTTCATGATAGAGTTCCTGGTATATACTCTACAACAAGTATAAACGTGATTGTAGTCGAAATTAAAAATATTTAATATATATAATTAAAAAGCTGGACAGAAAAAAGACATATTAAACGTTATAAAGTCTCAGAATAGAGATGCATAATTCATTTGGTATGCACAACCGCATTTCATTTCATTTGGGACAGAAAAAAGTGTAACGCAGGAGTTACTTAAGACCCTAAGTATGTTTGGACCAAATCAGTTTTATGTTTTTTTTTTTAACTGTTTGAGCAATGTCCGTCCGTCTGTCTGGCTGGTGTACACGACAACTCTCGAAAGGAGGCAAGGAATCAATTTAAACTCTGCACATGGTAATGTTTTTCCCAAACTTAGTTTAAGATAGGCGAAATTTCCACGCTCCTTCTGGTAATATGATACAGTTTTTATAATCACTTTAAGCGTACATAATATGAAGGGGTGTACCACGCCCTCCTAACCTACGTAAAATTAAAGCTGTTACAACTTATATACGGATGATCCGAATATTCTGAAATTTGACGTTCGCAATGTTTTTTAAACATTGTATTCACCTAAAATATGGGCGATGTGGCAATTCTTTCTGGTACCTCACAAACGAACTGGCTTTGACCAATATAAAAATAATATAAATTTCATTTGGCTTGTCGATTCCAGTTGCAATTTGAAAATATCACTATAAACCTTCAAAATATGTATGCTTTTGTCACGCCCCTCCCACACAATTGTCCCTATCCTAGATAAATTTAAATTCTTTATAACTTCCATACTGGAGCGTGGAATCCACTATGACTTGATATTTGCTCTTGTTTTTACAGCTGTTTTATAAACGTGGAAGCTGGGACCATGTGCCACGAATCTTCCACATAATGCTTCCACAATGCATATAGTATCTGAGAGTGATAGTAGTATATATAAATCGGTTTAGCCGACTGATGCTTACTTATTAGTTTATAATAATTATTAGGTATTATTTGTATTTTGTCAATCATTTCAAAATTTGACATGGCCGATGTGACCAATTTTGAGGGGTCACCCTGTAGCCCCATTCCGACTGGGAATCTAAAGATATGGAAGTCATCTGAAAAATACTTCAACCTAAGCATGTGAAACTTCTTCGATGTATCTTTTTATACCCTCCACCTCCAGGATGGGGGTATACTAACTTCGTCATTCCGTTTGTAACACCTTGAAATATCGACCTGAGACCCTATAAAGTATATATATTCTTGATCGTCATAAAATTGTAAGACGATCTTGCCATGTCCGTCCGTCTGTACATCTGTTGAAAGCACGCCAGCATCTAAACGAAAGGAGCTAGAACGTCCAAATTTTCCATAAATGCGTCTTATAGTCGAAGATCGGTTGGGATTGAAATGGGGCGAAATCGGCCTAAAGGGAAAAATTTTTCCCTCACAAGGACTAAAAATACCCATAATAATCCCTAATATTTTAGCGTATTTAAGCATGTTTTTTTGAATATGTCTGTTTATATTTGCTTGATAGTTGGTATGCGCATTACCCTTATAGCAAAAACGTGCACCATAAAGTGATTCTTATTTGTAGGGGAAAAAGGATAAAAATGGTTCATATTAAACGACAACAGCTAGAAACACGAAATTCGGTGTGTACATTCCTCTAATTGAGTAGATACATAATATAAAAGTATTTTTTCCAAATTCGTACTTTTAAGAGGTAAAATAGGAATAGAGGGATAAAAATGGTACCAACCAAACGGCTGTACCTAGAATAATGAAAATCTGTGTATACATTCTTCTGATTGCGTAGACATGTAAAATAAACGGAATTTTTCAAAATTTGTACTTTTTGGGGTTAAAATGAAAAAAGGGGATAAAAATAGTACCCATCTAATGACCACAGCTAGAGGCATGAAATTCGGAGTATACATTCCTCTGAGTGTGTAGACACGGAAAATAAACTAATTTTTCGAAATTCGTACTTTTTGTGGTTAAAATGAAAAAAAGTGGATAAAAATAGTACCAATCAAATGACCGCAGAAATTCGGAAATTCGGAGTATACATTCCTCTGACTGCGTAGGCACGGAAAATAGACGAATTTTTCGAAATTCAAGGGATACAATGGTACAGAGGGATAAAAATAGTACCAACTAAACGACTACAGCTAGAATGATGAAATTCTAATTGCGTAGAAACGTCAAGGGGGTAAAAATGGTACCAACCAAATGGGCGCAGCTAGAATCATGGAATTCGGTGATACATTCCTCTGACTGCATAGACACACAAAATAACAAGTTTTTTTTCCAAATTCGTACTTTCTTTTACGGCAAAAATTGGTGATGTTAGGTAATTTTGCACTATGTACGTCTGATAATGGATTTTCAAAATTTGTACTTTTGGAATTAAAATAGAATGGAAATACAAACAACTGTAGCACTCACTATCTACCATTATGTATGGCTTTGAAAATATTTTTGAAAATATAAATATAAGAATATTTATTTTTTAAATTGACGTATTGGTAGCATTACCTTAATTAAAATATTATATTTATTTATAAAATTAATTTTTCAATTTTTATATGTTTTGGTTTGGCTATATTTAAAAAAAGTATATTTTCCTGTAATATTACTGCACTTCTACGAAAACCGACAACCTCTGTGGAATGCAATCCATGGTGGAGGGTATATACAGTTCGGCCCGGCCGAACTTAACGCCGTTTTTACTTGTTTTCGTTCAAAAGTTATGGAATTAATTCCAAAGAACCACTGTGTTACACTTGAGTCTACCAATGCACACTGGTCCCAAATCCATTTTTATGGCATAAAGTCGAAAAATAAAGATAAAGTCTTGAAAAATAAAAAATGGACCGATCGGACCACACCCACTATCACCATCCATATAAACTTAATATATAACCAACATAATTACCACCCATAAAATTTATGAAAGCTTAAAAGAAAGAAGCTTAGTTTGTTTTTACGAAATGTGTTTTTCTAAACATTATTACTGAAGAAACTATAGGATACAAATAGTCTACTTGACACTGCAATTTAAATAATTATTTCAGAAAATAAAATAAAATGTCTACATGTGTACAGAAGAGTAAATAATGTTATATACCATTTTAAAGGTACATGCAATAATTTTAAAATAAGATTTTGATGGGTCTCGTACACAAAACTAATTCAGACATATGATCAAACGTGTGTAATATATAATCGAAAATTGTTCTAAAATAAAATGGCAATTGTAGGAGTTCACCAAAAACTACACACTCAGACGAACACTTTCACGTTTACAATTTGAGTCAAGTTGAGTCCTACATATAACTTTAGGTCCGCGACATTTTTAGGTTATGCTCACTACGAATCACAAATTAATGATGGTACTTTTGCCATCACAACCGTGTGAACATGCAATTATTGTTCTGCCAGACTAATACTTGTTTGTCCTGATTTTAACGTACACCAAATTGCACATGTGATGAAAAAATTGAATCGCTTTACTGAGATCGTATTCGAGAATTAAATTTAAGAAAGATTAAAAGGAGGCATCCGTTTATTATTGGTTTACATTACCCTTTCTATTGAGATGAAGCATAACCACACCATTATCAAAGATTTCTTAAATAAATGAGATTTCTTTATAGATCCATATCACCGCAAAATGTAAGGCATCCTAATTGCATTTTAAAATAAACAAATTTCCTTAATATGTACCTTAATTACAACCACAAAACTAATATAATGATGCCCTCCAGGACACTTTGACACTTGTGTCATGGAAGTTTCGCCCCCATTTTAGACTGCAGCGAAATGTTGGAATTGCCAGCAACCCTCAACAACATCTCCTCGGGCTACTGCTGCCGTGCAGTTTATATACCTACTGTTAAGTACGATAATAACTCTGCTTTAATATCAAAGTCATTTGTCATTCATGTGCCTAAATTACCTTGTGCTCTGCAGCCATATTGTCGCTCAAGAAGAACTTGCCCACAAGAAACGACTAAAAAGAAGAAAATTATGTGGCGGTGTACAATGATGACGACCTTAATTGTAAAGCAAAATAAAATATGAAAAAAAAACGAACAAGAACAGCTCTTCAACAATGTCACAATAAAGAACACACAAAATAAGAGTCCTTATGAAAGGAGCTGTCCTTTCGCAAGATTTCGAATGCGCTGCGGCAGACATCGTCATTTATGTTTCATTTCAGAGCAACGACGATGTCGGGTATGATGACGGTAATAACCTTTTAATAAAGATTTCCTCTAAAGCAAATTAAATGTTTTGTAAAACGTTTTTTATGCTTTATTCTCTTTAAGGTCAAAACGTGCCATACATTTAAAAAACCCAAAAATCTCTTGGCCCTTTTCCCCACCAACCGCCATCATCGTTTTGCCGTTGAGGTTTGGCAGTTTAGGTAAAGTTGCCAGTCTTCATATTCATGCACATTCATAGATACATACGTATCTGTGTTGTCGGTGTAATGGGCTATTACTTACTTCACATTGGAAAAATATTCGTAGCTTAAATTATTTTGGGACATAACATAAATCTGAGCAGTAAATTAGGAAAATTAGGATTTTTGTTACTGTTCTCGGTGAACGAATTTGCCACACTTCATATCGGTGTGATTTATGCACCAAAAAAGGCTAACAAGGATTTAGGCATTATGTTCTAGGATTAGCTGGGCTGAAAAGGAAATTGACTAGGATGTTATATATCATGGCCTAAGTTGACATTTTTACGATCTCTAGCAGAGGTATAAATAGGCTTTTTGGTTTCATGAATTCGTTGACGAATATACAAATTAAGTGGAAAGGCAATTAAAATCCTTAAGATATCCTGAAGAAATAGAAAAAAACTATATTCACAAATTTTGCATACTTAAAGTGATATCTTAGAGTAAGCTAAATAGGGATATTACATTAAAAATTCAATTATTCCAAAAACTATATATGATACGATTAAAGCAAGAGTGGCCTAGCAAACAAACCCACGGATGGTTCACATTTGGCATCTTACATTAGATTCGTTATATGAACTGGCTTAGTGGCCTAAGCCGTATTAACTAAGAATGAGATAATAGTAAATTGAATTGCCGATAAAAGAAAACAAATCTGTTTATGCTTAATTAAATTTAGAGTGACCAAACCCGAGACCGAAAACCGGGTCAACCGGGTTTTTCATCTCAGACCGTCGGGTTTTTTAAATCACGGTTTCTGGAAAATCGAAAAACCCGGGGTTTTCATGTCTTCCTCAAACAGTCAAAAAAAAAACATCTTTTTCGGTTAGAATTTGTTTATAATATGCAACTTTTAATATTATCACGAGTCTCACAGAACGCTTTTTTAGGGACAACAAATTAACTAAACAAATTTACGAACACTGCAAAACTGTGAGTCTGAAATGGAGAAGTTCGTAAGGAAATTGATTATTTTTAGAGATGTTATCGCGATCCGGTCTTATTCGTCCTTGCAGGTAATATGACGATTGCCTTAGGTCAAAGTTGTACGTTGTTCTAGTTTTGCACTGGTCAAAAGTTGGTACTTTTGGGCGTTTTGAGAGGAGGTAGTTTTGGAAAGCGCATTGATATCGTTGGTATCGTCTGAAAGATTGATGAACTCCTATTTGCGAAAATAAGAGAAAAGTGAAAAGTCCTTGTATTTTAAGTAGTCTAAAAATACGCATAATCTTTGAATTTTATTTCAAACATATTTTTTATGTAGAATGGGGTAATTTGTCCAGCTGTTTTTCAAAAAGGTTAACTATTTTAGCAATACATAATTTGTAGTTTTTACTGTGTTAACACCTGTTCAAAACTGATATTTTGGGGAAAATAGTTGCAGTACGAAAAGTAAATATGGGATTTCTCTCTGAACTTAAGTGTAAAAAATCAACAAATGAAATTTTTTACAAAGTACCAAAATGTTCATCAAGCTAAGTCAGACTGGAATGTTTGGAGTAAATTTCGAAAGATTTCAGTGCGCTGAATCTGATTATGGTATCAGATTGTCCTGTCCCAGCGAACGAATATGTATAATACGACAACTTTTTGTGGAATTACCCCACAATGAATAATTTTCCCATTTTTTATTGTTTTAAGAAAAACCAGAAAAATACCGGTCCGATTTTTCCGGTTTTTTCATAAATTTGAAATACAATAATATCGATTAGGCCATTTTTGCTATATCAGGTCTTTCTCTTTAAATTCTACAACTAAAGTAATAACTGTACATTAGAGTGTATCGATGTACAAAAAAATACTTCATAATTTCAAACAAGTAAGGAAAGGCTAAAATCGGGCGGGGTTTATTACTAAATTACTAAACACAGGTGTGTTATGTACAGTACAGTACTATAAATACATCTTTAGTAACATTTAAAGTATATTTGCATTATGTTACTCATACATGTGATGGATCTATACACAAACAAATCGGTGTGATCTTATCTCATTGTAGCTGCCTATGGAAAAATATAACGATTATTTCAAGTTCAATATAGAGTGTTATGTAAACAAAAAATGTGGCAATATCGGAGGCTTATTGGGTCTACATCAAAACAGGGACCCATGCTCCACTTCATCAGTAAGTGTTCCTATGTGAAATAATCCATGATGGAAATTTGATGCAGATCCAATGTAATATGAAGGTGTTAAGGCGATAATAATGAAAATTGGTGGGACTGTTGAATTTGAAAACATACGGTCCAATATTCCGGTAGGTATTCCGAGAGTAAATATAACATGTGGTGTGGAAAATTTGACTAAGGTCCGAAGACAAATGCAGACTTTCCAGCGGTAATATAATAGATCGGATGGACATTTGTAGGGGGTCTGTAACAACACTTGGGGTTGTAACATAACATGGGCCTATATAGTTATCATTCCCGGTAGGTATTGCTCGATGATTCCTAATTACTGCCCATGCCTGAATAGTTGATATAACCAAGAATAACCCCAAATTGACCTTTGAATAATTGTCTCAGACTAAACTCAATAGATTTATTGAACAGCCTTTCTAGATTTGGTAGTCGGCAAATTGTTTCTGGATAGTTATGGTTCGAATGAGCTCTCAGAAATTCTAAAAGTATCTTTTTCGACATTTCATTTGAAATTTCGTGAAATAGAGGTGATTTTGAAAAATTTGATACCTGACATATATAAATGTGTCATAGTTCTCGGCTTCGATATCAAGTTTGTAAAATATAAGGTATTGAAAAGGCCGGAGACTTCGCCTTTTGGAATTTTGATTTCCCCAAAAACTTTGATTATCCAAGGATACTGTACTGTATCGATGTAAATTTCCAAACATCCGAATCTGCTGGGACGATTCTTACTAATGCGCAGTTCTTCTAATTCTGCTCCGTCCTTGGTTAAATTCAAAGTATCTTCATCTATACAGAAAATAGAAAACGAACATTACAACATTTGTATAGAAGTTGCGATACCATAAGTTGCGCTTATGAAGACTCCAATGCTAATATTTAGTTGGTTGCAAACAACGAGCAGTTGCGATAATAGGTGGTTGCGATCGTCGAGCTCGCACTGTATATCATAATCTGCAAAATTTGATCAGATCCGATGTAAGTTATACGTTGTAGAGCGGTAATGTTGTAAACTGGGGGGTCACTTGTATGAGACCTATAACAAAACATGGACCCATATAGTTGACTTTCATAGTAGGTATTCTTAGTTGAAATATAACATCATCTACAAAATTTGATTAAATTCTGATCTAAAATATGTATTCTAGAGAGTAATAGTAAAAATTGGGGCGAATTTTTAAGGGCGCTACATTGAAAAGTGGACCATCTAGATCACTTTAAAAGTAGGAACTCTTATTTTAAATATAACATGATCTGTAAAATCTATATATCATGATCCGATGTAAAAAATGGGTTCTAGTGCGGTAATAGTGTAAACTGGGGACTCATTAGTATGGGGCCTACACCAAAACATGGACCCATATAGTTGACTTTTATAGTAGGTGTTTCTAGCTCAAATATAACATGATCCTGAAAAAGTTGTCAAGATCCGTTGTAAGATGTAGCTTATAGAGCGGTAAAAGTGCAAACTGGGGGCCCCATTTGCATTGGGGCTATAGCAAACCATATAGTTGACATTCACCGTAGGTGTTTCTAGTTTAAATATAACATGATGTGGGAAATTTGATCAATATCCAATGTAAAATGTGCTGTAATAGCGTAAATCGGAGATAAATTTGAATAGGGGCTATAGCAAAACATGAACCCATGAAGTCCCCTTTCACACTAGCCGTTTCTGGTTCAAATATAACATGATCCTGAAAATTGAGGGATATTTATATGAAGGCTATATTTAAATCTGAACCGATATTCTTCAAATGAGATATCCCAAATCAATTACTTCTGCCAAATTCCATGACAATCGGACAGCCCTATTCAATGAAGTGGTGTAAGGTATAAAAAGGTAAAATATGCCCTCGCAAGAAGTAAATCTTAAAACAAACCCAAGTTTCACAGGCAAGTTTGGTGAAGAATTGCTGAAAATATTAACATATTTTAGGCTGGGTTGTGGTCCATACAAATAATTTTTGGATTGTTTAATGTTTTTTAGTAGAATGTTATGTTCCTAGACCAAGCAGCCTGTGAGATAAACGTTCCTGAAAACTCATGTTATGTTATCTCGTGTATTATTCTTTTCCTATCGCTATAATCAATACTTTTCAAATGATGACTAAATGTTGAACATCGGACGGAAATTAAATTAACAGAGCAACACGGAAAAGTATAACCATATATGGACACCACTACGTAATAAAAGACAAAAAAGAACCGTGTATGCAGGTTTTGCCCAAAGTCATGCACTTTTTATTTTTTATTTCGTATCATAGATAGCAAACCGTTCAAATTCAAGGAAACAATCAACTACTACTTAAGATCTCAATAAACATTTTTCTAGAACATATAAACTTCCTAGGAATGATTCTTAACAATATTTAGGTAGCGCTTATGTATCCGCAAAAGTGAAAAAATTCCCGAAAATTTTCTATTACAAATACGTACTATTAATTATATTATGTCATAATAAAGTATACGTACCCCGGTATTAGGTGTGTTGGTACATTTTTACATATGATTGAATGGAGTAAGATTTTGAGATTTGGATGAGAGTTTGCACTTACCTTATAAATACGTGGGCGTATACTTACTATTATTACATTAAGTATTAATTAAGTATACGTAATGCAAACAAAAATCAAAATTCCAAACGGTTTGCAAGATATGAGCCTGAGAAATGATCACTTTTTTGCAAAAATGACACTGAGGCCCTAAATCTTTAGGGGCACATAAAAAAGTGCAAGATTTTAGCAAAACTGGAAGACAAGGGTCTTTTTTGTCTTTTATCACATAGTGGTGTCCGTTTATGGTTATATTTCCATGACTTAAATTACACACAGTGTAATACGATCAAGAACTTATTCTGGGGCAAGAATAAAGATATATATTTGAAGATCTTTCGGAAAAAATAGAACCTTAACAATGACAGGAAAAACTTGACTTTTTGGAAGTGTTTTCAGGAGCGTTTAGCTCACGGACGACTTGACCCAGCGACGAATTATTTTACAGATCAACATTAAGCAATGCAATCTTCATTTTTGGGTGCTGATCACAGTATTTGATCCGTGATACAGCCTAATACATAGCCAGATTTCAGTGACATAATTCATGTTTGGTGGATGGATTGGTAAAAAATTCGATTTCGGCGGTTTTCGGTTTCTTCGAAAAACAATTTTATATAATGGATTTTAGTTTCAAACCAACTAAACATCGTTCGGTATGGTTAAATAAATAAATACATTTTCAATTACAAACGTTTTTAACACCTAGAAGTAATCAATCAAGATTGACGGATACGTTAGGTGTTTGTTTTTTGTGGCTGTTTATCTTCCCGTGATTATATGGACAGACGAACACATTCGCTCGCACATGATTTGCAAAAGGAGCCTAAAAAATAAAAACAACATCATTGATTATTCACTCCTCACAGACAATAGCTTGTCAAAATATTCTTTATATTCAATGAATTCTAACTAAGGCCATTTTTTAAATGCTCATATTTTTTACCCGCTTTGCTGTATTTGTATGAAAAGGACACTCAGAAGAAAAGTTTAAATTTTTTCATGAGAACATGTTTTCTCTACTTTTGAAAAATTTAATTGAAATTCCTATTCCGAGTCTGGCAAAGAAACAGGGTATTTTGTATCAGGCAAACAAGATAAAGCAAACAAAACAAAAAACCCGAATGACTGTCAGATAGAACAAATATTTGTACACAAAAAACATGTCCGTTTTTTGTATTACTTTCCTTCACATACGCACACACATGTCTGGCGATAAAAACGGAAAGAGTTTTGCATTCCGTACAAGTTTTACATTACTCTGCGTAAGGATTACACATAAATATACACATACGTGCATACAACATATCTATGAGCTTAAAATACTTGCGTCGGTACATGTTTGGATGTGGACAAAAAGAAAACCAAACATTCTCTCTCAGCTTAACAGTGACAAAAATGCGAATGCAAACACACTGACAGAACACAGTCTTTGGTAAACGGACTGTGCATTTCACACTGCAGTCATAGCGGTGGATACATACTACATCGCCCGGCCGAACTTAAACTTGTTTAAACTATTTTGTTTGCCAAGATCGGTAAATATATAAAATATATCGACATTTTTTAAATTTATCTCTTAAGTTTTTATTTTTCATTGTATGTAGCTTCACGATGTTTACATTTTGACCCAAAATATGGAACTAGTTTACTACCTTTTTGCCGAAGGACTCTGTATAAATTTTTCTGATATATTTTGGCATCCTAAACACTTCATCATGAAATTGATAAATCTTTTTAAATTTAAAAATATTTTTCTCCCGCTTTTAATTTCAGTAGAAATTTGCGGAAATGTTGTCATTGGCCAAATATTATTATTACAAGCTTCAGCCGTTTCCTATTAATGAATATCTAACAGAACTTGGACCAAGAGGGCAATATTAAATAAAATCTACTCAAATTAAAAGCCTCATGTTTTCTAGTCTGCATCAATCAATTTAAAACAAATTTTGAACGGTTTTAATGAAAATTTAATAAACATATGTACAAAACACAATCTTTAAAACCTTCTGTTGATATGTTGAAATGATTTATTTCTAAATATATGTATAATATCACAAAACTTTAAGATGATGGCCAAATTATATTAGAATAAATAGACTTTTGCTTGAATTAAAAACCTTTACTGAAAAAAGCTATAAAAAGTAGAAAAATATTACACATGATTTTTTTAAGTTCTCTTACTTCTACATACAAAACAAGTAAGGAAAGGCTAAAGTCGGGCGGAGCCGACTATATGATACACTCCAATTTCTATCCTATAACAATTCAATTCGGTAAAAAAGTGAAATCGGGAAGGCTTTTAAGGTGTCGATCCACATTTGAAAAATATCGGGTACAAGATGTGGTTTCTAGAGCGGAAAGGATCAAATCGGGAGCGACATTTGTATGGGGGCTATATCTAAATCTGAACCGATCTTACCCACTTTCTGCATAGGTGTTTCTAGCTAAATTATAAGGTGTTGAGCCAAATTATAAGAATATTGGGTACAATATGTGGTTTCTAGAGCGCAAAAGGTCAAATCGGGAGCGACATTTGTATGGGGGCTATATATAAATCTGAACCGATCTTACCCACTTTCTGCATAGGTGTTTCTAGCTAGATTATAAGGTGTTGATCCAAATTTGAAGAATATCGGGTACAATATGTGGTTTCTAGAGCGGAAAAGGTCAAATCGGAAGCGACATTTGTATGTGGGCTTTATCTAAATCTGAACCGATCTTACCCACTTTCTGCATAGGTGTTTTTAGTTGTATTGTGCTAAATTTAAAGAATATCGGGTGCAATATGTGGTTTTTAGAGCGGAAAAAGTCAAATCAGGAGCGACATTTGTATGGGGGCTATATCTAAATCTGAACCGATTTGCCTCAAATTAAATAGCGTTCGTCCTTGATCCACAAAACTTACTTGTGCCATTTTTTGTTAAGATCGGACTATAATTGCGACCTGTAATTTGATTACAACAATAGATGGATAGACGGACGGACGGACATTGCTAAATCGACTCAGAAAGTGATTCTAAGCCGATCTGTATAATAAACGATGGGTCTAACTCGTTTCCTTTTGGATGTTACACACAATTGCACAAAGACATAATACTCTCGTGGAGTGTATAAAAATAAAACTCAGTAAAATCGTATTTGGATCAATTACACTGTCCAACAAATTAAGGCTTTTTGATTGGAACAGAAAAAAAGAATAATTCAAGCTCGAATTTTGCTGTTTTCTTCTCTTCTTTAAAAAAGAAACTTAGACCAGCTGGACTATGAGTTTAAAAATGGTCTACTCATCATTGCCCTTTCGGAATTATATAATGTTGCTGGACAGTGTTATCATTATAATTAATTTTTTCCATAAAAGATCTGCATTGTAAAATTGTTTTTATTACGATTTCCTCAATGACGCGAAGATACAGAAACAATCGAACATGAGCGCATTTCCATATTGCTAAACAATTTCATAACAAAAATGATGTGAATGAATTTAGCGTTCAATTTATTGAATAAAAACAAAGTCAGCAATCCGTTTGTATTATATAAAATGTAGATGCAGAATGGTCTTGAGCCAGGAAAATATCACAGTTCAAATTAGATATTAATTACCTTTAACTAAACATGTAACTGGACATAACACCGTTCGGCAGTCGATATTACACTTTAACCGGATGATATACGTCTGAAACTATAGGCAAAATGAAGTTAATTGGCGTTTTTAGTTTTTTATTTTCTCATCTTATCACCCTTTTACAGGACTACAAATTACAAAGCATAGAATTTTTCAAAAAAAATATAATATTCGCGACCTATGATATGATACCGGTTAATGTATTAAATGAAAGAGGAGAATATCTGTTAAAAATACTTCAAATTAGATGCTTCTGTGTGCATTAGTTAGCATTAACAACTATTTCATACTGTGTGTTAGCACAGTTTGTGGAAAGGTTCAGTAGTTCAACTGCTGTTAAATGCCATAAATTTCAGTTACGGCATTTGTATTTTATAGGATGTCGTAATGAACAAAAATTATATTTTACTTGCGTGACTAAAAATATTTTGTATTTTTGTGTTTTTAAACACTGTGTCCTAGAAGTTGTGTGTTATTACATAATTTTTTAAACCGAGGATAATAATAAGAGTCCAAGTAATTATATCGTTTACTCGAACCCACTTGTGGCAGAATATTACCGCAATGTATTTGATAAATCTTAAACATATTCGAGGGCAGTTAAAAAAGTTGTCGCATTCTTGCCAAAATATCATTATACCTATCTCCGTTGGATGGTGACTGAGTTTATCATTCCGTTTGGAAAAATCTTGAAATATCATCCTGAGACCTAATAAAGTATATATGTTCTTGATCGTCATAAAATTCTAAGAAGATGTATTTCCTTATGGCATAAACGTGCACAATTAAGTTATTTGTAGGGGGTTAGAATGGGACAAAAAGGGATAAAAGTGGTACATAGCAAACGACTGCTGGTAGAAACTCGGTGTGTACATTCCTCTAATTGAGTAGATAGATAATATAAAAAGTATTTTTTTTCAAACTCGTACTTTTATGGGGTAAAATGGGAATAGAGGGATAAAAATGGCTGTACCTAAAATATTGAAAATGGGTGAATAGGAAAAAAAGAGATTTATTGAAATTAGTACTTTATGGGGGTAACGTGAAAAAGGGAATAAAAATTGTACCAACCAAATGTCCGCAGCTAGAATAATGGAATTCTATGTATACACTTCTCAGACTGAGTAGACATGGCAAATAAAAAGGTTTTTCTTAATGCGTACTATCAACGTATACAATGGAACAGAGGGTTAAAATGGTACCCATGGCTATAACTGGAATAATGACTTCTGATGTTTATATACTTGATATTTGGTAAATTCAATGATTTTAAAGCGTGATCGCGCACTATAATGTGATCCCTACTTTTAGGGAATGAAATAGGGCAAAAGAGAATAAAAATGGTACCAATGAAACTACATTAGCTAGTAAGCTGAAATTCGGTTTGTACATTCCTCTAATCTCATGTACACCTAAAATAAAGTCATTTTCGAAATTCGTACTTTTAACCCATTAGAGCCCAGCCAAATTATTTTGTTAATGTTTCTTACTGTTTACTGTTCGGTTAATCGAACACTGGGTCAAAATGGGTGTAAAATTGGTACATGCCAAATGGCTGCAGCTAGAACAACGAAATTCGGAATGTACATTCTTAAGACGTGCAAATCAAAAAAAATTTTAGAATTTTTTACTTTTGTGGAACGGGAATGTGGGGGGTGAAATTGGTACTAATCAACCTAGAATAATGAAAGTCAGTGTATACTTCGTTCTGGTTGCATAGACTCGTAGGGTCAAAATGGGCAAAAAAGAATAAAATTGGCTAGTGGCTGCAGCTAGAATCGTAAATTTAGGTGTGTACAGTCCACTATGAACACGAATAAAGATAGATTTTTGAAATTCGTACTTTTAGGATAAAAATGGAACAAAATTCGATATGCATGTATGCCGACTTGATTGTGTGAAAGGTTGGAATTGAAAATGGCCGAAACCGGTTCGAAGAAAAAACTTTCTTCCCAAACAACGAATAAAAATAAACACACTAATATCTAATATAGACGGTATTTATGTACATACCTTTGCTGATTGTTGCCCTTCCGAAGAATTATTTTGATAAAATATATACAAGTCAATAAAAACATATTAATGGGTGGATTATTAATTAATTAATTTTAATGCAAAAATTATAATAAAGAAACATCACGATATATTTAAAAAATATAGCTATTAGAAAAAATATCACAATTTTCCTAATAATTTACTGCGCTTGTACGTGAAGTTGAAATCCTTCAATCTGCCGGTAATACTGTGGAATACAATCCATGGTGGTGGATACATAAGATTCGGTCCGGCCGAACTTGAAGCCTTTGTACTTGTTTTATTTTCAAAAACATGTTTTACAAATATAAATATGTTATTCTTGGTGAAAGTTTTTGCAAGTCCCCCAAAATGCACACATGCAGTTAATCTATTTCTACCAAACCACTTGTATATCCTCTATCAGGGTATAAGGTCTATTTGCATTTGTTTGTAATCGATATAGCATCACTTTCTGAGTCGATTTTGCAAATTATATTATGCTTTCAAATTAGATGGTTCGTTCGTCTCTCGAGTAAAATATTTTACAGATGAAGAGTGTAAGACACAAACCAAAAACTACTAACTCAATTCACCCAAAAATGTTTAACAGAACCGATGTCACAATATGCCCACTTCCAAATATATTTTTGCTCTTTTATTGACGAAGTGTAAATGTATGTTTAAAAACCCTTTAATATAAATGGTTTGTGTTTTTTCTGTAATTCCTAGAACACACAGCGCAGCATAAATGTTTCCTTTGAATTATAAATGCCAGCACGCATAGTCTATTGTGGGAAAGAAACAGGCATTTGTATATTTTCCAAATTAAATTGCTCCATTTATACCTGGGAAATAATTTATCAAAACTTTTGTGACTGAAAGTAATTTCGTGAAAAAACGCACCACAAATTGCTGCGTTTAGATAAAAGTTTTCTTGGCGTAATTTAAAAGTTAATCTACATACATTTGGGAAATTTGAGATAATTTTGTTGTAATGTTGTGTTGTCTATGTTGGAGTTTCGACAACTTTGCTTGTTAATTGTTTGCAGTCTATGAACGTCAAATTGAGTAGAATTGAAAACATTTAAATCCATTGAACTTACAGTAAATAGAATTTTTATGGTCACGTGTTGATAATGACTTTGTTGGATATTGTTATTTTGGTAAATATTTATTAAAACGATTTAATTTGCCGCAGGTGTAGTCGTTAAAGAGAACAGGTGTAGACTGTTTTATGAAATTATGGTGTGTGAAAGATTTAATCGATTGGCATACATTCGCCAGGGCAAAAATTGTATGTATAACATTGTTGATATTAGTACACAGTTGTTTTCAATGTAGCAGATGTCGCTTAATATGGAGAGCTGGACTAAAGGAAACACCTTAACGTAATTTTAGGAATATACATATTTTGTACTAAAACTTTCTTATATTTTTTATAAAAAATCATGATTATTTTTTATTTTAAAATCTAGGAAATTTTCTACATATTTATAATTTAAAAAATTCTAAAAAAATTTTCACATTATTCAAATAAATCTTTATAAAAAATATTACACCATTTCTAGTAAATAAAAATTATCCTACTTTTATGTTAATAAAGGGTGATTTTTTAGCTATTATCTTTTTGGCAACACTGGTTTAAACAGCTGACGCACGTTTCGTGTTTTTTTTCACTGTCAAACATCTTCAGTTTGGTCTATAATTTAACCATGAATCGTCTTACAAACGAACAACGCTTGCAAATTATTGAATTTTATTATCAAAATGCGTGCTCATTTTATGGCCAGTTTAATCGACCCACTGAAGCTGCTTTTCGGGCTATTGTAACTAAATTTCGCACCAAATTTACATTGTTGGACATTAAACCACCAACACGCTTAGGTAGAGTGCGAACTGAAGAAAATATCGCAGCTGTATCGGCCAGTGTTAATGATGACCATCAATTATCGATTCGTCGCCGTTCGCAGAAATCGGGCCTCTGTTACTCAAAAACGTGGAAATGCTAAAATTGGACTAAGCGGATGGACCATTTGAGGCGCAGTCAAGGTCAATATTTGCATGAAATAATCTTCAAACATTAAATTATATGGACCGTACTATCGATTCAAATAAAGATTTCATGCATTTTTCGGAATTTTATGTGTTTTTTTTTTAAACTTTCCTATAGCTTTTAAAAAATCACCCTGTATTAACTAAACTCTAGTAAATTTATAGAAGGATGATTCCAAGTAAAGTGACCCTTTTTTCGACAAACAATACAACAATAGGTCTGATCGCTTCCTTTTCCTTTTTTTTTTAATCCTATATTTATAAAGATATGTCGGTAATGTATGCTTTAGAAGAAGGCGTATGAACTACTCTTTTGATTGGAAAAATGAATAAAGTCATGTAATGGAAGAATATTACAGAAATCAAGAAAATAACTAAAACCTCAAGATTTTCTTCAAAGCTAAGGTCACACCCGTGACGCTGTAGATTGTAGTATATATCCTATATTTAAAACGCTAAGACATATTTGTATTTGCAATATAGCAAATCGCATAATTTAAGGAAAAGTGTTACACCTGTTCCAGTGGTATTCAATCACCCAGGACTAAATGGTATTACGATATTAGATTTATGAAGAAAAAGTTTCCGATATAAGAGTTTTTATTTACTAGCGTTTGTTCTTGAAGTCATTTCTTATCGATCTTCAGAGGGGACGGATGTGGCTTACCGTCGTATAACTCTGTGTGTAATTTTTTAAGTCATGGAAATATATCCATATACGGACACCACTACGTGATAAAATACCAAAAAATACCCCTGTCTCTCAATTTTGCCCATGCACTTTTTTATTTTGATTTGCTCTCTGAGACAAAGTTGTAGCTCTTCTATAAACTGGGAGACACACGTAGTGATGTCCGTATATTGTTATTTTTTTTGTGTTGCACTGTGTAATTCAAAGTGTTACAAATTGAAAGACCACCAAAATATTCCATTCAAATTGTAGGAAAGTATTATGCCGTAGCCGAATTATTCATTACAAAAACAAACCAAATTTTCAGAATTATTTATTATTAGATATTGTTCATACAAGTAAAATAATTTTAAAACCCAATCCAGTAAATCCAATATACATAATATGTATATTCACAATACCATAACCTTTATTGACATTTTTGGTCATTGAATTTGGAAATCTTTTTAATCCATCCACATTGATAATGGTAATTTACGAGAGGTATTGAAAGAGTTTCTAGGCCAAAACTAAATTAAAATAATTGTTAAACGGAAATCTAAATACAATGACATAGAAAAATACAAGTAAGGAAAGGCTAAACTCGGGCTGGGCCGACTATATGTTACTCTCCACTTTCTTCTCCATTACAAATGAAATCGGGGAAAAAAGTAATATTGGGAACGATTTTTGTTTGGGTACAATATATGTGGTCTATAGAGCGGAAAAAGTCAAATTTAGAATGAAATTAGCATGGGAGCTATTTCTAAATCTAAACGGATCTTATACACTTTCGCCATAGGTGTTTATAACTGGATTAAAGGTGCTGTGCCAAATATAAAGAAAGTCGGGTAAAATATGTAGTTTCTATAGCGGATAAAGTCATATCGGGGGATGCATTTGTACGGCGACTATATCTAAAACTGATCTAATATTACCGTTTTCACTATAGATGTTTCTAGTTGGATTATAATATGTTGTGTCAAATTTAAAAAAAAAATCGGGCACAATATGTGGTTCCTAGAGCGAAAAAAGTCAAATCGGGGAAGCATTTATACGGGGGCTATATCCAATCTAACACGCTTTCACTACAGTTGTTTCTAGTTGAATTATAAGATGTTGTGCCAAATTTAAAGTAAATCGGGCACAATATGTGACTTCTAGAGCGGAAAATCTGGGGCGACATTAGCATGGGAGATATACGTAAATCTGTTTGAAATTAAATAGCGTTTGTCTGTGACAGAACCGATCTGATCCACTTTCACAACAGATGCTTCTAGTTGAAATAAAAGACGTTGCGCCAAAATTGAAGAATAAAATCGGTGAAAATACTTGGTTTCTAGGGCGGAAAAAGTCAAGACTGGTGCGAAATTTGTATGAGAGCTATATATAAATCTGAATCGATCAAACCCATTTTTACCATTGGTGTTTCTAGTTGAAAATAGAATATATGTTGCCAAATTTGAAGAATATCTGTAAGTGAAATTCGTAAATTCGTATAAATCTGAACCGATTTTCTTCAAATTAAATAGCATTCGTCCTTATTCCGAAGAATTTCGTTGTACAAAATTTCATTCGGTTCTGACAGCAATTGTGACCTGTACTTTGATTACAAATATATATAGACTGACGGACGGACATTGCTAAATCGACTCAAAAAGTGAGGGTGCTACAAACATATGCACAAAGACACAATACCCTAGTCGACGGTATAAAAACAAAACATGTAAAACTCTATTCAGAGCTAACGAAACATTCTGTTTTATTTCCAAAGAACGAGAAGGAGAGCATTAAATTCAAACCCTATTCAAAAGTTTAAATGCCACATTTTACACTACCACTTCCTATTCTGTCTCTTCTTTTCTTCCATTGCATTATGCTCTGAAAACACACCCCAAAACCTGTTGCATCTCCATTCATATTAATTTATTGGTCTCTCTTTGTGGTAAATCAATAAATATGATTATCAAAGCATTAATATTCATAGACCATAGCAGTTTCTGGTAAATGATCCATTTAAGAAAATTATTCGATGAATAACTTATAGACAGCGATGATGGATGGGGAAATGTACATATATAAATTATTATACAACAGAAAACGAATACGACCATTTAAATATTAGATTATGAGAAACTAAAATAAGTACGACAAATGCTTTAACGGCGACACATGCAAGGACATGGCTGATTAGAAATACTTGTGGAATTAAGACAAAACATTTGTGCTTCCTGTGTCCTGCCACTACAAATATTATGATTAATAATCAGAGCAGGAAGTGACATATTCGTTTGTTCAAATAAATAAGGATACTTTAATAATTCAGAGATTTATTCTTCGGCCTCCAAATGACTATAAATATGATTTTCTTTGCAGAGAATGTGTTCAAAGGATACCGTAGAACAAGAGCACTTTTATGATATTAAACTTCTTTGGAACGTTGAGTAAAAGTTTACCAAAGAAATAAAGTACATAGATATGTATATTAAATTGGGTCGGTTTGAAAGAGGCATATATGTTGTAAATAATTTTTTAATAATGAGGTTGTGTTATATACAAACTCTTTAACATAGCATGTATAGCACGAAATTTTAAGAATATATACCGTTTTTTTGGTGGGTATTACGAAAGGGAAGTTATAATTTTATGTGGAGACACATCAATTTTTTAGCTCAGCCCTGTTTAATATAAATACACATGTGCATATATACAATAGGTTGGACTGCAATCCATACTAATAAAAAATATTTACCACAGAAATAATGTTTGAAAATTGTAATGATGATTTGAAAAATATTTCGTCTCCAGTTCAAGCCGTGAGTGAGCTGAAAACACCGCTATTTTAAAAAAATTTAAAATATGTGACGTCACTTTTCGTCCAATATTGATTCCATTTATTTATTTAAAAAAAAAAAAAACAATTTACAAAATCTTATCAAGCGTATGAGACTTTAGTTGTCACTTCGGAAAACCAGGGCTTGACACTGAGAAGAAATATATTGCAAATCATCATTAAATAATCCAAGTTTAATCCCGAGTGGTGAAAACATCAGTTTTATTTTCGTGACCCAGCCTAATGTACACTGTACGTATATAAAAATATGTATTCACAGACGTACGTATGTGAACAGAACATAGCAAATGTTGATTAGAATATATTGGATATGCTGTACTCTACAATCGTACGGAAAATGTTTGTGTTTATTAGGTTTTTGGTCTTTATCAGATATATCATGTGATATTTAAAAAAAATCAAGAACTTATTTCGATATACATATGTTCATTAGATCGTAATTACAATTTGTTTGTAACATAATATAAGTTGCATTTCCGATTTGAACTGGGATATTGTTCTGGCAATGTAATAAGTTTGGTTTGCCAAGATAAACATCCACTATGGTCCCAAATCCATATCTTTTGGCAGAAATTCAAAAAATTATATTGGAAATTGTTAAATGTATATATTTTCTTAATGGTAACACTTCAATCTATCAAGAAAATGTATTGGAGAAAATTAGGTGGCAACACTGGAGGCCTGAGAGGCATTTAAAGTTTTCCATTGAAACAAGTGGGATTAATTCGAGTCTAAAGCAGTTATACAAAAAAATTTAAAGGTAAGACGTAAATGAAGTGACTATATTATTGAAATTGAAGGTCGGCGTAAGTAGTTGAAAAATTATATTTAACATTTTGTGATTACTGTAGTCTTGTCAGTTTTCTTAAGTGTTGTAATTTTTTGATTCGTAGTGAGCATAACCTATAAATATCGTGGACCAAAAGTTATATGTAGGTCTCAACTTGACTCAAAGTGTAAATGTGAAAGTGTTCGTCTGAGTGTGTATTTTATGGTAGAATTGATATCTCGCCAGCATTTTTTGGCAAACTCATACAATTGCCACTTCATTTTAGCACAATTTCGATTAGCCATAGTACACATATTTGATCATCTCTCTGAATAAGATTTGTGTATAGGACCCATCAACATCTCATTTTAAAGATATTGTAAGTACCTTTAAAATGGTATATAACGTCATTCACTTTTCACATTCACATTTTAAATTATTTCCTGAAATAATTATTTAAATTGCAGTCTCAAGTAGAATATTTGTATGATATAAAGGGTGATTTTTTAAGAGCTTGATAACTTTTTTTTTTAAAAAAACGCATAAAATTTGCAAAATCTCATCGGTTCTTTATTTGAAACGTTAGATTGGTCCATGACATTTACTTTTTGAAGATAATTTCATTTAAATGTTGACCGCGGCTGCGTCTTAGGTGGTCCATCCGCTTAGTCCAATTTTGGCATTTCCACGTTTTTGAGTAACAGAGACCCAATTGGTGCGAACGGCGACGAATCGAAAATTGGTGGTCATCATTAACACTGGCCGATACAGCTGCGATATTTTCTTCAGTTCGCACTCTACGTAAGCGTGTTGGTGGTTTAATGTCCAACAATGTAAATTTGGTGCGAAATTTAGTCACAGTAGCCCGAATAGCCGCTTCAGTGGGTCGATTAAACTGACCATAAAATGGAAGCGCGCAATGAACTTTCTTAACAGAGCACGCATTTTGATAATAAAATTCAATAATTTGCAAGCGTTGTTCGTTTGTAAGACGATTCATGATGAAATGTCAAAGCATACTGAGCATCTTTCTCTTTGACACCATGTCTGAAATCCCACGTGATCTGTCAAATACTAATGCATGAAAATCCTAACCTCAAAAAAATCACTCTTTATTTGCTTTTGTAATAATGTTCAGCAAAACATTGCTCGTAAAAGCGAAATAAGTTCAATCTATTTTTCGAATTCATGCCATTAAAAATGGATTTGGGACCAGTGTGCATTGGCAAATTGTATAACTTTTTTCATGGTCCGGATTCACAATGTTACCGCACAGTTGGAGTGAAGTTATGGACAGTTGGAGTGAAGAAAATACAAATCTCGCTTCATTGCGTGCGATTTAATGGCTCTGGATTATTTTCCTTGGGGTTACGAGAAGTTATTAGTTTATGCGAACAAACCGGAAACATATGATGTCTGTGAAGACATCATTGTAAGATCCATTGTCAAGATACTGCCCATTAATTAGAATTCTGGAATGCGCTACATCCGGGGCAGACGCGACGCCAACATGCCCTAAATTATATTCAGAAACTAATGACAAAAAATTATTTTTGGTGTAAATTAAATCTACAGTTCGAATTTGTGTAATCTCATTACTTTATTTCAGTACAAAGAAACACCTTTGTAATTTATAATAAATTAAATTTATTCAGACTACCGCTCTGAATCACGATGGCGAAAGTATGCATACGTTTGCTTGCAATTCGACAAACAGCTGATTTTGGATTCACTAACAAACATCAAGTCGAACGAAATTAAAATCACCTTTTCCTCTACTGTCTTCGATATTGTAAGGTCAGGCGAATATTCGTTATCGTGAAACAGGGCGTTATAATTGTCTTTAGCAATAATTGCAAAAAATAATATATTTTTAAAACTTATCCTCCATTTTCACCATCTCTGGTTAGAGATAACCAAGAGTTATAGGTATTGAAACCCATACAAACACACAACTGTAATTGTTGGTTAGCTATAATTGTAGGTTAACCATACTTGTAAAGGGCAAAAGTCGCCAAATGAAACAGGAGTAGCAATTAACAGTAAGTGTGTATTGATAATATAGTGGTAATTAGTGTTTGCTCTCGCCACTTGCAGTGGTATGTAGAGCAGAGTATACTAAAATTGTACATAAAAACTAAAAAAATAACATTTTTAAAATTAAATTTTAGATATATATATAAATATAATGTAAAAAATATCCTCTGTATATACCAGATATTTTACCAGAGTATATGTTTCACAATCGTAGATAGATCGGCATTTGACCAACTAAACGCTGTTTCAGATGACAAAATCTCCTGCATTATATTTCCTTCGAGCTGATACAACTCTTTTATAAAACAACGCATAAGTCGAAGAGCGGAATCGGACAAGAAAATAGCGAAAAAGTCTCATAAATATACCGAGAACACTTTTTTAATAACAGAAAATTCATTCTTATCTCTATTTTTTATTACAGTTGGCGATATGGTGAAACATTTCTGAAATGCGTACCAAAGAATCGGTACGATACTCATCATGAATAAAACTAATTTAGTTATAATTGCTATATAATCAAAAACACCCAAAAACATCTGAACATACATCCTTCATTCTGTTGGCTTTCAGTCAATTACATATGGCATGGTTGTCAAATAAATAGTCCATTTTTTAAATCGCTCTCTATCATTATAATGGGTGTCCCAAGAAGAGCGCAATTTTTAAATCTGGCAACATTCGAAGTGTCATTGTTTGACATTTGAACAATTGTTATTGTTTGTTAGTAGAAGGTACGAGGTTAGTAAAAATGGGGCGCTACACGAATGAACAACGCATTCTCATTGTGAAATTGTTTTACCAAAATGGTGAAAGTTTTGCGGCTACAGTTCGCAAATTGCTATCAATTTGGGGTCACAATAATGCTCCAAAAGAGTCAACTGTAAAGAGATTAATGGATAAATTTGCCGAAACTGGGTCTGATAGTGATGTAAAGACAACAACGTGCCATCGACCAGGTCGATCGACCGAAAATGTCGCAGCTGTACGTGATGATGTCGCTCAAACTCCATCCACCTCAATTCGACGCCGAGCTCAGCAAATTGGTGTCTCCAAATCCACTTTGCAGCGAATTTTGACGAAAGATTTGCATCTTCATGCATACAAAGTTCAATTGACTCAGGAACTAAAGCCAACTGACCATGGACAGCGAAGGGTGTTCGTTAATTGGGTATTGGAGAGACAACATGAAAATGCTGATTTTGCCGATAAAATCATCTTCAGTGACGAGGCCCATGGCTTTGTCAATAGACAGAGTTGTCGCATTTGGGGTGCGGAAAATCCTCGAGTGATTCACGAGAAGCAAATGCATCCTCAACGTGTCACTGTGTGGTGTGGTTTTTGGGCTGGAGGAATCATTGCACCTTTTTTTATGAAAATGAGGCAGGTCAAGCGCAAACAGTCAATGGTGTTCGGTATCGTGATAACCAGTTTTTTCTTGCCTAGAATTGAAGAAATGAATGTGGAGGGCATGTGGTTCCAACAAGACGGCGCCACATGTCATACAGCCAGAGAAACAATTCAATTGCTGCATCAGTCATTTCCCGGTCGTGTTATTTCGCGTTTTGGGGATCAGAATTGGCCGCCTAGATCGTGCGATTTAACACCATTAGATTTTTTTCTTTGGGGTTTTTTGAAGTCGATGGTTTACGCGAATAAGCCGACGACGACTCAAGCCTTAAAAGACGAAATTGGACGCTGCATTAATGAAATACCGCAGCATTCATGCAAAACGGTCATTGAAAATTTCATTAAAAGATCGCGTGCATGCCAGCAAAGCCGCGGCGGCCATCTGCACGATATATTGTTCCATACATAACCTCATTCTGTCTACTTTACGATATAATAAAGTTTCACGATTTTTTCTTAAATATCTGTGTTTTATTTAAAATTAAAAAATTGCGCTCTTCTTGGGACACCCTTTATATCACTGAACTAAAATTTGCATTCCGGTTCTAGAACAATTTTGTTTCTAAAAAATGGAAAAAACAACAAAAAATGATGCAAAGTATTGATTTTGTTGCGTCCGTTTCGATTAAGCCAAAATGCTTATCAAAGTTTTTTTACAAATCAAATCAGAGTTCTTATTATTTTTGTTTTGCTTCTTCTAGTTAGTTTCCCCTCCTAAATTAGAACTTGCTTTCTGGTATGTTATCTCCGTTTACTCTCGTATCCATTTTCTCATAATATTTTTTTATATATGTCCAAAAATATTAATTCCTTTGTTTGCCATCTACTTTTAAATAAGGCCAACCTTATAAATTTTCCATAAATTTGAAATTATAATTTGATATTCTTCAGCATGATTTCAGATCTGTTCAGATCGATACACTTTTCCCAGATATTTTCATTCTATTTAACCAAAGCCTAAATTTTCTGGCATTTTCCCAGAGACGATATATTTTAGTTTTCTAAATTTGCAAACAATATTAAATTTTTTGCATTATTTTTAAATTTTTACTATAATTCTAATTAATGATTTTAAATTTTCCACAATTTGCGATCAGTAAATGTACTGAGCACTATTCCTCCATAATGAAACTTTTGGAGCTGTTAATATATTTTTTTAAATTGAAGAGATACTTTTTAATGTTATATTAAACTAGATGAAATTTGCTTGAAATTCGAAAAATTATAGTTGTACCTCCTACATCAAAAACCTTACAAATGTTTTAATATTAATTATTTTCAATCTAAAATTTCTTTTTTTTTGACAACCGGAAAATGAAGCTTTATTTGCTTTATCGTCGGTGTGCTGTAAAAAGATCTCAAGTGAACTTTTTTGTGAAATGGACTTAATGATGCCAAAGTACGCCAAAAGTCATAGCAAACCGATGATATAGAAAAGTTTCAAGACTTCTGTTCCGTTTCATATGAAATTTCTCAGATGTCGATAAGGAACTCACGAGCTCCTAGTACGTATGTGTAACATTTTGTGGTTGCGTCCAATTAAAATAAATCATACGCACATATGTACACACCAGCCTTTACAATACTGAAAGCTGCACAAGTTATCAAACCCAGGAACAAATATGTGGAATTATTTTTACGGGAGGCTTCCAGTTGGCGATTGTAATTTTACTCCAACATCCGTTAACAGTATAAACAATTAAAAATTGGATATTTTTAACATGAACAAAAGTTTTCACGTTATGATTTGATATTATAAAAACTTTCGTTCATTTGTCAATCAAAAATATTTCCATTACGATTTTTTGGCATTCTTTGTTAATTTTATTCATAGCAAAATATCGTTTTCTATGTAAAAGATGGCATTCATACCTACGATTTTTTTATATTCTTTGTTAATTTTATTCATAGCAAAATATCGTTTTCTGTGTAAAAGAAGTTATTCCCAGAAACCGTCTGGAAAAAATTATTTGTTTATAAAAAAAAATAATTTCAAAATTCTACTTCTGCCGACATATTTGTACTAAAATACTTTGTTATTTTGTAATTGCTTCTTTTCAGCGTTATATATTTTTATTACCCTTATTTATAAATAAATTAATGCGTAGACACTAATGTGCAATGAAGAAGAAAAATGATATACATATGTTTAGATGCATATTTTTTTAACAAATTTATTATACACTCCTTTTTTGTGGTATAACATAACGAAAAAAGAACATTCACAACGGCCACCAAAAGTATCGCATACGGCCAAAACAAAAAATAATTAAACACATATACAAATATATTGGATTTTTATCCAAGCATAGCTAAAAGCTATTTTCATGATTACTATTCATAAAAAACTATTGTTTCACAAAACAAACACTGTATTCAAATAAATGTTTGTAATTGGTTTTATTGAAAAACAATGCAATTGATTCAAGCATTAAATTAAACAGTCCGAAAAAAAGTGTTATTGTTTAATTGGAAATTTAAAATGTGCTTCAGTTAAATTGGACACAACGACTTTGGTTTTTAAGTAGTATGAAATGGCTTTATAGAAGACAGGAACTATTAATTTTCGTTAATAATCTATATACCACGATATTTAGTAAAATGTTGTTTCGATATATGCCTTTTTAATATTTTTGTTTGCATAAAACGATTACACAAATTTAAGTAGTCCATTCATTTATGAGAATTTTAGAATTTCCGGGTTCCACAGCACACATACAGACTTATCATTATTAAGGAATATAGTAAGATCTTGACAGACAGACTACACTCTGAACAAGTAAGGAAAGGCTAAAGTCGGACGGGGCCGACTATATAATACCCTACACCACTCCCTGCGTATACACATCGCTTTTATTACTAAACCCAGGTATTCCATGGGAGCAATTTTATGTAGTTCATATAAATTATACAGTTACTATCAATTCATCTTTAGTCAAATTTAATGAATATGGTAAATAATAAAGTAATTGATCCAGCAGATATTCTGAGTAAAGTAAATATAACATGATATGGAAAAATTGATAGAGATCCATAGGTTTCTTTAGTTGGATTTTTAGATGTTGTGCCAATGTTAAAGTGGAAAAAGTGAAATCGGGAGCGACATTTGTATGGGGGCTATATCTAAATCTGAACCGATCTTACCCACTTTCAGCATAGGTGTTTCTAGTTCGATTATAAAATGTTGTGTCAATTTTATAGAAAATCGGGTAAAATATGTGGTTTCTAAAGCGGAAAAAGTGAAATAGGGAGCGACATTTGTATGGGGGCTATATCTAAATCTGAACCGATCTTACCCACTTTCAGCATAGGTGTTTCTAGTTCGATTATAAAATTTTGTGCCAATTTTAAAGAAAATCGGGTACAATACGTGGTTTCTAAAGCGGAAAAAGTGAAATCGGGAGCGACATTTGTATTGGGACTATATCTAAATCTGAACCGATCTTACCCACTTTCAGTATAGGTGTTTCTAGTTCGATTATAAAATGTTGTGCCAAATTTAAAGAAAATCAGGTACAATATGTGGTTTCTAAAGCGGAAAAAGTGAAATCGGGAGCGACATTTGTATGGGGGCTATATCTAAATCTGAACCGATCTTACCAACTTTTAGCATAGGTGTTTCTAGTTCAATTATAAAATGTTGTGCCAATGTTAAAGAAAATTGGGTATAATATGTGGTTTTTGAAGCGGAAAAAGTGAAATCGGGAGCGACATTTGTATGGGGGCTATATCTAAATCTGAACAATACCGATGGTCCTTGGCCAGAAAAAAAATACTTCTGCCAAGTCTCATCACAATCGGACAACAATTGCGACCTGTAGAGTGCGAACAAGCTTAGATGGACAGCAGACGGACAGACGGACGGACGGACAGACATCGTTAAATCGACTCAGCTGGTGATTCTAAGCCGATCGGTATACTTAAAGGTGGGTCTAGCTCGATTATTTCTTGGCGTTACAAACATTTGGCGCGAAACTAACTTATAATACCCTAGCCCACGAAGTGGTGTTGGGTATAAAAATAATCGCCCTGTTAATATATTCGCTTATATATGTACATACTCATAATATTTGGGATAGACTTTAATCCAAATTTCTGAGAAGAAATGTTTTCCAAAACGTGGGAACGTATATGGTTTACCTGTATTTCAAATGATCAGTCAACAAATATTTTGCTATGGTCACTCAATTTTAAAATTAAATTGAAGATTTATCGCCAATTTAATTTTTTTGAAAAAATTATTAAAGGACGATTTCCATACAGTTGGTAGGTATTACCGTGAAAACTTTTCATATGAAATAACCTGTTTTCACTATCAATTCATAAATAGTGCTGATACATGGCACATTTTTTTTGACGAACTTACAAATATATGCGTATAAGATTTACTGATTTATTTTGGCTTTGTAAATTCAAATCATTTCCTTACTAAAATTCTAATTGACATCGAATGCACATTTAATGTTTGTACTCTCATTTTGGAAATTTGTCCCAATATAGCTAATTATGATGTTGTGAATTTAAATTTTTACATAGACATAGTGGTTTAACAAAAGTCATCAAAAATTGGGAAAATTGATTTTGCTTGAGTTTCCTAAAGGAATAGAATAGAACCAAAATCTAAAAAATATTGTTTTTAATGGCTAGCATTCTAACAAAGAAAACAATGTCTATTTTTCTTTGAATAAATTATATATAATCTTCTTTGTAGACTCAGGAAAAATTAAATAATCCTGTACGTCATTTATGTTTAAATATTAAATTAATTTAAAATAGAAAACAGAATATTTTGTATTATTTTTACATATTGACATGATAACGAGTAATGCAAGGTATATTGGAATACAATATTTGGATAAATATACATATTATGGGCCAGAAGTATATGTCGTCTTCAATTTAAACAAACCCTTTTTTGGAAACGGAAAAATATGACTAGTGATATTAGTCTTTGATATAATAAGAAGGTGAAATTAAGATGACCCCATCTCAAAATAGCTCTAATAGTTTTCAGTCTTAACATGAAATAAATAATTGTATGTTAATATAAAAATCTTTCTTCATTTACTATAAATGACATGGGCGCAGCAATAGATTTTTTAGCTTTGTATTTATTCTAGGGTGAAAATGACAATGAAATGTAGAAAATTAATCCATATTGAAATCATAATAATAAATCATGCCATTTGTAAATGTATTTGATTCTATAAAATATAGATGCAAAATGGTCTTGATCCAGGACAATATCACAGTTCAAATGAAATAAGAATTATTTCAAGCTTTATATGATAAATAAATATATTAAATAAACAAGAATTCAATCTTTTAAAACAACTAAACTAGTTTAATATAAAAATTATTTAATAACTTTGTATTAATTAATAATAGAAGAAGTACTAACAAGAGAATGTAACAATGTAATGTAGAATGTAAATATCATCTTTCATAAAAACATAAAAAGTGTTTAGTCTTAAAAAACATAAGTAGGATTTGACATCAGTAAACTACGTTTAACTCTATGGAGTTACCTATCACTGTCGTAAGATTATCATCAGCGGTTACAAACTATTGTACAAATTTGTTTTAGATATTTAAGATTACAAAACTGATTGTGGATCTTAGCTAAGTTTTAATTCGACTCATTGCCGAAAATCTTCTTTCATTGGAGGATTTGGATAAATATTTTCATCAACTAATTTGATTTTTCTATTCGATCTTTTCCTTTCATAATTTTATTGTAACTATTTACTCGGGATCGAGATTTGTTTTCATAGACAGAAAACGTTTTCCCTTAACATATTGAAGTTTTAGCACAATAGTTTTCGCTGTCAGCGATTCCTGGAGTCGAAAATTACCAATTTTAATTTGTATGCCAGGCAGTGAATAAAAATGGCTTGCGTTTATTCTTTTTTCCCTTTGAAGTTCATTCTTGGAATATAAGAAACATTTTAAGTAAATAATCGGCATCACTACTTACAGAACAATCTACGAAAAACTGAAATTTGTCTTTTCCATCTATTACATCCTGACACTACAAACCTTTCATTTATTCTCTGTGCTTAAAATTACGACATGCGAAACAAAACGCTCTTTCCAATACGGCACTGTATTCAGAATATTAATATATTTAATAATAATTTGCTGACAATGATGTTTTGCCCTTCAATTGTTAAAATAAGAATACATGTAATCAAAATTGACCGCAGCGGCTGACCGTACGGATTAAGGTTTGACTCTTAAATAACCAATAGGGGCGTTTATACAAAAAGATTTATTGCACACCTTAGAAGTAGATAATGCCGAAAACTTAAAAGGTTAAGCATTTTCTGATAAAAAGAGTTTTTAGCACTGCTATGTTATGAAGCAATATTTTTATCTGAAATTAAATCCCAAGTGAAATATCATGGTACGAAAACCCCTAATAATGATAAATTAAAAAATTCTAACTGAAATTTCTGGAGTGGCTAAAAAGTTCTGGGGTGGTATTAGACCACCCCATTCCTACGCCTATGATAAATGTTCGAAGGGTAAAAAATGTTGTATATCATGGATATTAGTGTTGTTTCTTTATATAAATACAGCAATTTTCAAAATGTTGATGTTTTGAGGATTTAAAAATATCGAACTTATTTTCGAAATGTATGAACAGTCATTATGAATAAGAACAAATTACTACATAATAAGTTGAGCTACATTAATTCAGTCACACGAAAAACCGAAACTTCACAGTACCGGGGTCCCTGAAGATAATGTTTAAATCACTTCTTCTTCACTTTTTTGGCCCATACAAATTTTCCCATTCCAACACTTAACAACAACACATAACTTAAAGTATAACTTACATAAAACCTTTTTTTAAAACTCTACGAAAAGTATGTAAAATAAATTGAACAATTGTTCAATTATTTACAAATGGGGGGCCATTTGTAAAGACGACTAATGAGTAATTCTAAAACAAGAATAAAAATGTATATTTAAAGCGCTTCCAAGGGTCTACTAATTCAGAAAAAATTGGACATAAATGCAACACATAACAATTACACGCGTAAAACATGATAGAGGTGTTTCATTGCCACCAATTTATTTTCGCGACCCATCCTAATATACAAGGGTCCGCCAAATAACTTTTTTTTTTGAAAATGCTATAAAAAAACTACTGAATATTTTCTCAAATTTCTTTTTTTTTTTATTTGAAAGTACAATCCTTCCGGTTAATAATGGAAAATAATTTCATTCAGTCCAAAGGTTGAATAGTTGAAAAAAAACGTTAGATGACGGACCCTTATATAGCTCCCATACCAATGTCTCCTATGATTTACTTTTTCCGCTCTAGAAAACGCATATTTCAACAAATAACTTTTTTATGAAAATGATATAAAAACATACTGAATATTTTCTCAAATTTCTTTTTTATTTGAAAGTACAATCCTTCTGGTTAATAATGGAAAATAATTTCGTTCAAATGGCTGCTGAGGGCTCCCCACAAATAATAGTCCAACGGTTGAATAGTTGAAAAAAAAACGTTAGATGGCGGACCCTATATATATGCATTTTTGCAACCATGCCATGCGTAGATTTATTTTTATTTGATTTTCAAGTCAGTCCCAAGGGAAAAGTTGTCCTCACAAAGATTGAAAGTGTGGGGAGGGCAATTTAAAATTGTAAATTAGAATCGGCTATAAAAAATTACTGTTTATTTTTTCAAATATCTGGAAAAATTGAACTTTGTCATTTAATAATGGAACACAATATCATTCATATGACTACCAAGACTTGCTCGGCAGTTCCTCATCCGATCAACCCAATTTTTCAGTACATGGCCTAAGGATGCAGCCAGCACAAAATCCACACCAAACAGTGACTCGTTATGGAAGCATTGGCTTCTCAATAGTGTGGGTTCTCTGAACCCCATATGCGACAATTTTGCTTATTGACATAGTCACCGAGAAGAAAATGAGCTTCATCTGATGATGATGAGCTCCATTGTTCTTTGGACGATTTGGTATATTTATATATTTGGACATTCGTCCATAATGAAAAATTGCTCCAATTTCTAACAATTTTAAAACATTCCAAATATTTATTAGTCTATTGTTCATTTTTCATATTTGTGACTGACTAATTTTGATGAGCGGTACAAATTGTAAATCAAAAAGATTTGCTTCTCCGGATATACAAAGCATTACATTAAGTGCATTACACAGAATAAACGTCATGGCGGCTTAAAATATCATGTATGTCTAAAGCCGGCTACGCAAAGTAAAAGTTTTGAAAATTGTCGGCCTTGGGCCGAGCTAAAATGTTTGTCATTCGCAAATTATTTTATATCATTGGGCGATTGTTCACTTAAATTTGTGTTGCACCCCAAAATTCTGCCGATTGCTTTTTTATCGCAATTATTTTTCTCAATTAATTGAGCTATTAGGTAGGTAATTTTTTGGTATTTTTTCATTACGAGGATTCACCAAAATTTGTTGGGTGATTGTTCACTTTTAAACCATTTACTACAAATCTTTTAATGCAGAAATTTGGCTACCGTGTAGATATTCATATACATATCATAGATGAACTTTTAAATACTAATGTTTTATATTTCCAAATGCTCTATGATGGGGTCTTGCAGGAATTGTCACAGTTATATTTGAAAACCATTTGACGGCACACATCCTTCTGTGTGTGACAGCCATCATCTCCGACACAAAAGACCCACCACCAGTGTGTAGTGGTTCATGACATGAGGGTCTAGTTAATATGCCCACTCATTCACTCACACACCACCCGTTTCAATCAATATTGATGGCAAAAAAGAAATGGAATTTATTAAAGGCAGACACAGTATTTTTGCACACACTCGACCCAAGTCCTTTAAAGAGTGTATAAAAAGTAGCCTTTTTTTAAAGCCTTGGCAATAACTTAAATACTTGGTCCGAACAACAATTCCAGCGAATGGCCGTATTGGGTGTTCAGAGCAGTCAGCAATGCGTTAATGTCATATTTTGTTCCGGTTCGAATGAAAAGCATTTGTTTTGGCTATTATTTTTTTATTTTCTACTCACTGGCTAAGACTGGTGGGTTGTTGGTAATGCGGCGAAAATATTGTGTTGACCCTTCATAAATTCACATTTGTTTTGACTCTTATAATATAAACAATAAATTTCTAAATGGAAGAGAATAGAAAATAAATGGGCGAGCAAATAAAAATATAATATTTGTGTACATCGTATGTGCGTTTATGGTCATGGTGCATGCTTGGTAACAATTTGTCGGAAGCAAAGACAGGGGCGTCTTTTCTCATGGAGAGGCTCCTCTTCATGTGGTTTCTTCTCCAACAAAAGAATATGAGTCATTCCATGTCAAGCGGTACGGGTTTTGAACTTTGTAGCTGCGATTGTTTTGATAGTTTGTATATGTATTCTACTCATAAAATTATTGTATACGCATTTTTGAAAAAAGTTGAAAATATTTTTCTCGTTTTGTATATTTTGTAGTGTGAGATTGCACCATCAGAAAAAAAATTCAAAAAAATATATTTTTCCAAAACCTATTTTTTGGATTTTTCATTGTTTTAATGCCTTGAGTTAATGATTTTTCTCCGCAAAAAAAAATTTAAAAAAAAATCTTAAATCTTAAAAAATAGCAGCCATAATTTAACCATTTTCAAACACGCACAGTTGCTTAAAAATAGACCTATGCACACTACTTTAAAATTTCAACAAAATATATTAAAATCAAAATAAAATAATTCAAATTGCAGAAACTTTAAAAAATCTAGCCATGCTATAACACACCACGTCAATAGTTTTTAAAAGTAACTGAAATTACCTTCAAAACAAGGTATAACACAATTAAAAGGGTAAAGTATTTCAGGAGTTACAGGCGATTGAATGAACACACCTTTTGAAAAAAGTAGTATTTTTTCACTGTTACATTGGTCATAACTAGTGAAAAAATAGATTTTTTTTTCAAAAATACGTATACAATATTTTTACGAGAAAAATACACACACAAACTTTCAAAACAATCGCAGCTATTAAGGTGAAAAACCGTACCGCTTGTCATGGAATGACTCATATGTATTATTTTGAAGCAAGGTGGGGCTCATCAGTTATTTTTAATCATCTTCTTTTGATTCGACGACAGAAATATTTGCAGTACTTCCCCCATTTTCAAGTACGCCCCTGTTTTTAGAATATTGTTGCTGTAATTTTTTACAACGCCAGTTAGCAAACACCAGAGAGTGTCGCCAATATTTGAAGAAGTCACAATAGATAATTGAATAGATATTCTAAAAAAGATACAGAAAAGGAAAACACAATAAAATATTTATAGTTTTCACAGTGTTGCATTAAAGTAAGAGAAAATTACTCGCCCAAACGAAACTACATGGAGTGGAAAACTCCAACTTAAAGTTTATCTATAATTGAAATTCTTCAAGGCCAACACTTCAATCTTTAAATTTTGCGGTGAGACAAGGGACCAACACGTCTTTGGCCAATGTGCCATGGCACCATCATGTTGGAGACATCATCAATAAGGAGAATATGTTACTTTTGAACACAATGGCCACATTTCTGAAAAGGGCCTTTACCACGTCCCAAACAGATTCCTTTGTTTTCTCGAGGCATTCATGTCCGCTCTTCCCTCAAGACCACTTTACTTTGTTGTGGCATGGGCACGGAAATTCCATCATATGTTTGGTGTTAATCCTTTTCATCGTAGTCTAATACATCACGTCATTTTTCGTTTAAGGCACAAAAGGGGAAGCAGACAAAGTAGAGACTGGATGTAATGGCTCTTTATGCTTTCACGCAATAATTCAAATTGTGGTGGTCACGTAACGGCCATAAATTATTATTTCTTTTTGCAAAGTGTTCAATTTAAAGTGTTGAATTCGTAATGTTTTAGCTTACATTTAAATAAAGCCGACACATTTTTTGCTGCAATATATTCATTGATTTAGCAAATATTTTTTGGCAGACGTCAGCTTGGCAAATAAAACGAAACGAACAAACATGCTCAACATCAGCTTTTAAATGGTGATTCGTTATGTACTTTTTAGCAGTTTTCCTGTGAAAGGATACAAACCACAAACAACGAAAGCAAAAGAATAGGAAGAAAATATGTTTAAGGGCCATTTTTATGACAATGTAAATGCTGTTGGAATGATGATGAGGCCAATAAAAAATAAAGGATTACACTGTGTTTGTGTTTTTGCCTCTTTGCTAACGAACGAATTTAGGTCAGTCTTTTTTGTATCTCTCTTCATGGAAAATATTTTATTTGCTTTTTAATTTGTGTTATACAAAAAGGAAAACTAAAGCCTTTTATTTATTCTGCCGGAGAAAAAACAAACTCTCCGCTCACATGTCTGCCCAAATTGCCCCTAATGAACTTTTTGATGGAAGCAGTTTTTCTGCCTCCTCTTTTCTTTGATTAATATGGGAACATGGAGCTTACTATGGTTTGAATAAAACTGAAGTTTCGCACAACTTTTTTGCAAGATGAATTATGAAAAGTTATGAATATTGTGACATTTTTAAGATATGGATTTAGAATTTCCCTTGAGAGAAATGACAAATATATAATTTCATACATAAGTATGTATCATGTGTAGGCGCTAATTGAATTATTTTTTCGTAGATTGTTCAATCCATTAAGATCATATCGAGCATTCCATGTCAAACCGAACACTTTTTTTACATCACCGTTTCTGATGTCTTTGAAATTTGGTAGCATAACTCAACGCTTTAAAATATTTTATTTGTAGAGGACGAAAAAAATATTTTTTTAAGATATTTTTTATTTTTTTTTAAGACCAATTGAAATTTGGTAAAATCTTGAAAACAATTGTCGGAACATTGAAAATGGAGTTCAAAGAATGAAGGCTTATATTAAAGGTAATTGCAAGTGCTATTTGCTGGTGGAGGTGGATGTTTACGCTACTGACCAAATATAGGGTGGGCCATTTAAATTTTTAAATTAGAATCGGCTATCGATTATTTTTTCAAATAACTGGTTTTATTGGAAAGGTTGAACTTTGTCATTTAATAATGGAACAAAATATCATCCATATGACTACCACGACTGGCTCGGCATTACCTCATCCGATCGAACAATTTTTCACTTTAAACTTTTTTCTCAAAGAAGTGCGAGAAATGTTCAGTTCCTGACAACGACGACGAGTTGATGTTGATGGATGTTCTAGGACATTCTCAGCCACAGCAGCAATGTTTTCTATTGAACGCAATGGACGAAAACGTTCACGGATTGGTTTGTCTAATAACGATCCATTGAACTGAACCATTGGCCGATCTTTTCTCAAAAATTTTCCGCCTAAATTTCTTACAGTTTGCGCTAAAGACCCACTACTTTGGAAGTAAGTTTTTAATATTTCCCAATTTTGTTCGAGCGTAAACCTGAAAATAAAAATAAAATGAATGTTAGTCTTCCTTTCAAAATCGAAGTAATCGGTAGATCAAATTTAAAAATTTAAATGGCATTCATATATTTTTGGGTTTTTATCTTCCTTTCGGGGTTTCACTATAAAAACATCAACTTAAAAATTCACAAAAAATCTATTCTAAACAAACCATGAAATATTTAGAGTGGATAAAAAATGAGTTACTAAATGTAGACGACCGAAAGCACTATTTTTTGAACGTATTTATGTATTAATGCGTCATTATTACTAAAACAGATTTTTAGAAATGAATTCTGTATGTATCTATTGGTGTTATTTTTTTAATTTCCATCTTAAACTAGCTGAAACGACATTTGGGGTACTTGGACCCCGTAAACGGGTTCAAAATTGGGTTGATCTATAAATACCGTGTGGGAAAATCAGAGTCGTCATCATATTTCTTTACGAAAATCATTATAAAAATTTGTTTGGCATCATATTTCCGTAATAATAGATTACGAAACGAAGGTTATATTGCTATCGTCATCAACGGAGAGCGCTACTGATTATTCATTACACTAGTCAACAGTCAAAATGTACTCGGGATGCGATAATTTTTTCTGTGTAGATAACCTTGACAGGAGCTCAAAAAACGCAATAATTTTTTTTTTTTTCGTTTGGTTTTTGTTTTATTTTTTTTTTAAATTTTAAAAATATTTTTTTTTGGTTAATTTGTTTCGTCCGGCATAACTCGGGAACCACTATCCCGATTTAATTGAATTAAATTTTAAAAAATTTAAAATTACAATTCCCTTAATCTGTTCATATATTGTTTTCCTATACAAGCAACAGTTTCCAAGTTAAAAATGAATATATAAAGGAAAAAACTTATTTTTTGCCTAAAGATTTATTTTTTTTTAAATCCAAAATGAAAAAAATGTCAAATCTTATTACTTTTACGTAAAATCACTTAACCTATGAGCAAAATGAGACAAAGATCATGAAAATCGATGCACGCGTTTCGCTTTTATTCGCAATTGAGTAAAGGTATGAATTTCAAAAATTTGCTCGACATATGCACAACTTTGTCTATGGTAAGGTTTTTTCTTTTTTTGATTCTCAGAATTAACAAAACGGAATAAACAAAGGGTTATTTAATTTTTATGATTGCGTAAGCAAAGTAATAAACGCTAATAAATGTGCGTGAACAATTAAAAGGAAAAAAGGAAAGGGGACTTTTTTAATTATTTGGGTTTTCCGTTGGCTACCTGTATGATTTTTTTACAGAAATGCAACCCACATTTAAGGGTGGTCATTATTCGGAAAATTTAAGACTCACACATGGTGAAACAGGTATGTAGCCACCGTAAAAAAATATACACCCATTTATAAGTACCTGTCAGTAAAATACTAAACAATACACAGTATAAATAGGTCTTCATTGATCGATTTTACTCATTCAACAAGTGTCGACGAACGCGATAGTTAAAATGAGCAAACGTTCGCGAGGATTTGAATGCAATACCAATCCAAGTAATTTTTGTTACATGTGCGGAGAATACGTTTCTGAAAAAAAAAACAAGCGTTGTTTTTCACCTAAATTGAGAGATTCATTTGAAGAGAGCTTCAATTTAAAGGTCTCAAACATAGATGAGCGGTGGACACCAAGTGCTCTATGTCCAAGGTGCTACGTACAGCTAGCTGACTCAAGGTAAGTGTAGATTACGAAATTCAAGAACATATATAACTTATTATTGAAATTCTTTCAGACGACAGCCGAGAATCATCATGCCAATGCTTTGGAGAGCTCCGCTTTGCCATGTAACAGATTGCTACTTCTGTCTTAGCAAAAAACAGGCGTGGGAAAAAATATACGATGGACTTACGCTGCTGTTTCAACAGTGAATTTTCCAGTGCCATTTTCCGAAGAACCAGTGGACCCGCAACCGTCCGTTTCAAGATGGGCATCTAATAATGAGGCGATACATCCAACATCAGATCCGGAGACAGTAGAAACCACATCAGAATGCGAGTCAACATATACATTGCATGGAGGTCAACGCTTATGTTCCCAAGCAGAACTGAACGATTGGGTTAGAGAATTGAAACTCTCCAAGGAAGATGCAGAGTTGCATGCATCGCGCATGCAACAGTTCGGTTTCTTGGCTCCTGGTGTGGTGACAACAATCTACAGGAAGCGTCATGAACCATACGCAAGGCACTACACAAAAAAAGACAACATCTGTTTTTGTAAGGACATTCCCGGATTATTTGGTGAACTCGGGTACTCTTACGATCCAGGAGAGTGGCGTCTTTTCATTGACAGCAACAAGCAGAGCCTTAAAGCAATTTTACTGCACAACGGCAACAAGAAACCTTCGATTCCAATTGCTCATGCCGTTGACACCAAGGAAACATACGAAGTCATGGACAATCTACTAAAGTGCCTTAACTATGAGAGGCACGATTGGAAAGTTTGTGCCGACCTTAAGGTTATCGGTATCCTTTGTGGATTACAAGGTTCACAAGTACTGTTGTTTTCTCTGCCTTTGGGACAGCCGCGATCGTCAACATCATTACACCAGGAGGAGTTGGACAGAAAGAGTTAACTTCATCCCCGGCAGCGACAACGTGAAATATACACCACTCATAAAAAAGGAAAATGTTTTTCTCCCACCTCTTCACATAAAGCTCGGACTCATAAAAAAACTTCGTGAAAGCTATCAACAAAGATGGCGAAGCGTTCGCCTATTTAAAAACCATTTTTCCTCACCTTTCATCGGCAAAGATTAAGGAAGGCGTTTTCGACGGTCCGCAAATTAAAAAGTTGTTGCAAGACCAACAGTTTGAGCACATTTTATCACCAAATGAAGCTGCAGCTTGGAACTCATTTCGGCAACTTGTTTCCGGATTTCTTGGAAACAACAAAAGCTCAAATTACAGAGAGATCGTCGAACAACTACTCCAAAATTATAAAAAAATTAGAGCAAATATGTCGCTTAAGATACATTTTCTACACTCGCACTTGGACTTCTTTCCGGACAACCTGGGCGATGTGAGTGACGAGCATGGTGAGCGTTTTCATCAGCAAATGAAAGAAATTGAGCACCGATACCAAGGATTTTGGAACGAAGCTATGATGGGGGACTATATCTGGTTCCTGATAAGAGAAACATAAAGTCATATATTTTTGTCACCCAACAAATTTTATTTTTTTTGTAATAAAAAAGAAAAAACCTTACCATAGACAAAGTTGTGCATATGTCGAGCAAATTTTTGAAATTCATACCTTTACTCAATTGCGAATAAAAGCGAAACGCGTGCATCGATTTTCATGATCTTTGTCTCATTTTGCTCATAGGTTATGTGACTTTACGTAAAAGTAATAAGATTTGAAATTTTTTTTCATTTTGGATTTTTTATGGATTTAAAAAAAAAAAAATTTAAATCTTTAGGCAAAAAATAAGTTTTTTCCTTTATATATTCATTTTTAACTTGGAAACTGTTGCTTGTATAGGAAAACAATATATGAACAGATTAAGGGAATTGTAATTTTAAATTTTTTAAAATTTAATTCAATTAAATCGGGCTAGTGGTTCCCGAGCTATGCCGGACGAAACAAATTAACCAAAAAAAATTTTTAAAATTTAAAAAAAAAAATAAAACAAATACCAAACGAAAAAAAAAGTTTTTATTGCGTTTTTCGAGCTCATGTCAAGGTTATCTACACTGAAAAAATAATCGCATCCGGAGTACATGAAATTGTTTTCATTTTGTTGAGTAGTGTTATTAACCAATTTCTTTTTCCAATTTTGGATTAACACAAGTGATTCCAACAGGATTATGTACAGTGAAATATTTTCATACAAGCTGTGGCAAAAATTAGAAAGAATAGAGCTAGGTCATTTACATTTTGCACACATTCCTTACATTGTCGAATGAATAAAAGCTAGTTTTTGTTTAAATCCGCCATGTAACATAAAATGATAAGTTTTTTATTTTAATATATATGTTAATACGAGTGATTTCATTTGATTCCACAACTAAATGAAAATTGTCAGTGCCACGTCTAACGCCAACATATTTTTTTATTTTTTACGATTTTCGAGATTTTTGATAAAAATTATTTTATTTGATTTGAACTGGGATATTGTCCTGGCTCAAGAACATTTTGCATCTATATTTAATAGAATGCAAATTTATTTACAAATGGCATGGTGACATTTGTTACAGGGCTGCAGACTACCACGATCATGATTTCGATTATGTCAAAGGTCTTTTCAAGTGGCTTCGTAGTGACTTTTCAACATCAAACCTCCTCAACATCAAACCTCTATAAGAAAATGATTCTCACAAACGAACGAGAAGCACAACTCACTTGCCGAATTTGTAAATAAATTTGCATTCTATTACAAATAGATGCAAAATGGTCTTGAGCCAGTACAATATCCCAGTTCAAATCAAATATTGATTACAGACCAAAAAAAAAATACTAACGAAAAAACTAAAACAAATGAGCGTTGGCACGGCAGAGGTATTGCTGGGTAACTATACCTGCATATACACATACTTACATATGCAACTCAATGAGATGCTTGTAAGATGGCATATGTGCTTTATTACTTGGTGCGATTTTTTAAACGCAAATTCGGCAAGTGAGTTGTGGTTATCGTTCGTAGAGAGTTTCATTAAGATATGCCAAAAAAGACTCAGAGTCAGCATAACCTATTATAACTCTGTCCCTCATATATGAAGAATGGTCAGTCAAATTTGATTGTGCTAATAAGCAACTGGTTGAACCATACATCAAAACAATGACTTCAGCTTCTAAGATTTGAATTAATTTGACACATATTAAGATTGGTTTAGATTTAGATACTGCCCCCTTACAAATGTTGCTCCCAAATGTTTAACCGATTTTGGAAAAACTATACATATTATATTTCACATATTTCGTTCAAGGTTTCAATATACCCCCATATAAATGTCCTTTCGGATTTAAAATTACTTTGTCAAACACATACATTTACAGGATACAAAAATCCATCCCGTTTTCACTTTATTACCGAATTGTATTCGGATAGAAAGTGGAGTGTATCATATAGTCGGCTCCGCCCGACATTAGCCTTTCCTTACTTGTTTATTTTAACGTAAATATATTATTTTTTCTTCGAAAGAAGAAAAAAAGTTTATAGAAAATACGTCAATGTTTCCTTAAGATTGTGTAGTCGCCAAAAGGGTGGCAATACATAATTTTATTTTGTGCATGAAAAAATTAAAATGATTTCAAAACTTTGGTTGATCTTAGTTCAGAATAGAATAGCTTATATTCAAAAAATTATAGATATTAACTTTTAAAAAGTAAACGAAGAACTTCGCCAAAAGCAAGAAATGTGCACTTTGGGATTCTGGGATGCGACTAAAATGTTGAGAAGTTTTTTTAGCCATGTTAAAAAAGTATTATATATGCATTTTGTAATTTGTTTTATATTGGCCCGATGGCTTTGAATTACAAGTTGTAATAAATAAATCAAATCAAAATGTACTTTATACGATACTTCTGATTTTTTGTATATAAATGTTGGTTATCTGTAGAAGAGCAATGTCATCTTGAATCGATGAACGACATTACGTTTTCTTCAAAAATGTCCTAAACATTTCATTGACGAAAGCCGGTTACATACATCCTTTCGTGCGTACTTGTGCTTGCTGTGTGTGGTAGGGATGTCAAACGGGACAGTAGATGATGATGTCAATGTTCGGTACAACTTTGCGGTGCGACTACTATGCTACAACTACTTCCATGGCCATAATTTGGACTTGTGTAGTACTGGTGGTTTCGAGAAGTCTACGAGTCAAGTAACATGCAGTTCCTTGCAGCGTAGTCCATACCCAACTCTACTACCAAAATTTGTGCCGTCTATGTAGAATTTCCCATAACAATGTCCTCCCGGAATTCCCAGCCAATTCAGCCAGGCTGTGACGTGTATACTTTAGTTATGAGCGTACATCTCCATTTCCAATCCAAATTCCTTTTTTGATTTTTTTAATAAATCTTAAACAAAAATTTTAAAGAAAAAATTACTAAATATTACTTTTACGTTCAATAAAAATCTGTACATTACGGATAACTCCCCCGACGGTGGGTGTCCCCATATGAGAGCAACCACTGTTGTAGGCAAAGGCAGTAACTTACGGCACTAAATTTGTTTGGGCCAAATCCGTTTCATGACTTACACTTGCTGATGTACTTCGTACGAAGAATTTATTAAAATTTTGCACATATAATTATTTTCCCAAAAATAGTTTAAATTGACACACCTCTGGAATGTATGAGATCCATACAAATGATCCAATAAAATCATTATAATTTCCATACGGATATTCAATGGGGATATCTCAATAAATTTATGTATTTCTATGTCGACATCGACATCTCTTTTCGAAGTGTTCACGGTACAGATTTAAATACGCACGAACTCAGTACTTTCAAAAACACTCTATTCCAGATTTTATGGCATAATGATGGACCAAACGTCAATGTTATGTTCCAAAACGTATCGAAATACGTATGTGTTTTGCATTGAGTAACAATTTCAATCCAAAGGCACTCAGCAATTGTGGTTGCTTTAGCAAACCAGGAGAGTGAACTCGTTTTTTATTAAACTGTCATAAACACCAGTGCGACGATAACGTAACATACGTACGTGTGCGACTATGTACAACACGTGAGTACAACGAATGTTGATTGTGGCTATGTGGTTGTGATTCCACATGCCCCCATCTTCCTTAATTCTCAACAAACGAATCGACGTTTTCACGTGAGAATGGAAAGTGTACAATTTTCAAAAATTACCTTACCATACACTGAAGAAATTTTGTGTAGAAAGCTCAGCTATAATGGAACATGATGGGAAGTTGTACATTGTCGATATAGACTGTTAAATTAGAAAATTATTCCAGTCCCATTTTTAAAAATTAGGCATCTTTAAAACCGCGGAATAATCAAAATTCGGATGTTCAACCTGTACTTGGATGGAAAATTTATTTATTTGCCTTCACCTATTCTACATATTTATAATATTGGAATAAAAAATATTCCATAAGAATAAAGAAAAGATTTTTATATTTAATACATCACATTCTGTGAAAAATTTAAAGATAATTATGAATTTTAGGAAACTTATGCAGATAAGGTGGTCCATCTAGTCCAAACAGTCCTGGTACATCGACTCGTCATCGATCTAAAACACATCAACATTTCACACACACACCTGACGCAAAATTTGCACAAAGACCTCGCATTATTCGCTTACAACGATTTTGGTCAAAAAATTATATTTTCTAACGGCGCACAGTGTACGGTTTTCAAAATTTTAGTGACAAAAGTCTATATCTTCTAGGCCAATCATTTTGCCTAACATTGCAGTATGGGACGCACTACATATGGGGAGGAAATGGTTGCAGTTGGGAGACGACCGCGCCTACCACCAATATAACAAAATGTTCTAGATAGGAGGAATTCAATCTTAAACCAACAAGAAACGATTTTGTTAGAACAATTTTTTTTATTAATTTGAAAACTGTGGCATCTCTGTAATTTTGAAATTTTGCATATATCGAGCAGTCATATCTTTCGATGTGTAAAAGATATTGCGCTTTTTGGCAGGATAAATTTTGTTACCTAATACAAATTATATAAAAATTAAAAAATAATTATTATCCCAAAATAAATTTTGAACAAAAAATATTGAAATTTATTTGAAAAAAATCTTCTTTATTTCTTTTTTAATTTCCGTTGTAAACGTCTACATTTGTACTGGTCATACTCACAATGACAAAAAAATGGAAATACGCATGTGTATTTTTATTTAATGTATTTTATTTAATGTATTTTTCTGGTGTAAGTAGCTACAGTTGTGCTGAAAAATCAAAATAATGTGTGGATAAATCCATTTACATAACAATTACAAGGGATTTACGAGTAGTTTGACTTTTCGAATTTTTGACCACAATCAGCAAAGGTTTTTGTAAGACTACCACACGTTGAATTAATGAGCTTTTATGAAGTAATAAATGATGAGAGTAAATTTTTGTGGTAGCCAATAAATAATTCGCTTCAAAAACATTTGCATCTTTCTGCCTTGTTCTACTTTTCAGTAAGATTATTACAAGTTTTAATTACGAACATTTTAATTTTTGGAATTTCGATCATTTCCCTAGGTACTGACAAACATTTTTTAAAAATAATATCCTTAACATTCTCTTCTTATTTTGGGCAGATGACAACCATAAATCGAATATTTCACGTCGCGATATTTTCAAAGTTCCAGCGACAGCAGCTGGAAGCAGACTTTGTTTTATTATTTTGGTAGGTTAGGTTTGGCTACACTTCGTAAATATGACAGATCCCTGGAATATCAAGGGATCATCTAGTTCTATACCACGAAAATGTTAAATTGATGTTAAAATTTTGTCAAAAATGCTGTATTAAAAAACCGATTTGTTTGTGTGAACTCTGTTTTATTGGCGTAGTATATTTTTTTAAGATTATTCATATTTTCATTGCTTACACTTAGTAGCATAAATTAAGGTTTTTTTCAAATGTGTTAAGAATATAAAATTGTACAGTACTTTGAAGTTAAGCTCTATTTTTTCTTCTTACAAATATTGCAATGTTTGAAGTAGCGTTGCATATTTCTTGCATACATTTTTCGCTAAAAAAATATTATTTTCTCTTAATTGGTATCTTATCAAAGAAAAATATTAGAATCAAATGTTTGCGGTTTTCTCATTAAAATCTGTAAAGCCGTACATTGTGCGTCTCCCTTTACATGCTCATCTTTTGATGTTGCAAATGATGGATGCAGCGAAATCTTTCCAATATTTTCATACTCTCAAGTTCGCCATATTTTCGCTTAAAAACTAGAGAAGACTTAAAAACCAAAAATGGTTTCAGATCACGACACTTAAAATTCAGCTCACAAATCTATGACTATAAATTAAATGCTGAGTTGTGTTATTTATTCCAAGTTCTGATTTTAAAAAGCAGATATTGTTTCGTTTGTGTATCACACAATTTTGAGAATTAATCCCTGACTGTGTAGTGTCACTCACTGAATATCAATGATATGCCTCTATGTTCTTTTGCAGTTGTTTATAGGCTGACAATAGCCGTAAGTCGTCAAGCACGTTTTAAATAACTTTTGTTTATTTAAAGCGAAGTTTTTGACACATTTGCTCTTATTAACGAACAAAATCTTACACAAACAAAAGTTATTAACAGAGCTTTTATCAGAATGTCCCCATCTTAAACTTTGCTGTTATCAGTAACAGCCGTTGGCAACACTGAGAAGGACTAATGGCAAAATAGGATGTGAATGGTGGTTGATGATGATGGCTGGCGTTTGTGTTGCTCGATTTAAAGTAATGCGAATGACATAAACTTTAAGTGCCAAAAGAAAGAAAGTTGCTGCAACAGCAAAGGACACTGATTGGATTTATGTTCTATAAATGCATCGTAAATTTCATTTTAAGCGTTTGACGCCATCCTTACTTGCACCATGAAGTGCATAAAGTATAAAGCATATTTATGGGTATCCTTCTGTTGCTTTGTATGTAGGAAATAAAGTATATATAATTATAATGCCCCTTTATTTGCAACACAACAGCGAAGACGCAACAAAGAGAATAAATACATGGATAAAGTTTGACTAACTCAAACTCATCAAATTAATTTAATTGAAAAAAGACATTTTTAATACTATATATCCTATATTTTATCATTTGTCTATCTACAAAGATTTATGAAAATTAATGCAAAATTGTCTATCTACATCATAGAATTTGGCCGTTTACTGGTCTCAATTGTTGTCCGATCATAACTAAAACTGGCACAAGTAAGGACGGTATTTAATTTGATTAAAATCTGCTCAGTTTAGACAAAAATGTCGCTCCCGATTTGATTTTTTTGCTGTAGTAACCACATACTTTAATAGATTTTCCTCAAATTTAATACAAGACTTTACATTCTAACCAAAAACATTTACGATGAATTAGGGACATATTATTTCAGATTTAGAAATAGCTTTCACAGAAATTTCTCTCTGAACATACCTACCCTCTATCTGACATCCTTTTGAGAACCACATTCAAAAACAATCCCTATATCCCAAGGGAAGGCCACTAGAGGATTCAAATTTTAGAGCAGGTCCTACTAATTTTCCGTTTCTTGGGAACATATCTACCTCCTATCTCACACCATTTTGTGGGTCCGGATATATCGATATCGCTACCAACAACAAACTTAATTTTAAATAAGTAAGGTCAAGTTCAGTATGATGGCACATGGCCATGTGAATAAAGCAATTGTCATAGAGGATTTCAGACACCCGTATAGAAGTTATAAAAGATTTAATTTTACCTAGGATATGGACAATTGTATGGGAGATACTGCAAAACATAAATATCTTATACTAGCAAATACCCGCTACTTCGTATGCGGTGTAAAGATATTTATTTCAGGGTAAATCGCTTGTAAATGCTCACAAAATTTGAAAACATGCTTTATGTTTCCCAACTACGTATTCCCACCAAATTCTCGATTCCATATCCTACGTAGCTGGAGGAATTTATACATCGAATTTTTGTCCCCCTTGCACAAATTAAACAAAAAATAATTTATATTGTGCCATCAATTTATACGCAGTCAAGTGATTAATTTAAATTGCAACAATTTTCTTAAAATATCCGAGATAATTATACCCTCACTCTACGGAGTAGATATATATGCATTTGGTATAGAAAAAAGTGTAACTCAGAGTGATTTAATACCCTAAGTATTTAATAAATGCCTTTCACGTCCGTCTGTCTGTCTGGCTTGCTGGTGTACACGATAACTCTCGAAGGGAATTAAGTAATTTATTCAAACTATGAACAAAGTATTATTTTTCACAGACTTAGTTTAAGTTCGGAGATGGATGAAATTGATATACCCGTTATGGTACCCCCACACATATAGTCCATATTCCTAGTAAAATATTCGGAACCAGTTGTATTTTGATATTTGATAAAGTTTTTATAATCACTTAGAGTGTACCAAATATGCATGAATTTGCAGTGTTCCTTTTTGTACCTGCGACAAAAATTACCACTTCATACGTAAAATTAAACATTTTATAAATTCTATACGGATGATGGGAATCTTTGCCACCATCGCTGCACACACCTTTGTATATTATTTTATGTTGCGCATCTACTTACTCGGAGAAATGTACACACCAAATTTCTAACATTCTTTTCATATTCCAGCTAAAAACTTTGATTAGTACCATCTTTATCCCAATTTGGTTTGTTCGATTTTTATCACTTTTGACCCGCTTCCACCTTTAAAGTACACATTTTGATGCAATACTTCTGTATTGCACGTCAGAGTAATATATACCTTACATTGGCGGGTACCATTTTAATCGCTTGTTGTTACGATTTCTACTTAAAAGTATACATTTACGTCTACACGGTCAGAGGAATATACACACCGAATTTCACAATTCTAGCTTCAGCCGTGGTACAAATTTAATCCCTTGAAAGTAAAAATTTCGAAAAATTCTTTCTTATCAGTGATCTGCGCTATAAAACGAATATACACACCGAATTTCATGATAGTAGCGTCAACCGTGTTCTTGGTACCTTTTTTATCCCCGATTTCCCGTTTACTCTTTAAAAGTATTTCGAAAAATTCCTTCAATTTGCGTTTGTAAGCATTTTCAGGGATACAGACCCCGAATTTCATGATTCCAGCTCCGTCTATTTGATTGGTACCATTTTGTATCCCTTTCTACCCAGTTTCACTCACAAAAAGTACGCAATTTTGAAAAATTGTTTTCTTAGTCGCATTCGTGCTGTAATGTAATGACCGTTCCGAATTTCATGATTCTAGGCCCAGTTGTTTGGTCTGGGCTATGGTACAATTTGTATCCCATTTAATCCCATTAAATTAAAAATTTCGAAAAATGACTTCTTATCACTGACTTGCGCTGTAAAACAAATTTCATTATTGTAGCGTCATCCGTGTTGTTGGTACCTATTTTATCCCCTTTTCCCCGTTTACCTATTAAAAGAACGAATTTCAAAAAATTCGGTCATTTTGCGTTTCTAAGGGTTTTGAGGTATGTACACACCGAATTTTATTATTCCAGCTCCATCCGTTTGATTGGATTTTGATTTTTATCCCTTTTTATCCGATATCACCCACAAAGAGTAGGAATTTTGAAAAATATTTTTTTGGTCGCATTCGTGCTATAAAAGTAATGCCCGTTCCAAATTTCAAAATTCTAGGCCCAGCCGTTTAGTTAGGGCGGTGGTACAATTTTTATCCCATTTAATCCCTTAAAAGTACAAATTTCGAATAATGCTTTCTTATTAGTGATCTGCGCTGTAAAACGAATATACACACCGAATTTCATTATTGTAGCGTCATCCGTGTTGTTGGTACCTTTTTTTATCCCTTTTCCCTTTAAAAGTACAAATTTCAAAAAATTCCTTTATTTTGCGATTCTAAACATTTTGAGGGATGTACACACCGAATTTTATGGTTTCAGCTGCATCCATTTAATTGGTACTATTTTTATCCCATTTTTCCCCGATTTCACTCCCAAAAAGTACGAAATATGAAAAAAAAAATTTCTTGGGCGCGTTGAAGCTATAAAGGATTTTTTTTACAAAATTTCAAGATTCTAGTCCCAGCCGTTTGGTCATTGCGGTGGTACAATTTTTATCCCTCTAAAAACTCCGTTGAAATCTGATCTTTTCGCTGTAAGAGAAATGTACATACCAAATTTCATGATTCTAGCTTCAGCCATGATGTTGGTACAATTTTTGTCCCAAAGATACGAATTTTGCAAATAACATTTTTTGGGATGTCTTCATGCTGCAAGAGGAATGTCCATACCAAATTTCAAGATTCTAGGCCCAGCCGTTTGGTCATTGCGGTGGTACTATTTTTATCCCTTTCTAACCGATTTCACCCCCAAAAAGTACGAATTACGAAAAAGTCCCGTCAAATTTGATATCTACGCTGTAAGAGAAATGTACACACCAAAATTCATGATTCTAGCTTCAGTCGTGTTGTTGGTATCATTTTCGTCCCTTTTTGGCCCATTTAACCCCCCAAAAGTACGAATTTTTAAAATACCACTTTTTGGTATGCCTTCATGCCGCAAGAGGAATGTCCATACCAAATTTCAAGATTCTAGGCCCAGCCGTTTGGTCATTGCGGTGGTACCATTTTTATCCCTTTTTAGCCCATTTTACCCCTTAAAAGTACAAATTTCGAAAAACTCACTTCATATCTGATATCTACGCTGTAAGAGAAATGTACACACCAAATTTCATGATTCTAGCTTTAGCCGTGTTGTTTGTACCATTTTTGTCCCTTTTTGCCCCATTTAACCCCCCAAAAGTACGAATTTTTCTAAATCTACTTTTTGGGTTGCCTTCATGCCGCAAGAGGAATACCCATTCCAAATTTCAAGATTCTAGGTCCAGCCGTTTGGTCATTTCGGTGGTACCATTTTTATCCCTTTTTACCCCACTTTACACCTTAAAAGTACAAATTTCGAAAAATATCGTCTTATCACAACTCTACACTGTAACATAAATGTACACACCAAATATCATGATTCTAGCTTCAACCGTACTGTTGGTACCATTTTTGCCCCATTTTACCCCCCAAAAGTACGAATTTTGCAAATGCCACTTTTTGGTATGTCTTCATGCCGCTAGAGGAATATTCATACCAAATTTCAAGATTCTAGGCCCAGCCGATTGGTCATTGCGGTGGTACTATTTTTATCCCTTTTTACCCGATTTCACCTCCAAAAAGTACGAATTTTGAAAAATATTTTCTTGGGAGCGTTGAAGCTATAAGAGGAATTTTTGTACCAAATTTCAAGGCTCTAGTCCCAGCCGTTTGGTCATTGCGGTGGTACAATTGTTATCCCTCTTTACCCCATTTTCCCCTTAATAGTACGAATTACGAAAAACTTCCTTCAAATCTGATTTATTCGCCGTAAGGGAAAGGTACATACCAAATTTCATGATTCTAGCTTCAACCATGTTATTGGTACCATTTTTGTCCCTTTTTGTACCATTTAACCCCCCAAAAGTACGAATTTTTAAAATGTCACTTTTTGGGTTGTCTTCATGCCGCAAGAGGAATATCCATACCAAATTTCAAGATTCTAGGCCCAGCCGTTTGGTCCATGCGGTGGCACCATTTTTATCCCTTTTTACCCCGTTTTACCCCTTAAAAGTACGAATTTCGAAAAATCCCGTCTTATCACACCTCTACACTGTTAGAGAAATGTACACACCAAATTTCATGATTCTAGCTCTAGCCGTTTGGTCTGGGGAGTGATCAGTCAGTCAGTCAGTCAGTCACTCAGTCACTCAATCACGCAACTCTTTTATATATATAGATGTCACAACTGGTCATGAAAACCTTTTCAATTAACGAATTGCAACAGATTTCGTCTATCGGAAAGGAACTTATGTTAGTTTTAATAAAAAAAGTTTATACCAATTTGTTTTAGAGGGTGTGGCAATTTTTTTAAAACATTGCCAAATTGCCGATCATCCGTATTTAAGTTATAACGGCATCAATTTTGCGTAGGCTTTGTCTGGGATGTACTGTGTGTACACCAGCCGGCCAGACGGACGGACGGACATGGCTCAAACAGCTTAAAAAGTCATGAAAAGGTTTTGGTCCAAACATACCTGGGGTCTTAAGTTGTTCCTTCAATGCGTTCCAATTTTTCTGTCCCAATGATAACTGTACCCTCCTACTCTGTACAGGGGGGTATAGAGAGGAAAGTGTCTATCTACATATAAATTTAAATTTTAAGGCAATACTGCCTATATACAGGGTGGGCCTATAAAATTTTAAATTATAATCGGATATAAAAAAGTATAGATTAATTTTTACAATTTTTGGCTTTATTGGAAAACTTTAACTTTGTCATTTAATAATATCATTCATATGACTACGACGACTGGCTCGGCAGTACCTCATTCGATCAACCAAATTTTTCTGTACATTTTCGATTGTTCCGTCTCGAATCTCTTCAATGGCAACTTAGGTTCCATGTTTCAACGCTTCAATAGTCTCTGGATGGTTTGCGTAACACTTATACTTAACGGCTCCCCATAGAAAATAATCCAATGGGCTCCGAGGCGGCCAATTGACATCTCAATTTCGATGGTTGCGTTGGCTGTGTGACATGTGGCCCCGTCTTGTTGAAACCAAATGTCATGTCATGTCATTCTCTTGAATTTTTGGAATAAAAATGTCGACGCTAACGGCGGTTCCTTGCTAATTTTGGAAGAAACAATGGGGGATACATTGGTTAGTCACGTGTGGGTTCTCTGAACCTCATATGAGGCAATTTTGCTTATTGACATATCCACTGAGATGAAAATGAGCATCATCTGAAACACGATTTTTGTTGCGAATTTGCAAATATTATTTTTTGCTCTCCTAAAATGGTATTTGAATATAATCCGTCGTTATGTTACCCTCAGCTTCGCTGTACAATGTTCCAACTTCCGCATGGACGTTATAAAGACTTTAATTTTAGTTTGTTTTGTAAACTTATAGACTACTAGCTTCGTCTGCCTAAATTCATTAATGTTGTGGAAATAATAATTCCGAGCATGTACGTGCTGCTTTAAATTATTTATTCAAAAGTTCCTTTAAATACAATGAAAATAACTGAGGTAAACAATGTCGATGTTCTACAATCAAAGTGCAATGATTGTCATGTCGGCCAACCTTCCGCTTTTTTTCACTGAAATTTATTATGGTACTATTTCTATTTACGAGTACAAAGCTGAAGGTGATGCCACAGACATCCTGGGATTGTCCTTTTTATACTCTTAGGATGAGGTTATACTACATTGTCATTCCGTTTGCAATATCTTGAAATATCGACCTGAGACCCTATAAAATATATATCGTTACCAAAATATAGGGTCCGCCATCTAACGTTTTTTTTTCAACTATTCAACCGTTGGACTATTACACCGTAAGACAAATTTCAATTTTTTTTAACACATGAGCAAGACCTTATACACGTGAAACTAGAGGCTCTCTGGAGTGAAACTGCGTTTACAGTTTTTCATTCTCTGGTCATTTGTCCTTTTTAGAGGACTTTAAAGTTTTGATGGACATTTAAATAGAAAAAAATATTTTATATATTTCTACTCATCCTACGATGCTGAGATAAAAAGCAAATGAAAGAGGAGACTCCCCTCGATTTGGCAAAAATATTTGTGTTGTTATATCAGGACAAAAGGACCTTATTCAAGTCCTTTCAAAATTTTGTCCTTTAATATCCTTGAGAATTTCCAACCATTTCATCCAGAAAAAATATATGTTAAGGACATTAATATACGTGTTAAAATTAGTGTTGTACAGTGTTATTTGTGGGGTGCCCGAGGCAGCCATTTGAATGAAATTATTTTCCATTATTATCGGAAGGATTGTACTTTCACATAAAAAAAGAAATTTGAGAAAATATTCAGTAGTTGTTTTTATAGCATTTTCAAAAAAAAAGTTATTTGGCGGACCCTATATAAAAAAGACTCAACTTTTAGCTCAAATTTTTTTTAGCAAATCGGGATTAAAATAAAGAAGTTTTCGACTCTTGGAATTAAAATAGGATGGAAATACAACCAACCAAACGGCTGTAGCCGTTCCAATATTTACGGTGTTTAAGCTTTTTTGAAGATTGCTTCCTGATATTTACTTGTTAAATTGACTCAAGTATTATTATTCGATATATATAGTATAAAAATATATAAATTATTAATACATTATATTTATTTATAAAATATTTTTTTTTATATTTGTTTTGTTTTGGCTATATTAAACAAAATCAACAGTTTCCTGTAATGAAATTAAAGAGGCTTAAATAGGAATGGCAAATCGTTCGGAATAAGCAGAATCCCTCATCGTCGCTTGAATGATACCTGATTTGAAATTAGTTTAAATGAAACGCGGTCCATTACAATGTTTCGCTGCATCGGAGGTTGCGCAACAACATTATGCCGGGCTTACCGCCCGCAACATCCACAAATACCATGGCTACGTTTTCATCGACTTCGATGATCGACATCTTTGATTATCGCAGCCAAAATCTTTCATGTACTCATGCCAAGCATGGTCAACATAATTCGGATTTGGATGGAGACTAAGTTGAATGGAATCATGCCAAACACGACTCATATTTAAAATTTCTTCACGTATTGCCATAAAGTGGACATATTCAGGCAAGCGTTCAATTCATCTGCTGGAGTTGATCTTGGAATGACAGTTCAGTTTGAGCAAAATGCCTGAAATGTCATTTATCATGTCGTATATCTTTCAATGTGCGATTCAGGACTTATAATGCGCGTTTATGAGCCATTTAGGGTTTGGGGTTTCCCGACCTCTTTTCATTTCCCGGGAAAACGGGAATGAAAAGTTACATTCCCGGGAATCCAGGGAATTCCTGGGAAAAAATAATTTATTTTAGATATGTTTATTAAAAATGTGAACATTTATTAAATGGTGTGCTTTTTTAACCTATTAACGCCCATTATACACGTCCGTGTAAACTATTTCAAGGTTTTTTACTTTTTTGATAACTTTTAATATGAATGTAATTCCTGATTATTAAACCGTAGACCTGTTCGATTGGGCTTACTAGCTTATTTTTTTATGGAATTTACTCGCTTAACAAGAAAGTAGCTTACTACTCTCATAGTGTTGCTGTCAGATTTTTCTAGTTGATTCATTTAAGAAAAAACCAATGGATAAAAATGTTGCCACCTTATCAAGTCTCTTGATTGTAAGTGACCGGGAAGAACAAACCAATATAATAGGCCTGTTCGATTGAGCTTACAATTAAGAGACTTGATAAGGTGGCAACATTTTAATCCACTGGTTTTATTAAATCAGAGATAAAAATCTGGCACCACCTTACACGGTAACTATGAGAGTAGTAAACTACTTTCTTGTTAGGCGAGTAAATTCCATACAATTATTAAGTTAGTAAGCCCAATCGCCTAATAATAATCTAAACGGGCCTAATAATAATCTAAAAATAAATATTTTTTATTATTGTTGTAATAAATAAATTAGGCGTTGATAGGTTAGAATATTGACATTAATTGACGAATTAGACGAATGTTTTTGTCAACATATTTTACTTTTTTTCATTTTACAAATATTTTACTCTAGACTAATCGTCAGAATTAAAGGCGTCATCAAATTGGACATTAAAATCGCAGATACAAGTGACTTACACCTACACTAGATTCAAAATTAAAAAATGATTAAGTAAACAAATAACTCGAAGAATGTTATGACGCAATTTATTTAGAAGATTCATATATACAAAATTACAGAAACAAAGTAAAATATTCTAAAATGTAAAAGCAATATAAAAAATTTATAATTAAGTAAATAAATTCATAAAAAATAAGAACATTGAAATATTCCAGTCATTAATTCTTACAAAGGGTTATTTAAAAATACCGTAGGATATATTTCCATTCATATTTCATTTTTCTTAAAAGTTTCTAGGTGAAAAATTTTAATTGTACCCCAATTTCTAACAATTTCTTACTGGTTTCATATGTAAAGTAAATTGTTATTTAAGAAGATTTTCACCTTTTATAACGTCGATTCTTCTAGGAAAACAATAAATTTAAAGTTTAACCGGTACGAGGGTTTAAGTATTGACATTATGTCAGCCATAGTATTGTCGGTATGATATTTGTTTCACAATAATGATAATGAAAATATACTCACAAAAATTTGTATTCCAGCTGTGTTTCGCAAAAAATGGCTACTTAGCGAATTTAAAAAGTTCTGTTTGTAGTAATAACCAAATACCGATTATTATTGTCAGTAATGTAAATATATGAATTTGAAATATATTTAAAATTTCCAATTTATATAGCAAATCTAAATGAATGATCAAAATAATCAATAACATTTTTTTTAATATTTCCCGTATTCCCGGGAAATTAAAATTTTTTCCCGGGAATTCCCGGAAATTTTTGGGCGTGATTCCCGGACCCCAAACCCTAGAGCCATTGTGCATTCGTTTCTATGTTCTTTGAGTTCATTGAAACACTGCATGTATGTTCTTCATCCACTTGCAATTCCAATCGCAATTTCAATGCAGTGGTCGACCTCCTTCCAACAATGTAGCCGATATCACATAAGAGGTGAGTGGCAAAGCAATGCGATATTTCAATGGTAGCCACAATCAAAAATGCCCATTTCCGTTAGCGACTGCTTGTTTCAATTTATCGTACACTTGCTTTTCATTGTACAGTTGCTTTTGTTCTCGATTGACACACTTGTTCGAACTGTTTGACTCAATGCGACTCGATCAAAATCTATTTCTTGCTCCAATTCTCGATTAAATGTGTGTGATTTCGCGGTGGCATTCCCAATTTACATAACAAATTGCTACTCATTAGCAAACACATATCCTCGTTTCAAATCAAAACTTCGTGGAGCATTTCATCTGACATCTACAGTTGATTATCCAAAGTCACAGTGTGAATTTGATGTAAAGTATCGTCCACTGATCTTAAGGATTCGACGATAAACATGTCGAAGTTATGATTGTGAAGAATTTCCGATTATTCGAATATGATTTTATAGAGTCATCAGTCAGTATAAAATGCCAATGGTTGTCGTTTTATCTATCTCCGTTGCGTAGGTACTTAATGTAGATCCTATCATCGCCAACTCGTCTGCTCGTTCGTTCTCTTAAAAGTCCCTATGTTCAGGGACCCATATAAGACAGTCTGGACAGCTCCTCAATACACTATCCTACTATAGTCGATGTTATGCAGTCAGATCTTAGATACATCTGGGTAACCAGGCTTGTCAGATGTATTTTTTCCTTGTCCCCAAAATTGTCATAAAAATTACCAAATATAAAATGTTATTTTATTTCAAAGAATTCGACCAAACCAAAAACAAATTATGAATTATTCGTTATCCTTGTCCCCAAAATCCTCAATTATTCCCAAACATAATAAGTTGTTTTATTTTAAAGAATTCGACGAAAAAACTCGTCAATAAACTCCTTACTTAATGACGCAGTAGATAACGTTGTAGGCAATAAAACAGGCTACTGTTGCAATTGGTGCACAGGCATATATTTCTTAAATTGATACTAAAATTGAGTCTAAAATGTTTAGTCTATTTAAGTACGATTGTAGTTGAAATAAGTAAGTCATTTATTTTATTTGAGTAAGTACTATAATAACAATACCATATGTAACATATATATAACGTGATGTGTCGGAGAATGTCTTTTTGGATGAAAGCAAATGGTTTTGTCGATGACATTTTCTTTGTCATATCTTCATGATAAATATAGTGAGTAGCCAAATCATAAATACCACCGAGACATTTGTAAATAAATTTGCAGTTAAAGTCCAGTTAAAATCAAATACTTATTATTTTTCAAATTACTTCGAAAATCCCCACAATATCTCCCCATTTCATATTTTTGGTCCTTTGGCCATCCCCATGGAATACACACATCTGGAGGATAAACAAGCTGATTACAAATGCTCCTATGCGACTCGTTGTGCTTGAAGAGGAATGTGTACTGCATGCTTCCTTAATGCAATCCCGCCAGAAAGATACTGCAGCTGTAAGGAAGTCGGAATGCTTTTTCTGGATAGACACCCGAACAAATAACACAATCCATTTTCGAAGCATCCGTGCATACCTCATTTTCATATTCGACAAATGGGTATCTCCTGCTGCCAATCCTTTCTTCTAGTGAATTTGACCTGCAACGGTTTTACGAACGTCATCTTGGGAGACTTAAGTCGGATGGTGTTCAAATGTGTGGGGATGTTCTGTTTCTCCTAAATCCAATAGCAGCTAGTGGGTGTAACTCACCATAAGGGGGGATTTATAATTTATCGACTCGGCCATACTTAACGCCACATCTACTTGTCTTACAAAAGTACAATGTCATCTTTGCTTATACTCCTTTTTATCACGAAAATAATTTGAATTGAACAGCATCTCTTTAAATCATTGAGTTTTTATGATTTTTCATTTTATGAGTAGAGACGTCGATAAAAACCACACCAGCACTTTTTGCTCGGGCCAACAATATTACCATAAATGCTTCCCACATTTGTTTCGGGCGGTTTGTAATCATTTCTTTGTTGCAAAAATCTCCATAAACAATTTATTTCCCATTTTGATTTTATGATGTCTACCGAAGCCGTGCATAGTAAGAACAACACTGCGACTACAGATGTTTTGTTGGATCTTCCGTAAGTCCACCCATTGTGCTAGATAATGAAACATTTACGAGCGTAGCTGCCTGCCTGCCTCAGCTCATTTATCTTAGTCAAGGGCTTTTCCCTATTGTTGTACATTATTTTGTTTTATTACCTGCATCTTTGTCGATGCCATCGAAAAGAAAGTTTCGTTTTTTTGGCTGTCAAAGTGAGTTGATACTTTTTTGCCCTTCCAAGCATTTTTGGTCTGGTTGGCATTTATCGTCAAAAGGCGTTTTCTTTTTGATTGGCAGATTTGTATGGAAATAGGTTGAATTTAATGATTGTGTTCGCTTGAAGGAGGTGTTGTTTTTGTGCAATATATTTACCATATAAATTTACTACTTTATAAAGTCAAAGGATATTTTGGGGTTGTTCGATAAAACACAGATTTTTATTTAGTATTTAATGTCTTGTATTTATATGGAAGCATTTTTAGTTGCTTGTCAAAACAGAATATTGACTTTATCGTGTGTAGTATGGGAAAGGAAGACGAACTGTCTGTATTCGTTTCTACCCGTGGTAATCCATTAAAACGTACTATTTATGTTCGCAACCCAATAAATCATTTTGGCGTAAATTATAGCCGTTGTTCAAGATGAAAATCGCTGCTTTAGCTGGACTAATAAAAGTCATAAAAACACTCGATTCCTTTTCAAAAAAACCTTTCCGCACGAATAGTCAAAATCATGAAAGAATCGTATTTTATGATTAGAGACAATATGTTCTCTTTGGTTGTGTTAAAAGCATGTGTGGTTCGATAAAAAAATAACTCAACAGTGTCTTAACAGATGACGGAATATGTTCCCCGGTATACTACCGAAACTGTCAAACATGGATGATGAAGCGCAATAGCTTGGACGTGTTTTGCATATTATGGAGTTGGGTCAATACATTGGCCCAGAACTACCATGGACTCAAGGACTCAAGTACGTCGAAGTACTCCATAAAACAGGGTTTTCCAACAAGAGGTGTTATTTAAAGAAAAATCCCATTTTTGAGATAAATGATCGGATGTTTATTTCATAATAAAGAGGTAGGTATGCCGTTAATAATGAAAAACAACATCAGCTAAATGGCCACCACGACCACGCTTAAAGGGCCATACCCTTTCCATACCCTCTATCTTTGAGGTCTTGAATCGACGCTGGGCTGTTGGCGTAGACCTTATCTTTCACGTGGCCCCAAAGGAAGAAGTCGCAAGGTGTTAAGTCACAAGATCTCGGTGGCCAATTGTGATCACCTCTTCGAGAGATAACACGGTCCGGAAACTTTTCCCGTAAAAACACAATGGTTTCGTTGCTTGTGTGGCACGTAGCGCCGTCTTATTGAAAGTAAACGTTGTCCACATCAATTCCATCCAACTCCGACCACAAAAAATCATTAATCATCTCTCGATAGCGCAATCCATTCACCGTAACTGTTGATCCAACCTCATTTTCGAAAAAGTAAGGTCTAATGACCCCGCTGGACCATAAACCTCACCAAACAGTCACACGATGAAGATGGAGAGGGTTCTCAACAATAACTCTTAGGTTTTCCGAGCCCCAGATTCGACAATTTTGCTTGTTGACGTAGCAACCGAGGTAGAAATGGGCCTCATCAGTCAAGATTATTTTTCGATGGAATTCCGGATCATTTTCATTCATCTCAAAGACGCAATCAGCAAAGACACGACGTTGTTGATGATCGGCCGGCTTGAGTTCTTGTGTTAACTGAACTTTATAAGCCTTAAGACCCAAGTCTTTATGCAAAATGCGGTGTAATGACGTTTGTGGAATGCCCAATTCAAAAGAACGACGAGGAATGGACAAACGTGGGTTTTCTTCAACACTTTGGGCTACAGCAGCAATAATCTCAGTTGTTCTTGAGCGACGTGCACGGGTTTTATTCTTCACATCACTAACTTGCCCAAACAGCTGGAATTTGTCCACCAATTTCTGTATTGCGGTCCGACAAGGTGCTTCACGACGACCCAAAAACGCTTTAGTTTTGCGAACTGTGACTGCAAGATTTTCACCATTTTTGTAGTGAATTTTAATAATTTCAATGCGTTGTTGAAGCGTGTATCGTTCCATTTTTAGTAATGGCGTAGTTTATACTTGTCAAATTTCAAAGAATAAAATCTTCAAAAGCGACAGCTACCGAAATACCTGGTGATTCAAAATAACACCTCTTGTTGTAAAACCCTCTACTATGCTAGCGTATACAATGTCTTTAAATGGGTCTTCTAGTAGGACAATTATCCCCATCAGCCAAATCGCAAAGAGGTGGTTTGAAATCAATAATATCAATGTTATGGGATGGTTCGCGCAGACACGGCATCTCAATTTTATCAAAAATAGTATATGTAGTATGCTTTTTAAAATGAGGTCTCACTGGCAAAACCGACAAACAATAATTGATACGCAATTACAGAGGCATGGGCGAAAATAGCGGATGAAAGACTAATCGTCTCCATACAACGATGTAAGCAGTAACAACTAAGCATTAAATTCAAAAGAAATATTATTATTTATGTTATTATTCAAAAAATCTCGTTTAAAGTGAATTAAATATATAGTTTTTCTTAGCACTGCCATTTTTTAAATGTCTCATTTTTCCACAAAAACAAAATTTGTTAATTGAAGGAAGAAATGTCTTTGTCGACATTTTTTATTTCTTCCCTATTATTTTATTAGCTATAAATTAGAGATAAAATGCTTGCTCACGGCATTAATTGACCGGAGACAAATATATTCGTAAAACAAAATTTTTAAACTATGTATGTAGAAACTAAAGTTATGAAAAAATAAAGACGTTGTATGAAGTAAATTCATCAGGAAAATATGTTAACCAACCACGAACATGGTGTAAAAAATCGGAATTGCAGAAGGGGAATAAACAAACAAATCGGATCACTAATACAGAGTTGTGGGTTGCCTTCAAGAAAATATATTCACATTTCTAAGTTTTGCTTTTTTGAGAAAATTATTACCCGTCATAACTGTTAGCTGCTGAGTAATTAAAAGTTGAAGTTTATTTGTTGAGCCTTTTTTAGGAAAACATTTATATAAATACAAACTAGGAAAAACTATACTAGGCCAAAAACAATTTCTTAAGACTATAATGTATTTTCCAATATAATGAGTAATTATCTTACCTATGTATATAAATTTTGCTCCTAAAAGTATGTTGGACTACTTTTAGGCGCCACAAAATATATTCTCAGTAGTGTTGATTTTCTATTTTTTTGCGCGCCTGGTATTTTTGAGAATGCGCGAAAACAATCGTCATTATCACCCACCGCACACAGCACAAACACACACACGCATCTTCACTCACCTCATTTAGAGGAAAAATATAATTTAATAGTTGTATCTAATTTTAAAATTATTTAAAATTAAATTATAAATAATTATATTATGCTATTTTTTATTATTCTGCTAGTATTTTGTACCCGGCGTTGCACTGGTTCGTTTTTCTTATTCCTCTATTTCGTATGCTTTGGAAGATAAAATGAGTAATTTTTGATAGTTTTAAAATAGTTTTTGTTTGGAAGGTACCACCCCCTTTGTCCTGTCATGACCTAGTATATCCAGGAACCATCCTCTGTCCAGAAGATAGATACAGTGAAATTTTCGGTTCACCGGTTCGGCGTCCTATACGCAACATACAGACACACATTGATTTTTATATATGGTGCATTCCACGGCAAATCGGACAGTTCAAAAAAATATATTTTTAATTTCCTCCACCCCCTGGTATTCTTTGATTTTTTTCTGATTTCTCGTTAAAAATATATATCTTTTTTAAAAATCGTTAAATAGTAGTTTTTTTTCAGTCTTTTGCTCATTACTTCGGCAATAATGATTCGAATAGGATATTCTTTTTTAATATTTTTTTTTTTTTTTTTTTTGAAGTACATTTCAGCAAAAGTATTGAAAGGAGTATTCACAAATTGTGAATCACAATGTTTTTGTATACAAATTTTGATTTTTTTAAATTAAAACTTTATTTTTTAATTGTTTGTACTCCTCGATTTTCTCGAATTTTTTTTCTTGTACTTTTCGATTTTCTCGAAAAAAAATATTTAAACATCTATTTATTCTGTATTTTTTTAATTGTTTGTACTTTTCGATTTTCTCGAAAAATTTATTTAAACATCTATTTACTGTGTAAATTTGGAGGCTTGGTTGAAAGTTGGTCTATAAAAATTACTATGTTTTTTAATTTTTTGAAAATTTGGAAAGGAGAAAAAAATAAAAAAAACTTAGCAATTTTTATAGGCCCATTTTCAGCCAAGCCTCAAAATTTACAGAGTAAATAGACGTTTAAATATTTTTTTTTCGGGCCGTTTTTTAGGGGGTACTAAAAAATGTAAAAAAATGGAGGAAATCAAAAATATTTTTTTTAACTCTCCGATTTGTCGTGGAATGCCTCATATACAAAAACAATCCTTAATAAATAAATAAATTCTAAATGTTCCTCGGAAACCGAAAACTTCCGTCGGTAAAATAATAAATAAAATAGAATTTAAAATATATCCACAATGTGTCGCACCTTTGGAACAAAATGGCTTCAGTCTAGTGTTATATCTATTACGGACTTATAGATCTGCTTTCATATATCCATACCACTAATTTTGGGTCATGAAAATGTCTATAAACTTCTGAAAGTATACAACAAACATAATATAACTGTGTTCGAGTTTAAAAAGACTAAACATTCTTGCAGAATATAATTACTCAAACTTTGTTTGTAATTTGTCTGCTAGTTCTAGTAAGATATTGTTTCAAAATAAAAACGAAAACACTTTTAAATGAAAATAAGACGAACAATTTAAAAATTGAGTTATATTATGTTGGATTTGAAGATTAATAAAAATATAAATTTGTTCGTTATCAGCAGTTAGTTTTATGAGTCATTGAAACATGACAGTAGTGCATTTCATAGAGATGAAAAACTTAATTTTGTTAGTTCTATGTATGTACTTATTATTGTGTAAAGCGTAGGAAATTCTACATTTTGTAAAAGAGAAGAAAATGACGGCAGCGCATGGTCCTAAAATATTATCAATTAAAGAGGGTGACGTGGCGGGACATAAGTAGTGTTTTTCTCAAAAACTTTCAAATGTGCAAATTGCCTTGTACTTTTTGATAACTCTTTTAATATGATCTCAACTATTATTAGTTTCTTTTACCATATACTGAATTTTATTTTTGTATAACCCTATAGAAAATATTTTTTCGAACATAGCCAAATTTTCATTCGTCAAATATTTTCCATATATCAAAAAGCAAAGGCAATTGGCTTCCACAGACATCGGAAGCCGGCATACTAACTAAGCAAGCTTACCGTAAAACTGTAATAAATTTGTTTCCTGGAATGTAAAAAACAGGTTTTCATTCATTCTATTATAAAAAAAATCAATTTGGAAGTATTCGAAAATGCAATAAAGTTATTGGACTCTGAAAGTTTAAGTTTAAGTTTATTTGTTGAGCCTTTTTTCGAAAACATTAATACGAATACAGACTAGGAAAAAACTATACTATGACAAAAGAAATTTCTTAAGACTATAACGTATTATCCTAATGTACTATAATAATATATACAGCGACATGCTTCTTACATGTTATTGTTGACTATGATTACATACATAAATGAGAAACGCCCTTGCTCCCGGGACTGTCAATGGTGTAAGAGTAAATCTTAAAAGTACGCTTAAATCTATACTTAATGCTAAACTAAAATTAAAGGATTATAAAAAAATAATAATAAAACAAAAAGAAAAAAAGAATACAGAAGCAAAATGAAAACGAAAAGAAAGGAAGAACAATCACCAAAGTCTCCTGCCATGTCCAACCGAAGCCCGGAATCAACCAGCACGTATGCCACAAAATTGGTATGAATTCTCCCCAATTTTTATACATATGCCCCGACAGATCCCGATACTAAAGGCCGAACCTGGCACCAGACTTAGCGTAATCCGGAAAGACAAGTGTTATCCCCTATGTGTGCCCCGAAGAGCTTGATCATAGAAGCCAGGACGAATGGAGATGGATATGTCATTCATAAATCCAACAGGAGAAAGGTAGACCACATTCGACCAGCTATAGTCCCTTTGTATATCAAATATCCCAGACACAAAATCATTTTCATGAGAAGAGACCCTGGAAATAAACTTCCTGATGATGTCACACGCATAAAGAGCGATCGGTGTAACCTTCGATTCCTTGTACACAAACGCATTCGAAAATCGCTTGGTTAACGTCTCAAAATTCCTCCCAATACATAATCTCAAAACCCTCCGTTCCAATTCTTCGATTTCCTTCATGATTGGACTCTGAAACAAATTAAGCGAGTAAAAACCGAGTTGCCAATAAATCTCAACAAATATTACAGACAATTACTTTGCTCCTAAAAGTACGTTAGACTACTTTAAGGCGCAACACAAAATTTGTTTAATGATTGGATCATGATTGGACTCTGAAACAAATTAAGCGAGTAAAAACCGAGTTGCCAATAAATCTCAACAAATATTACAGACAATTACTTTGCTCCTAAAAGTACGTTAGACTACTTTAAGGCGCAACACAAAATTTGTTTAATAAATTGTCGCTTTCTATTAATTTCTGGGCGCCTGGTATTTTTGTGACTTTGAGAAAAGATGCGATTCGACGAATCGAACCAACCACACACACACGCACGCACACATTCACTCATCACAAAGGAAACAAATATGTTTGATTGGTGATGTGTAGTTTCACGAAACCTTTAATATTTCTAATTAATTTCTATTCTGATGTTTATCATTTTGTATCGGAAATGCATTTATCTTTCCTGATTCCCTTGTAGTTTACGAGATATCACGTAATGAAATTCAGAAAAAATCATGTTTTGATACTAGATTAGAACTTATTTAAGCATTTATTTGGCTATATTTCCTGAAATTAATATAAATGAGAATGGAATAGTTAATAGTATTTCGTATCGTACATTGCAGAAATATTCCAAATTAAAATAATCAGTTTGGACTGAATATTTTTTCGAATTCAATGTGTCAATATATCGAAAACTAAAACTACATTTAGAATCTACAGACATTTGTCATCCCAAGTTAGTTATTCAATAAATGCCGACCACGAGCTTTCGTTTATCCTTATCGATATAATGAGCCTGATATGATTGTGAATGGTTCTGTTGGAATTCTTTACAACATTTATAATTGGATGTTTTATTCACATTTGATGCATTTAATTTCTTAACTAATTTTATTAATATATTTCGTATATATTGTCTGCTTTTAGCAATACAATTACCACATCATTCGTCGTAGCTTTATTTATTCTAAATATATCTGTTAAGGTGTTTTTGGACTTTGATCGGTTTTCAACAAAGGCGGCATCCATCTTGCTGGCCAAATATAAATGAAACAGTTATATTCCTGTTCCTATTATTTCTGACGTTTTTGCTTTCTTGGTGGACTTGAACAGTGATCATGGTTGAAGCTTTGACATAATTCGAAATTAGTTTTTATTCAATATATTGAAATTCTTTAACTCTGCCCTTAGAGCGCCCCGTTAGTCGAGTTGGTAGCGTGCTAGGCTTTCAGCGTTGTGGGTTGGATTTCTACCAGAGGCTCTGGTCTATCGCTGCAATAACTAGCTACAATGGTCTTAGTCTCCCCGGCTCAATCCCTGGACCCAGAATTATAATATAAATTTATTGTAATTCATAATAAAATAAATAAAAAATAAATAACTCTGCATTTACTTACCTTTTTTATTTAAAAAAATTACTTTCCTTAAAATAATTCAACTCAAATCGGACATTGTTTTATATAGAATTTTTATTTAAATAATAAATAATTTATATGATTTTCTTTCAGTTTTAAATAATCAGTATGTATGTAAGTATGTAAAATAGAATACATCTCTCTCTATATATGTTAAAAACAGTTTGTTGTTTTGGTAACTTATCGCTATATAAATATATAATAATTCCTCTGTGTTAAGATACAAATTATTTTTAAATTTTCTTATTTTTGTTCTTTTTTCTTTAATTAATTTAAGTTTGTAGATGTTATGGGTTCAAGATGAACATGTGTGGGTTTTTTGATTTTTTTATACACAATACATACAAACATTACATTGTACAGATCACTACAAATACATACATCAGAATGTATACTGACTGAACTTAGACAATAGTATATTTAAGTAATACATATATTTTACATACAGTAGGTAAATATTTAGAATATCGTAATCCTAAGAGCATCTCTAGAGACGGGAGTTTATTGCAATCCACTTAAATCGGAATTGGATTTGATCAGTGAAAATATTAGTCAGAATCTATTTAACTAATAAAACCATTTTTCTCAATTAATCTCAATTAAATATTTGACTTTTGAATTTATAAATAAATAATAAATTTATAAATAAATAAAAAAATATAAATAAAATAGTATATAAACATAATTATAATACTAATAATAATAATAATAATAATTATAATTACAAACATAATTTCCGGTTAGCTATTCTATGTGAATTGAACCACCTACAGTCACAAATCCATTTTCGATCAATAGTGAATTGCAGAATACCCCTGAATGTTCTCAATTCGTTTTTTTTGTTACATATATATATATTGTATGGATTTTGGTTTATTAATAGTAATTGTTTCTTCTATATTTTTGTGGTTTATTACTATTATTTATTCTTCGTTTTTGTTGTATATGTAAACTTATTCTTCTTTTATTTTATTTTTGTTCTTTGTTTGTGTATGTGTATGTGAAGGTTTTTTGTTTTTCTTTTGTTTCGTTTTGTTTTCTTTAGTAAAGCTTTATGCCATCGCCTTTAGCACTGTTTCACCAAAAGGGAGTCGATGTCCTTTTCGGTAGTGCACAGTGCTATAAGTTTAATAATTTTGGTTTCCAAAAATAATTGTAAAAAATAATTTATTTTATTTTAGAATTACAGTTAGAGCTATTTTTTAAAATTGTACTTATTTTTTTGTTAAGTTTTATTTAATTTTTTGGGTGTAAAGTGTTCGTAAAAAAGAAGAAAACCTAAAGAATATTTTTGTTTTTTTTTTTTCTTCTGAGAGATTGCAACTTTAAAGTGAATGCTGATTAATGAAGTTGACTGTATATACCACACCAACAAATATTGAAACAGGTTGAAATATTCAGGAAACATATGTATTAGAAGCCAATCTGCCTTAAGAAAATCTTATGAAACCTGAATAAAAAATTAAGAAAGGAATTGCTCAAGATTTTCTGAAATTTGAACTTCCTTTATACATTATGAATCGTGGTGTATTTTGCTATTTTTTCTTGTTATTTTCTCGAAGAATTTACATCAATTGCACTGCCTTAATTAGACTTTCCATACAAAAATTTGAAACATTTTAGTAGACCATTTTCTCAAGATAACGATGATATCGCAGAATAGCATTAAGTTTTTTATTTTAAAACGTATCTGTGAAGTCATTTAAGAGGCTTGGAGAATTCTATGGCCTAGTTCGCCCATACGACATGTCGTAATCTATTATCGTAATGGATTTTTGTTTCGTTGTTTAAACTTGTATCGGCCATTTGAAGCCACGTCAATTGATACCAAATATTATTTTAACGAAATTTATTCTGCTCTAAACTACAAACAAAAACCATTTACGATAGTAGATGACGACAGCCTTTGATTCAAATTAAGCCCACTAAAATCCATCGAAATTTAATCTAGAATGCATAGCAGTTGAATTGACCAGTGGAACATTGTGGTCCATTACATCCACCTATTGATAATTTTATCAAAATACAAATGAAAAAAAAAACAATTTCCAGTCACCCCACGAAAAAAAGTTTGGGTTGTTTAATGATGATTTGCAAAATATTTCGTCCCTATGTCCATGCAACTGTGAGCTAAACACTCCTGAAACAACTCCACACATTATGTTCATCCCTTGCAATTTTTGTATGCTGCACTTTTGTCGTATATTTGTTTCTGAATTAATAGACGCTTTAAATATAAATTTAAACTTTAGTCTTAGTGTAACTTATTAGTAGAATTATTGGATTATTATTAATTTTTGTTTTTGTGATTTTTCATAATGCCAACTGAAAAATTTCGTAAATTTTCGTATTTGGTATTTTATAAAAAAATAAATTGCTGATGCTCAATACCTTTCGAATGATGTCTAAATGATGAACATCGAAAGGAAATTGACGACGCATCGCACATTTTTGTAAAAAGAGTTTGAAAATTTTGGCTCTAAAAAACCATTATTGCACAAAAAATAGTTCAGTGTCGTCCTTTTTCATCCAATCATTTGAAAAATTGATTGATTTCTTCTATTTTTCAAGAAATATGAATTTCAAGCTGTCACTTTGAAATACCACAAAAAGTCAATCTAACGTCCCATTATACGACCAATTAGATCTCCTAAGACAAAAATACAAATTTATATGTAATGTGTTTCCAAGGATCTAATTATTCAGAGAAAAATATTTAGACAAAAGAGCGACATAAAAAAATTAAACGGGAAAAACATAAACATAGAGGTATTTTCAGGAGCGTTTAGCTCACAGACAACTAGACCCAACGTCGAAATATTTTGCAGATCGTCATTAGACAATCCAATCGTTATTTCTGGTGGGTGACGGCAGCAATTTATTTTCGTGACCCATCCAAGTGTATAGTGATCTCAAATTTGATAATCATGATTGTTAATGCACTTGGAATCAATTTAAATAAGATGTGATTATGTGTCAATTTACATGAGATCGAAACTACACGACTTGAGATACTTTAAATTTATTTATTAAATTTATTAACGTGTAAATATTACAAAACCCGCTGATGTATCCACTTCATCTTTCAAATGTTTAAAACAGGATTCGGGGTCACAATGATTAAGAAATAAATCAAAATGTCGTGTTCCCGCTTTATTTTTTCTTTCAGACACAATTTTTTTGAAATACCCTCGGTACTTGCATTTTAGCACGTGGCACCTTTTTGATATAATTACACTATACAACAAACAATGTGATGCAACAACTACTATATGTTATGGTCACCAACTAAAAAAAGAATAAATTACGTTCAAATTTATTCAAAATCTAATGAATGAAATCCAACATTCTATTTTCTTTCGTTTTAAATTTATACTTCTTTCACAATAAATATAAATTTATTTCGATAGCAACTTCCCGATATTGAATGAAAAACATCCAAAAATCAGAAATCGGACACAAATATTTGAAGTATTTGTCAAAATGAGGCACATTCACACAATTGTGAATAATATTACAATTCGTTTTGATATTACAATTTCGATTTTCGTAGAATATGCCTCATTTCGTTCATAACAGATCTGTCTTGATTATCATAGTGCTAAACACACAATTTCTTAGCGTTTAGATTTTTTATTATTTTTTTAAGAAAAAATATAGTTGGCTCACAGCTTTATAAATTGTTCCGAAACTATTCGATTGAAAATAAAGATTAAACAATTTATAATATAATAATAATAACACTTGGAGATAATTTCGATTTCTGTTTTTACATTTTTGTGAATAAATCGAACAAATTGTTCTGGATATTATATTATATATTTTAACATCTGAAGAACAACCTTTTCAAAAATCTAAAATTTTTCTAAAAAGTTAGGCTTCATAATTCTGACTATTTTTGTAGTTGGTGAACTGTATTACATCAGAAAAATATAGTCGTAATAGGATCATTGATATTTAAGTCCAGATAACAAGCAGCTATAACAAAAACGTTAATAAAGTGTTTATTTATTACACAAAACAAAAAATCTTTTTTCACATTGTAGCCAACTACAATATAGATGCTTGCAAAAATTGCAAAAAAATCTTTAAACACATTTGGTCTTATCCAGGCTAAGCCGAAAAATATTAATATATTATTTTAATATCTTATTTCTGTTTACATATTATTCTTTAATTTTTTTGGCACGCACATCTTTACATTCCTGTTGGCGACCTTGTGAACAATTATTTTTCCATTAAGTGAAATAATTTGATTTTATCTCAGCTTGGTTATCCATTCTTAAAGAAAAACAGCCATTATTTATGAAAACTGAACATTTCATCGAACTCGAACAACATTCACCGTGAGTTGAATTCTTTTTTGTTTCTTTTTCCATCTTCACTATAAAAAATATTTTCTTCAAACTTGAATAAAGAACATTTATAACACCCATTTTGATGTTTCCGACTTCATTAATAAGGTGAAGAGAGACTATTGTTGATCAATGGCCGCTGATTTTATATTTCATACATAATTTAAAATAAAAAGTTCGGAATTCGATAGTAATCTAGGTCCAACACACGTGGTTTTTTTTAATTCAAATCGATAATTTTTGTTGGGGCACCCCTTGGAAAAAATCGCAAAAACAAGTCGTGTAATTTTTCATTCAATGAGCTATACCTGATATAAATTTATATTCACTTACAAGGCTTGTTACCCACGGATAACCAATATAGTCAGTTAATCACGAATTTGAACTTGGAATTCATTCGGCATTAATCCCTACGACATTTGTGAGAAAAAAGTCTTGCTTCTGTAAAAAATAGCATTAGCCATTTCCTGGCTCTAAGCGGTAGGTCCCTTTCAGAGAATATAAAATTAGATCGCACCTTTTTGTTGAGAATCTCCTTGTTTTTTTCTGGGAGTTTTTTTAAATAAACTGGTGAGTAGAAATATTTAAATGCTTTTTTAGAAATTTTTATATTCCTAAAACATTGAACACGTTTAAAAATGAGAAATAGTCACCAAATGGAAATATGGCCTGCTCAAGTCAGAAAAGTTCCGCCCGTATTTTTCAAATCTAACCGATTTTTTAATATAGGGTCCGCCATCTAACGTTTTTTTTTCAACTATTCAACCGTTGGACTATTATTTGTGGGATGCCCTCAGCAGCCATTTGAAGGATTGTACTTTCAAATAAAAAAGAAATTTGGGAAAATCTTCAGGAGTTTTTTTTATAGAATTTTCAAAAAAAAAAAGTTATTTCTTTAAAATATGTGATTTCTAGTGCGGAAAAAGTAAATCATAGGAGACATTGGTATGGGAGATATATATAAGGGTCCGCCATCTAACGTTTTTTTCAACTTTTCAACCGTTGGATTATTATTTGTGGGGTGCCCGAGGCAGCCATTTGAATGAAATTATTTTCCATTATTATATATTTTCCAAAAAAGAAAGTTATTTGTCGGACCCTATATTAGACTAATCGTATGACTTTTTTCTAAGGCTTATCTAATAAAGCTATAGAAACGAAATAAAGTATGAATAAGATTTCCATATATATTTGTTGACAAAAAGGATACAAATTTTAGAGAACATTATTTACTATTTTCGTCCTGAAAAATTAAAACCATTTTATCATTTCCAGAGATTGGTCTCTTTCATCTGATAACCATATTAACATAAACCGATGGGTAGAAACAATTAAATAAATTATTATATCCTAAAAAAATTGAAGTTCTGTAAAAACGAGAAAAGATAGCCAAATGGGAAACTAAGTACACAATTTACAATCTCTTGTTTCTTGTGTATATGGTCTTCTTCAACTCCATTAAAAAATGTTATAGAATCCATACTTCATATCTGAAATCTAAGAATTAATTATCGAAAACCTATTTGTTGACACACACACTATTCCCCCAACGGGGTGATATGACAATTTCCTCCACACTTCAGCATTCACTTTAAAGTCCAACATCTCGTTTTAGCATCTTAGCATTTAAATATTAATTAATACTTACTTAAGATAAGTTCATAATGAAATTGATCCTCTTTGTTTATCAGCACTTATCATATAGTTGAGTTTTAAAAAAGTTTTTGTTGTTCTTTTTACAGTGGAAATAACAATCTTAAGATGTATAAAAATGGTTTGCCTTGTTTAGTTTGGTATTATTGTTAACTTATAATCAAGTGTTTTTTCTTTCTTTTCTAAAAGATAACAAAAAACAATCTACAGTTGTTGTGATATAATTTCATTTAGCTGTGTTATGTTCTAACTGCTTAAGATTCTTAATAACAAATATAGTTATAGTAATAGTAAGAGCAACAGTAATAGTAAGTGTAAGAGTAATAGTAATTGTAAGAAATTAATAAATAGTTGATAATAGCAAATGTATATGTACTATGTAATATGTAACCACATCATTCTTTTAATAGTACGTACGTACGTACATACATACATATATATTCTATGGCATTGTAATAGTAATTGTTTTATAACAAGTGTACAGAGGAGAGTAGAAAAAAATTAATCTTAGGAAATCTTTCGTTGCTGTTAAATTAATTAAGTCCAGTGTCAATTTAGCAAATAAACGCGTTTAATTATAAAGTTAACATATACGTAAATGTAAGGAATACAACTATTCTAGAATGAGAGCAGAGCAGACTCGTATTATGCTTTGTTCGCAAACTTAAAACTAAATAATTGTGGAAAAGTGGAACAAAAGTGAACAACAAAATGAAAAGTCATTAGGGATAAGATTGCACAACGTACGAGTACAAACTACTAAAGGAGGTTACGTTTACACTTGAGTGTGTATAAATACAATTCTAATTGAGCATTTTCTTTCTTCTTTTTCTTTGCTGCCGGTGTAATTATTGTGTTAGTTTCAAATAGACATTCAGTTTTCCAGGGTGAATAAATCCATTACAAACTTAAACTCTTTGTGAAATCAAATCAAAACATTAAATGGAGTGGAAATGGGTTTTAAGTGGTACAACATAAAATGTTCTTGTTGCATATTATGTGGTACAACTTAAGATGTATTTGTTGGTGATAGTAGATGACTTTCTATTGCTAAATTTTGCAGATATCCCACACCAATATCGTAGCTATAACTAAAATGTACTAACTAAAAAGTCCATAGCTTACAGTTGTATCAAAATCAGCAGATGTCTACCTACTTCAACAATGGCCCCTTATGGGATATATCAAATCACTACATACCAGATAACACTGAATATAATTTTAGACATTCTAATTTTTGCATTCTAAAAATTCTAAAATGCATTCTATTTTTTTGCATTCTGAAAAAGTAGAGTATTCCCGGGCTATTTTTTAAATTTCCTGGGAACACGGGAAATATTTAAAACAACATTTTATTGCTTGTTCTATATATGTTTTGCAAAAATTTTCTCCAAGCCGTCCAAAGTGACTTCACATAAAAAATAGAGGTTGTACGGGGATTCACAATTTTAAAAAAATATTTAAAACAATATTTTTGATTGCTCTAATTATTAATTAATTTTTATTTTATGACTGTTACTCATAAAGAGTGATTTTTTTGAGGTTAGGATTTTCATGCATTAGTATTTGACAGATCACGTGGGATTTCAGACATGGTGTCAAAGAGAAAGATGCTCAGTATGCTTTGACATTTCATCATGAATCGTCTTACAAACGAACAACGCTTGCAAATTATTGAATTTTATTATCAAAATGCGTGCTCTGTTAAGAAAGTTCATTGCGCGCTTCCATTTTATGGTCAGTTTAATCGACCCACTGAAGCGGCTATTCGGGCTATTGTGACTAAATTTCGCACCAAATTTACATTGTTGGACATTAAACCACCAACACGCTTACGTAGAGTGCGAACTGAAGAAAATATCGCAGCTGTATCGGCCAGTGTTAATGATGACCACCAATTTTCGATTCATCGCCGTTCGCACCAATTGGGTCTCTGTTACTCAAAAACGTGGAAATGCCAAAATTGGACTAAGCGGATGGACCACCTAAGACGCAGCCGCGGTCAACATTTAAATGAAATTATCTTCAAAAAGTAAATGTCATGGACCAATCTAACGTTTCAAATAAAGAACCGATGAGATTTTGCAAATTTTATGCGTTTTTTTTAAAAAAAAAAGTTATCAAGCTCTTAAAAAATCACCCTTTATAATAAATAAATAAGAATAAAAATTTGAGAAATATTTTACTTCTGAAACTTGGCTTGGTAAGACGAACGATTTAAGTATTTCATATCATTTACATAAATCGACATATTGCAACGCAATTTCTGATCAGTATTATGTGTGACTTTAAAACATTTAGATTTATTATAAAAATAATCCCAGAATTTCTAAAATGGCTGTAGTTCCCTCAATTTTGACTTTACGCTGCAAAGAGTAAATGCAAATATATTATTAAGAGAACATAAATACAATTTCGGATTTGAATTTGTAATATTTTACTTTGCGGTTTGAGTAAAATGGTCAATGTCTCATAAACCAAAGATTATTGATATTTTTTAACCAAAAAATGGAAAAAAATTGTATTTTCAAAAATGTGTATTTTTTCATTTAGCCAATATTCTTCTCGGTTGCAAAATTATATTATTATTATTAACTACAGAAATGTTGTCAGTGATTGTTGCCTAAATTCTCAACAAATAGTAAAACCAATAGGATATTTTGATGAAGATATTTTCTTGGTATCTAATGAAAAGTAACTAACTAGACGGAAAAGTATCTAAATGCAAACATCATGACACCTGACAACATTTATTTAAAATTATGAAAATGCAACAAAGTGACAGGACTTATAAGTCCAATTTTGGCATACTTTTTACAATAATTCAACCAGTATTTCACACATGACATGTGTAATGTTGTCTTCTAAAGCAGCAGTCATGGTTGGATTGTTTGACAGCGCCAAAACGTAACGTTACGGACATTGTCACTCTTGAAGAAGTACGATCCAATGATGCCGTCGCACAGTGGTCTAGAATCATATTCCAACGCTTATGATCTAGTAACCAATATTTTTTTATTGCTCAAATTATTAATTAATAATTAATTAATTTTTATTTTATGACTGTTACTCATATAATAAATAAATAAGAATAAAAATTTGAGAAATATTTTACTTCTTAAACTTGGCTTGGTAAGACGAACAATTTAAGTAGTTGATATCATTTACATAAATCGATATATTGCGATGCAATTTCTGTGTGACTTTAAAACATTTAGGTTTATTATAAAAGTAATGCCAGAATTTCTAAAATGGTTGTAGTTCCCACAAGGGAACTACAGTATTATTTTATGATATTAGTATTGCAAATCGGGCAATTGGGTATATTTTAGAAATTATACCAATGTTGAAAATTTTTCTTTTTCAAAGATAAACTAAAGTTTATACATGTTGATAAAATAAATTACGCTTGCTTCAAATTTCAAAATCTTAAAAAGATGAAAATATGTAATACAAAAAAAAACTAAATTTTAATTATAGCCCAATTTTAATGTTAATATCTAAAAATAATTCTTGGAAAGTTATTGCATTCTAGACTATGACATCTGACATTGATCAGCACATAAACCCCATTTGTGAATTTTTCAGGGTGTATTGGCAGTTGAACAGCTCTAGCTGCTCTTCGGGCCAAATTTGGCAATTCTCTTTATTGACGAAACAATTGAGCCTAAAATGAGACGCTGAAGACAATTTTTCATTTTTACATTTTTACTCAATGATTTGAAAGCATTGATGGTTTGTAAGTTTTCTCTTAATGCTGTGGCAAGTATAACTGAACATTTTTTAACGAATAAAACATGAACTGTTGATAAGGTAACACTGAAAACCCAAATAGCAAAACAAAATATATATTCTATATCTTGCAATTAATCCAGAAAGTGTTTATTTTGGTGGTATTTTTCATGGAATTAAAAATTACATGATACTGATCTTATACTTATATTATGAAAACTATGTTGATTTTTTTAATCAAATGAAAACTCGCCAACTCAATCTAAAAATATTTGAAATCAACAGTTTTATGGTCATACGAATTTGGAATTTTAGATCTCACAGATATACCTCTAATGGTAAATAAATTTGTATATTCATAATATGAGGACATCTTCTTTGAATTAACGATGGTAGTGCATCAAGAATAGAATATGATTAAATGAACAGAACAATGTACATTGCAATAATGATACACTGATATATTTCATCCAATAAAATGTTTATTGTTACAATTGAATCTGGATGAGAAATATCCACACAAAAACGATTGCCGGAAAGTTTCTTCTATTCTCCGGAGAATTATCTTGAATTTACTATTGTGTAACTAATAAGAAGACAGCGGATGCAAATTCCATTTTTAATAATTTTTTAATATGCTTAAATCGGTTAAATCGATTTTTAATCATTTGTATGTAGTCGACAGTCAACAGTCAACAGTTTCAGTCATTAAAGTATTTAACAGTCAATATGAACTTTCAAATATTTTAAGAATTTGAAAATCCCTTTCAATATAGGCATTTGAAACGTATGTATGAATGTAGAATTTTCCAAAGATCTGGTGTGGGATATCAATCGGTATTATATCATTAATTATATTCATACTTTGTATTATGTGATATACACATGATTATGACAAGCCCCTTTTTAAAGTGGTAATTATGATTTCTGTCTACTGGATTATTAGCTGGTATATGACTGTTTGACATGTTAATGTTTACTCCTTCTGCTGTCTGCTTTGCATTTCGTACATTAATAACTTAAAGATATATTTTTTTGGTATAAAGGAATATCATCGTATAGTAAATATGAGTTTCAATTGTGTTATCGAAACCCAATGTCCGTCCACGGACGCCTCCCGTCCAGCCCCCATTTTACTTTACACTTGTTCTGCTGTCTCGTCCAAAATCATCGAATGTAAATCCATTGCTGAACGTGTCTTGCGTGGCGGTCTTGGCATTAAAAATTGATTTGGACTTGGTCCCACAAACACTGAGTTCTGACGTGGCCTTGACTGTGCTAAATATCCTGAAAATAAACAAAGAGATTGAATTGAATTATAAAGACAGACATAATGCGATGTAATGGAAGTTAATATTTAAGGCAAATCATGATGATATTTTTGGGGACATTTTTAATGAATGTGAGCTATATTGAGTTTATGGTATATGTATACTGCTGTTACTTTTTTTTGATTGAGAATTTATATAAATATTGGTTCGACTAATTGTCTTGGATTTTTTTTTTCAAATTTGTTTATTCAGTATAGATTCTGCTCTTTGATTTAATATTGGTTTTATATACTTTGCATTGCTTTCGTTTGTTTTTGATTGAATAAAATTGTTAAAAATACCCAATGTATTTTCCACAACATGTAATAGGGGCAAATAGGAAAATTAGGTTTCTTTTAAAGGCTATTAAAGATAAATCATATGGTACTGGGTATCATCAGACTTCATTCAATAGTAAGTCAAAATTGAAGATTGCCAGATTGCATTTTATGCAGAATTTTCTTAATTAGTTGACGGAGAAAAAATGGGGATCTCTGCAGAACGGATCAACAATTAAAAATTGTCCCACGATTTTTGCGCAATGTAGAAGCTTATGTTACTTCAAAATGCAGTGAGAAGTATGGGGGTGCTCTTTTGTCGTTTCTGTGCAACGCTGGAAGGAAACTTGGTGTGAGCGTTAGAGGCTACTGTTTTCTAAATTCCATAACTTCTGACATAGTTAAGATATTTTGATAGGCGAGGGCGCGTTTAAAATGTATTTCTTTGTGGGCTTATTAAAATTAATTTAATTGCAAAAGTATTTTTCTTTCACAATGGAAAATTACAAATACTAATATTTAATTTTAATACTAATATTTAATTTTACTAATGTCCCTCGATTTTAATTATATCTGTTAAAAATACTTTAAATTTCATTCATCGATCTGTATTAGTTTCGAATTAACAACCTCTTCAAGTCTTCCCCCTTTAAGAAAAACATGATAAACTAAGAGGGGAAATTTGCAAAGATTGTTACTTCTACATTAATATTCCATTTCATTTGATATCACCTTCGTATGATTCGCTAAAGTACGAAAATAAATTATTAAAACATCTATATCCTCTGAAAAATAAAAGACCTACAAAAAGGAGAAAAGATCAGCAAATGGGAAACTTAGTACATAGTTTTTCTCTAGTTTCATATGTATATTAGGCTGGGTCGCCGTCCATACAAATGGAAAAAGAGGTTCCAGTCACACCACGAAAATAAAGTTTGGATTGTTTAATGATGATTTGCAAAATATTTCGTTCCTAGAGCAAGCCATCTGTGAGCTAAACGCTCCTGAAAATAACCCTAAAATTCAGGATTTTCCGGTGTAATTTTTTTATGTAGCATTTTTTCTCCATTTTTTCTGATATAATAGACCCTTGAAAGTACTTTAAATAAAAATTTTGATTTTAATTTTTTGGTTTGTATTTTTTTTTGGTCTGTAATCAATATTTGAGTTGAACTGGGATATTGCCCTGGCTCAAGACCATTTTGCATCTATATTTTATAGAATGCAAACTTATTTACAAATGGATTGGTGACATTTATTACTTGGCTGCAGACTACAACGATCATGATTTCGACCATGTCAAAAGTCTTTTCAAGTGGCAGCGACTTTTCAACATTAAACCCGGGCTCTATAACTAGATGATTCTCACAAACGAACGAGAAGCACAACGCACTTGCCGAATTTGCGTTGTAAAAATCGCACCAAGAAATAAAGTATGCATGTCATCTTACGAGCATCTCATTGAGTTGCATATGTAAGTATGTGTATATGCAGGTATAGTCTTAGAGTAACTTATTGGTCGAATTATTGGACCTTTACAGTAATTTTAAAATAAACAAATAGCGGCAGTCAATATCTTTCGAATTATGCCTAAATGATGAACATTAGAATTAAATTGACGCCGCAGCGCTCATTTTTGTAAAAAGAGTTTGCAATTTTTGGCTCTGAAAATCCACCAAGGAGTCAGTGACGCCATTTTCGTTATATATTCATCATTTATCATCAGAAAAAAATGTTGGGCAAAAATGCATCATAAAAAAAATGACACGGGAAAAACACGATTTTGAGAGATGTTTCCGGAGCGTTTAGCTCACAGATGGCTTGACCCAGTGACGAAATATTTTGCACATCATCTTTAAACAATCCAGTCTTCATTTCTGGGGGTTGACCACTGCAATTTATTTTATTGACCCATCCTAATGTATATGGTATTGTTAGGGCCCGAAAATTACTGTCGCACAGTTTTAGTAACAAATTTATATTTTGAACTAAATTTGAGATCCTAACATAAGATCATATGCTGCGTATTGACACACGGTGTACTATTACTAATATACAACTAGGGTTTTGGGTTTCCCAGACTTTTTCCCCGGCAAAACGGAAATTAAAAGTTTCATTCCCGGGAAAAAATTAAATTCCTTCAGGTATGTTGAATATGACTAAAAATACCTACTTTTAGTAACTGGTGTGCTTTATTTTAAAATTTGACAAAAATATATTTGTCTCTAGACGAACGATTCGTGATAATTGAAGGCGTCGTAAATTAGACTTTTAAGTAATATGAACTAATGACTGACACACACACTAGATTAAAAAATGTTCAAGGAAACAATGAACTTGTTTAGGGTGGGCAATTTAAAAATTTAAATTTGAACTACCGATTACTTTGACTTTGAAAGGTAGAATTATTTTCATTTTTATTTATATTTCCAGGTTTATGTTTGACCTTTGCAAAATGGGACACTATACGCTCGAACAAAATTGGTAAGTCTTTAACGCAAACTGTAAGAAATTTACGTAGAAAAATTTCGAGAAGAGATCTGCCATCAGTTCAACCTTTATGAAGCTCATTTTCATCTCGGTGGCTATATCAGTAAGCAAAATGTCCACATGTGGGGTTCAGAGAACCCACACGAGACTTTTGAGAAGCCAATGCATCCACAACAAGTCACTGCTTGGTGTGGATTTTGGGCTGTACTGAAAAATTGGCTTGATCGGATGATAAACTGCCTAGCCAGTGGTAGTAGTCATATGAATGATATTGTGTTCTATTACTAAATGACAAAGTTCAACATTTCCAATAAAACCAGAAACTTTAAAATTAGAATCGGCTATAAAGATTCTAATTTTAAATTTTATATGCCCACCCTATATATCTAAAACAACGAACTAGTCTGACAGACGTCTTTAATTTAAAAGATTCGTTCGCCTAGAAACGAACATATTAAAAAAAAAAACATGTTGAAAACATTAGAACTCATGAAATCAAATTTATTGCATATTTAGAAATACTACACTCAGAAAAATAGCATTCTTAAATCTGAGTAAAATCCATACTCCAATTTAGTTTAACAATTTTACTCCAGTTTAGGTAAAATTTCCTTACGAGAAGGAAAATTGAATAGATATGAGTACACTTTCCTTATTTCAAAGCCAGAAAAAATAGTACATATACTCAAAATAGGGTAGTAAATTTACTTAAAAACACTTTATTGTATAAAGTTCAATCAAGTATAAATGAACTTATTAAAAATACTTCAGTTTGTTTAGAAAAATACATTAATAGTAGTCTAAAAAGCAATTCTCCTTCGTTAGCCGGGACTTTCTTCATAAGTACTTTAAATATTACTCTAAACAATCACTGCGAAGGCGCCTACCTAGCCTCCGCAGCAGTCATGGTGAAATATCTCAACTCTTTATGGTATGGGTAAGATGAAACGTTTGAGAACTATACCATGTTGTCATTTTTCATATGAGTGTTGCATACTCTGAAGCGAAATAATTTATTTCAATTGTCAGTATAGTCGTAGTCAGGCTGAATACAAATTTACTTGGTTTAAGGAAAATTTCCGAAAATTTTCCTCAAATTGAGTATAAATTTACTTGGCATGACTACAAATTTACTTAGTTTGAGTAACAATTTACTTGGATTGAGGAAAAATCGGAATATTTTCATCAGTTTGAGTAACATTTCTTAAAAATTTTCCTCAGATTAAGGAAAGATTTACTTGATTTGAAGAAAATGTTTCCTCAGTTTGAGTAAATTTTACTTGTTTTGAAGAAAAGTTCAACTGGAATCAAGTTCAAAGCATGTCCTATTTTCAAGGAAAAGTTTTTACTTGATGTGATAAATTATTGCCTTAGGGCTATGCGAAGTTCAATTTTCCTCAGTTTTAGTACATATTTACTTAATCCGTGGCATACTTTTTTCTGGTTGTACAACAAAAGAGAATAGAATCATATGAAAATAAAAATATTGAAAAAGTTCAGTCATTACTTCTTTTCAAATTGGTGTCATTTAAATATGTCGTACGCTAAATTTCTATTCCTATTTGATTTCTACTCAAAGTATCCAGTTGAGCGATTTCGTTGATCCTTCTAGGGAAATTTAATGAATTACTGTCAGACAAAATAGTTTCTTGTCCAAATATTCAAACAGTTTTTGTTGCACAATAAACGTCCTACAAATAATATCACAAAAAGTTTTTTTCACGCTTCATTAATCATAAATCTCTAGTTTATTTTGTCTATGATGATTAATGAAATAATTTTAAATGATATGGAAAGATTTAAATTACTTACATGAGTGAAACCCTAACTGGGTTTCAGAAAATTAGATACACAGCGATTTTCTGCGAATGGTTTGCAATCTAAATATTATTAAAATCAATGTGTGCCTGTATGTTCCGTATAGGACGCCAAACTGGTGGACCGATTCACTTGAAAATTTTACTCTAGCTAACTTTTTTTTTTAATTTATTTAGGATAATAAAGAGTGATTTTTTTGAGGTTAGGATTTTCATGCATTAGTATTTGACAGATCACGTGGGATTTCAGACATGGTGTCAAAGAGAAAGATGCTCAGTATGCTTTGACATTTCATCATGAATCGTCTTACAAACGAACAACGCTTGCAAATTATTGAATTTTATTATCAAAATGCGTGCTCTGTTAAGAAAGTTCATTGCGCGCTTCCATTTTATGGTCAGTTTAATCGACCCACTGAAGCGGCTATTCGGGCTATTGTGACTAAATTTCGCACCAAATTTACATTGTTGGACATTAAACCACCAACACGCTTACGTAGAGTGCGAACTGAAGAAAATATCGCAGCTGTATCGGCCAGTGTTAATGATGACCACCAATTTTCGATTCGTCGCCGTTCGCACCAATTGGGTCTCTGTTACTCAAAAACGTGGAAATGCCAAAATTGGACTAAGCGGATGGACCACCTAAGACGCAGCCGCGGTCAACATTTAAATGAAATTATCTTCAAAAAGTAAATGTCATGGACCAATCTAACGTTTCAAATAAAGAACCGATGATTTATGCGTTTTTTTAAAAAAAAAAGTTATCAAGCTCTTAAAAAATCACCCTTTATATATACAACGACATTAAAGTTGCCTCAGCGTCACATGGACATTATAGAGGCGAGCTGGCAAACTAGTATAACATACAATTCAATTTAATTCAATGAAGTGAGAAATAAAGAAACAAATAAAAAGTTTTACAATATGTATGTACATCGTATTGTATCATATATTACGTGAGAAGTATTTCTAATTCATGAATCAAATACTCTTTCACTTTCCTCTTAAAAACCGAAATTAGGTTTGTATTTTTATATCTTGAGGGAGACGATTAAATTCAAGACTACCAATGTATTCAACGCGTTGTTTTGTTACTTCTAATCGACATCTGGCGGTTCGAAGATTCAAATTGTTCCTAGTGTTAAAACTAGTCTGATTCCTTACAAAAGTAATGGTATGGTGACCTATATTTTTAACTGATTTGAAAACATACAAAAGTAATTGCAACTTAAAAAGTCCGTAAATGGGCAATATTGATAGTGAAACATCTCTATACAAAGATAATGTGGGAAACTGCAATGGTAGGTTAAAAACAGTTTTTATTGCTTTGTTCTGGGTTCTTTGTAAGGATTTTAGCTCATTACTTGTTCTACTAGCATAAATAATGGGCAAGTAGTTTAAATGACTATGTATCAAAGACTGGTATAACATTAGTTTTGTTCTTACATTAAATTTATTTTTAAATTTGTAAAGCAACCCTAAAGCAGAAGCTACCTTTTTCTTCAGGTTTTGAATGTGAAGACTCCAAGATAAATTATTTTGAAGATGAATTCCTAGGTATTTTATTGATTCACTCTCATAAATCTCCCTACCATCCACAAAAATACTAAAATGTCTATTGTTTAACAAATATGGTCGAAATCTCAGCAATTTGGTTTTATCCGCATTCAAAATAAGCTTATTCAGTCTTACAAATTCACATATTATAGCGGCGTCTCTTTCCATATACGCCTTCGAAACCACCTCACTTGTAAATGGATAGAACAGACATATATCATCCGCGTACATATATAGTTTCCCAGACAAGTCAAGATTCTGGATATCATTGAGGTATATAGTGAAGAGCAATGGCCCTAAAACACTACCCTGAGGCACTCCGTATTCAACCTTAGCAATACAACTTTTATAGCCCTCTATTTCAACATATTGACTGCGATTTGTCAGATAATTCTCTACCAATCTTAATGCGGTTTCACCAATACCATACAAATTTAACTTCTGAATGAGGATTTTGTGGTCTACTAAATCAAAGGCTTTAGAAAGATCATAAAAAATACCAGCAACACCATTAGAACCGCAATCCAAACCTTGGCAAATATTGTTAATTACATTCACAACTGCTTCTTCTGTTCCACACCCTTTTCTGAATCCATACTGGAAATTACTTAACAAATCATGATTTTCAAAGTAGGACGATAACTGTCTATGTAAAATTATTTCGAAGATTTTGTCAATTATAGATAGTACGGCAATTGGTCGAAATTCACCCAATTCTGTTGCATTTTTTTCTTTTGGTATTGGCACAAGCTTTGCAATTTTCAATTTATCCGGATATAAGGAAGTATCTATGATATTGTTAAATACTCTAGTTAGATGTATAGACAATATATCCTTACACTCAAACAACATTCTCGGAGTTATACCATCACATCCACAACCTTTCGCTAAATCTAGTTCCGAAATAATTTGATCTATTTCAAAAACAGTAGTATGTGAAAACTGAAATGTAGTTGCACAAGGAGTAAGAGTTCTGAATGCATTGATAGAATCACCTGGGAGGCAATCAATTTGCTGCTTTAAAGCCTTAGGAATTTCCAGAAAATATTGGTTGAATAAATTGCACTTAACCTGATTATCATCCACAAATCTACAGTTAGAATCTTTCACCTTTATTCGGCAATTCGCATTCCTTCCAAGACTCTCATTCAAAAAATTCCAGCACTTCTTTGGATTCGATTGAAACCTTTCCAAGTTATAGCTATAAAAAAAATTCATTGCCTCTCTAAAAGCTTTCCGTATTATATTACTTATTCTTTTCAACCTTTCATCCAAATCTTTACATCTTCGTTTTCTTCGTAACAACAGAAGTTTATTCTTGTATAGAATAAGTGATTGTAAATTTTCATTTACCCATGGTGTCAAATCATGCCTTACCATTCTTTTCTCTACTTTTTTCACGGTTGCATTCTCTGAAGCATTAGCAATGTGCTGAATCAATTGTGAGACGTCTTCTGAAACATCAGCCGTTTCTTGGAATGATTGTATATAATTATTTAGATTATTCTGGACAGGGGATGATTCCTGGATAAACTAGGTCACGATAGGACACAGGGGCGTGATACCGCCCACAAAAACTATATTTAAAAACATCGTGTAGTACTCATTTTATCTTTATAATCATATGAAGTAGGGGAATAGGGAAGATTGAACCCGTGCAATGCCGGGTAAAAAAGCTAGTAAACAATATAAAACCAAATTGTTGACAAATGTTCAGAATTATCAGAAATCTATATAAATTTGAAATAGTCAAATAGTCAATGAAGTATATTTTAATATTTCGCGTTTTTCCCGGGAATTCCAGTCCAACTTTTCAACACAACAAGAAACGCTCCACAAATACTCGTTGGCATTTAATTAAACTCATTAAAGTAAAACAATATTTCAATGTGGAGCGTTAAAGAAAATTCAATTAAATACAATTGAAAGAAAAATCGTATAATTTATACACATAAAGATCAAGTCGTAAAATCAACACCTAAAAACCATAAAATCTTGAACATCGTGAAAATACATTGAAGAACAGATTTAAATGTTGCTTCAACGTACAGAAAGAAATTTCTTTAGACACGAAGAGCAAAAAACCATATTCATTCAGTCATACAGACATAATTATACAAACGATTTATATATATGTATATGGATGGTTGTAGCATGTACTCGTGCTATATAGGAACTCTGAAACGTAATGTTATCTAACACGCATACACATATATGTGTATGTATGTATATCCGGTATACGGAACATACACAACACCATCGCCCAATGCAAAGACACATCCTCATCCTTGCACACGTTCCATTATTTGAACACATCCGCTATCTGATGTTAAAAGTTAACGGAAACGGATGTGGCATAATATTGTATGGCTTTTAAACATACTCATCGTAGTGTTTCGAACTTGAACGCATTCACTCATTCATTTACACGAACCGTTGCTCGCATTTGTACTCTAGACTGCTGGCACTCATCAAACTTTAGAGTACTCAGTTAAAATGGCAGTAATTGTTACAACAACATTATCCTTGTTCACCCCCACACCCATGGCCACACTTTTTTATTCACACCGTATTAGAGTTCCTCGTGATGGTATAAATGAAGCTGAATGTGGCCAGGCACAGTGTTTAGAGAGGTGATTTGGTTTGGGGAAGTAATACTTATTAGGTGAATGGTGTTGAACGATAAATCTACTCGGAAGTTGGAGTCAATGATACTTCAGTTTATGAGTTCCCAGGTTATGTCAACTGGACAAATCAGAGACCACTAGTCTATGTTACTAATTTAAACATTGACGACTATAGGATAGCTAAGGATTCTCCTAATAATTTCACAATGGAATTTTGAAAATTAAACAGCACAACTAACTTCAAACACTGTGGCACTTCTCACAAAAATGATAGGACTGAAGTAAAGTAAGGAGCACTTACGCGTCATTTTTTTAAACATCTGAATGGGAAATTAAATTTAATTGTTTTAACGCTTACTCGAGTTGAAGGTTACAATATGCTCACAGTGGCTCTGGTGGGGGGTGAATTCTAAAAACACATCCTTACAGCACAGATACGATAAGCATTACCAAGAGAGAGGCAGAAAATGAAAATTAAGATGAGATATATTATTTGCTGTTTTAACGCTCACACACACGCACACGTAAAAATAATTAAACGCGAAAATTTAAGCGTTACGTGGAACAATGCTTTCTGCTTCAATGTTAACCTTTACAAAGCCCAACAAACGCTCTTGTGTGCAAAATAGAAAATGACAACGACTTTAGGCGAATTAAAGTTAAGGATGAGAGCAAATAATCTGGTTTTCTCAAGCACGGGTTGGTTTTATGTCCACCATTTGGTGGGAAGAGATAGCGTAGTGAATTAGTTGCACATTAAGAACAGAGAAAGGAATATTTATCACCGTTTGTGGTTTTAAGCTCCCACTTGGAAGTCCATTTAGATGACAGCAATTATTTACCAACTTTTCTTTCGCCTAGACATTAATTCTAGGCAAAAACGTGTCTTTTTTATTGCTGAGAATGTATGAGATTTACATTTTAATTGCACATGCAAATCTATGCCACTTTTTCACAAAAGCCTTCCAGAGAATTTTAATAGGAAGGCTGATTGAAGGCATATCTACTGTTTATGTCGTCATTTTAACAAGTTGCAAGCAACATTCATACTCGCATACAAGTGAGTCCTGTTAAGTCTATACAATACAAAATACATACAAAAGTTCTATTATAGGTTGGGCCAGTTAACATTTTAAATTTGAACTACCGATTATTTTGACTTTGAAAGGTATAATAACTTTTAATTTTATTTTCAGGTTTATGTTTGACATTTCCAAAATGGGACGCTTTACGCTCCAACAAAATTGGGAAATATTAAAAACTTACTTCCAAAGTAGCGACTTTAAAACAAACTGTAAGAAATTTACGCGGAAACTTTGCGTGTTTTCAGATGAAGCTCATTTTCATTTCGATGGCTATGTTATTAAGCAAAATTGCCGCATATGGGGTTCAGAGAACTCACTAGTGAGAAGCCAATCCATCCACAACGAGTCACTGTTTGGTGTGGATCTTGGGCCATGGGCCATGTACTGACAAATTGGGTTGATCGGATGAGGTACTGCCGAGCCAGTCGTGGTATTGAATGATATTGTGTTCCATTATTAAATGACAAAGTTCAAACTTTCAAAAAAACTAGAAATTTGTAAAAAGAATCAGTATTTTTTTATAGTCCGCCCTATATAATACCTACAAAAGTTACATTTAATGAGGCGCAGCAATGAACATTACTAATAAATTTATAAATAGTCTTAATTTGAAAACAAATTAATTGAAACTTGTCTTCATTTTATTGACATGTGGTTCATTTTCCTTCAAATTTTGTTTCAAATTTTTTATGTGGAAATCAATAAACCCAAAATAAACATATAAAATGTATTTTGAATAATCGCCTTTAGTATACATTTATAAATTCTTCAAAGATATAGTGTTGTTGATCGACAACATTATACACAATAAAGGGTGGTTAAATTGAAAGGGCCGACGTTGAATGTGAACCACACCTAATCGTCAAGTTTTTTTTCTGCATTTCATTTGACATTTCTCAATTTCAGACTAACTCAATTTGGACCATGGAAAGATACACAATCGAGCAACGCGTTAAAGTTATTCAGGCTTATTATGAAAATGGGCAAGAAATGGCAAAAGTGGAAGATCAATTTCGAAGAAAATCATCTTAAGTGAAGAAGCACATTTTCACCTCAGTGGATTCGTCAATAAGCATTTGTGCGAATGATAATCCAACAGTGATTGTCGAAAAACCATGCACCCACAAAGAGTGACTGTTTGGTGCGGTTATTGGCTGGCGGCATCATCGGACCGTATTTTTTCGAAAATGAAACCGTTGGACTTCTTACCAAAAATTGAAGAGCTAAAGGATGAGATAATACGGCACATTAATGGCATAGAACCTCAATTATACCTCAGAGGCATCGAAAATTTGGACCATCGGGTGGAGGTGTGCCGCCGAAGTCGCGGCGGCCATTTGGCCGATATTTTGTTCCATACATAATTGAACCATGCCAATATTATCATAATAAAAAGAAATGACAATAATTTCCCAATAATTTGTGTTTTATTCAAAATCAACATCGGCCCTTAAAATTTAACCGCCCTTTATAATAAACCTATACTTTTCCACTATACAATTTTCAGATTTGGTATATAATCGATGTGGGAATACACCTATATTTTTTCTGATACTTTGGGTTTGCGTTGTCGTACTGAAAAACATAAATGATGATGAAAATCCAAAAATATAAACATCCAAGTCTGCTAGTAAAAAGCATGCCCAATTACTTTTAAAATAAGACTTCCGACTTGGAGTTGTATCTTGGCGCGTCTCGTATTTTCAATGTTTCCCTCTTATTTTACCAATTACCAAAAATTCTTTTTTTTTTTTTTTGTAGACCCCCTCAAATTAAGTATTTTATGTAGTTTAGTTACGCTACCAAGTTTTCAAATATGATATTCTTTTTTAATTTCTGTCAAACTCCACTCCACTTATCGGGTCTATTCGCACATACATACAAATGCAATATAGTATCTAACAAAATTGTTAAATTTTTGAAAATGAAATTTTTAAGAAAAAGGCTTTTGAAATGAGAATTTAATATTTTTCCTATCCTAGAGAACGAGAGTGTACTTTCGAATATACTTAACGCTTGCATTCATGATGACGGAATATGATTTTATTTCTTCCATTTGTTGAATACACAAACGAGGCAAATGTATTCACGAAAATTAATTGCATTTGTTATTTATGCATACAACCTAAAAAAGACATATGTATGTGCATACATCATCCATTTACATACGTAAGTGTTGAATATAAATCAACGGATTAAAATCGTTACGAAAAATGTGTTGCATAAAAACAAACTATGAAGAAAATCCAGCAAAATTGCACCGTGTGCTTTTTGCACTTTCATTATAAATTATATGGGAAACAATGAGTCCGCGCTACGTTCAAATTGTTATAGAGAAAACCACAAACATAAAATCACACATAAAAAATACAATTTTTGAAGTAGCAACATGGACAGAAATCTAGAATTTACTTAAGAAGCAACTTTAATAGAAAATACAGTTTAGAAAAATCTGTTTTTATACCCTCCACCTCCAGGATGGGGGTATATTCACTTTGTCATTCCGTTTGTAACACCTTGAAATATTCATCGGAGACCCCATAAAGTATATATATTCTGGGTCGTGGTAAAATTCTAAGACGATATAGCCATGTCCGTCTGTCCGTCTGTCCGTCTGTCCGTCTGTCCGTCTGTCTGTCTGTCTGTCTGTCTGTCTGTCTGTCTGTTGAAAGCACGATAGCGGCCGAACGAAATGAGCTAGGAGGTTCAAAATTTTCCTAAATGTGTCTTATGGTTGTAGATCGGTTGGGATTGAAAGTGGACGAAATCGGCCCAGAGGGAAAAATTTTTCCCTCACAAGGACTGAAAATACCCCTAATATTTAGAGTATTTCAGCATGTTTTTTAAACATATTAGCTTGTATTTAGTTGATATTTGCAATGCGCATTCCCTCTATAGCATAAAAGGGCACCATAGAGTGTTTCTTATTTGTAGGGGGCGAAATGGGACAAAAAGGGATAAAAATGGTACCTATCAAACGACAACAGATAGAAACACGAAATTTGGCGTGTACATTCCTCTAATAGAATAGATACATAATATAAAAGTATTTTTTCTAAATTCGTACTTTTAAGGGGTTAAATGGGGATATAGGGATAAAAATAGTACCAACCTAACGGCTACACCTAGAATAATGAAATTCGATGTATTCATTCCTCTGATTGCGTAGACACGTAAAATAAAAGAACTTTCCAAAATTCGTACTTTTTGGGGTTCAAATGGAAAAAGGGGATAAAAATAGTACCTACCAAATGACAGCAGCTAGAATCATGAAATTCGGAATATACATTCCGCTGACTGCGTAGACTGCGAAAATAAAATGTTTTTCCCAAATTCGTACTTTCAATTTTAGATAGTCGTACTCTTGTGGGGGCAAAATTGGAAAAAGGGGATAAAAATGGTACCAACAAAATGGCCGCTGATAGAATCATGTAATTCGGTGTATACATTCCTCTGACTGCATAGCCACGTAAAATATTTTTTTTCCAAGTTCGTACTTTATTTTGTTGCTTTTACGACAAAAAATGGTAGAATCATGAAGTTGTCTTATACTGCCTACGTGAGAGATAAGGTATTTTCAAAATTTATACTTTGGAAATTAACATAGGATGGAAATACAACCAACCAAACGACTGTAGCTGAAAGTACACTCTCTATCCCCCAATATTTAGGGTATTTATGATTGCTCCCTTATATTTACTTTATGAATTGAAGTATTATATCCATTATATATATATATAGTATACAAATATTGGTAGCCTTGGCTTATTAATTAAATTTCTTATTTTCATACAGTTAAAATTTGTTGCGGACATTCCTCTTGAAGCTTGGAAGCAACACAAAGAAAATAAAAGTTTTAGCGGGCGAAATGGGACAAAAAAGGATAAAATATGGTACCAATGATACGACATCAGCTAGAATCATGATATTCGGTGTGTACATCCCTCTTATTACATAGACACGTAAAATAGAGGGATTTTTCGAAATTCGTACTTTTAAGGGATATAATTAAAAAGAGGGATAAAATGGGACCTACCAAACCGCTGAAGTTGAAATCATGAAATTCGGTGTATAAATTCTGACTATGAAGACTCGAAAAATGTTTTTTTTTCGAAATTTGTACATTTGGGCGGAGAATGGGGCGAATAGGGATATTATCACTTTGTCTGTATCTGAAAATGCTTCTTTCTAATGGCGACTGACAATCGCCTAATATTTAGGCATGTTCATTTTTACAATTTCAGCATTTTATTTATTTATAGTAGTCGATTTTAAACAGTGCGCATAAGTATACATTATAGTTTGAAATAGTAAAAAAATATAGTAATGTGCATAAACATATCACAATTTTCGTAATATGGTTCTGTACTTCTATGTCGACATCCTTTAATCTGCTGGTAATACTGTGGAATGCACTCCGTGGTGGAGGGTATATAAGATTCGGCCCGGCCGAACTTAACGCCTTCTTACTTGTTATATTTATGCATGGGAGAAAAATAAATTCTTCAGATTACTTTATGGACTACATGGGACCATCTTGCTCAAACCATATGACACCCATTTTATTTGCGCAAAGGAAACTGGATTATCATATCGACATAATGAGCACATTTAAATGCATTTGTGTGACCAGGGTGCAAATCACGGGATTCGATAAGAGAAGTTACGATCGAAATCAATTTTTAATTTCTATGAAAGAAGTGGAAATTTCCTACAAAACCAAATAGGATGTCGAGATTAAGATTATTGGAGATAATCTAATTGGATTTTGTGTAATTTTTCTTCAAATTTAAACCCTTTTTACAATAAATAAAAACACTTTTCAATCGTAACATTCTCGTTTTCGAATGCCGTGATTTGGTCCAGGTGAATGATTCATTCAGTCCAAGATCAGCAGCAAACAGTGACATGCAGTGGATGAATTTACTATTTGTCATTTAGTGCGGTTTTTTGACTAATATTTGGAAAGAGATGTGGTTTTCGTTTGGGAGAAACATTGACTTAAATAGTATTTTGTGGAAATGTCGCTGCTAAGCCACCTGAAGAAAGTCGCCATGGGCCCGCAATCATGTTAGTGGTAGTGTGTCAGTCAAGTAATAAATATCACCAAGTAATCTATATATATGAAAATGAATCTGTGTTTCTTTGTTTGTTTGTTCTTATAGCAGCCTAAACTATTGGACCGATCTTCTTGAAATTTTCTCAGTATGTTTATACTGAACCGGTGGTGAAAATAAGTGCATCTAGCATCAATGTATGTATGTATATAATGTATGTAACAAAAATGGGCGTGACACCTCCCATACGAAGTTAAAACCTATTATTGAGTTGTGACAAAAATGGACAGTATTGGAAAAGTGGGCGTGGCATCTTCCATACGAAGTTAAAACACAATGTTGAATATTGTCAGTTCTAGGAACCTAGAGTGCTGCAATTTTGTGTAAGTGCATCTGGCATCAATATGCGTAGTTTTGGCAAAATGGGAAAAGTGGGCGTGGCACTTCCCATACGAAGTTAAAAACTATTATCGAATATATTACAGCTATAATGCTGAACTTTTGTGTGATTTCATCTAGCATAAACCTGCGTGGTTGTGCCAAAAATGGCGGTATTGGAAAAGTGGGCGTGGTATCTCACGTACGAAGTTAAAACCTTTTATCGAATAATGAAAGTTCTATTACACCTAGAGTGCTGAAAATTTGTGTTAGTAGATCTAGTGTAAATAATTGTGCAAAGATGGGTGGAAAGTGGGCGTGACCGTTCCCATATGAAATTAAAACCAGCTTTAGAGTATATTCGACACCGAGGTGGGCGGAAAGTGACAGTGACCCTTCCCATACGAAATTAAAACCTCTTTTAGAATGCATTCGACACCGAGATTCCTATATAGTTGTGTGAGTTAATTTAGTTGTAACCTGCTTAAGCAACATACAATTGGGCGGGATTTGAAAGATGGGGAATTTTTGATTTGAATTTTGTAAAATTACATTATCTTAGCACAATAGTAAAGAAAGGTTACAAAAAAAGAATATGTATTCGTCAAAAGTCAACTTCAGTCAAGAAAACGGAAATTATATTAATTTTTTAGTTTTTGTGTGTGTTGTCTGATTAGTGAACAAATTGATTGTCTTTCTATGTGTTTTGAATGTAGAATTCCAGTTTAGGAAGTTTTTTGTTTTGGTGAGATTCACACTCAACCTAAAATCAATTTGATTTTTGACAAATCTTCCTTTTTTCGCCGTAAATTAAATTTCTGATCTTCAATATTCTCCATGAAACATATCCATATTTTTAGTATCTCAGGGAAGTACCTTTATTATAAGTGGTACATATATTACCGATCACAAGAAAAAACAATATGAAACCTGATTTTAATTTCCGTCTGTTTTTCTGCAAACAAATTTGTAAACAAATTTGCAGTCCGTAAAATATAGATGCAATAAGTCTTGAGCCAAATTTGCAGTCCGTAAAATATAGATGCAATTTTAATGCAGATTTTAATTTCCGTCTGTTTTTATGCAAACAAATTTGTAAACAAATTTGCAGTCCGTAAAATATAGATGCAATAAGTCTTGAGCCAATACCATAACCCTGTTTAAATCAAGTTTGCTGTGAATATCAACTTCCAATAAATGCCAATTTGCTAAAGGTGAGTGCTTAAATTGGCATTATGGTGAGTTTTGTAGATATTCGTCATGATTCCCCTGTCCTACGGTAGCAAATCCTTCTGCCCCGTCGTCCTCTCTACAGAAAATAGACTCGGGTGATTTGAAATACAGTAAAATTAAAGTTGGTCTTAAGTGTCTGATAGAAGAACTTCAGGATGAAATTGGAAAATAAAAAAAAACAGATATAAAAATGCATTTTTATTGTCCGGTAATTATAAAAGAAAAAAGTTTATTGGGCATACATATATGGAGGACACTTTGGGCAATATTAAAAAAAGTGTGCGCCCATGTTTGGAAAACATGCAAGAACCCCCTTTTATGCATCATCTGAAAAGTTCAAAACAATTTTTTCTTATTCTTATTGGCTTCTATCCATCGTATGATTTTTCCATATTTTTTCTGGTAGAAAAAATCTTTTCATCAAATTTTTGAACAAAACGTTGCATAACTTTTGAAAACGATCTTGAATCAAAAAAAGCCCTACGATGGACGATAGAAAATACTGCAACGAATAAATAAAGAGATTAAGCCAAATCGGATAAGTAGATTCGGAGATATTATCCATAGCAGTTTGAAAAAAGGATTTTGCTCTGTACCGACTTGAATTTCGTATATAGAGAATACAGGATTTTCAGAGAAAAAAAAATTAAATTAAGAAATATCCACAAGTTTCACGTAAAACAAACAACTAAAATCCCCTACAGCATATTCTTGTTAATATTGTTGATATTTTGCCGATTTAATTTTTTTCCTATATACGTAACAGAATTCCCAATATATGCTACTGATAAAATATTTATGTTTAATCTTCTAAAAAGTCAGTCAAAGGATAATAGTAAATGAATTTATTACAGCATTTAAGATAAAATCTAAATAAGAAAACGCAGTGTTTTCTAAAGTTTCGTTATGCCGACGAGCTTAAAATGATCTTTAAAGAATGCATTCTGCACATACAGGAAAACAAAAAATCGAAAAAATTATAGGACAGGATGCTGCTGTCTCTAATGACTCCCACCAAAAAACTATGAATTATGTCTTTTGTCAGCCCAATAAGTCATTACCCAATATTTAAAAATATTGTATAAATTGGATTGTAAAAAAATAAGTACTTCCACGCACGCTTACAAAAAGTTGAGAAATAAGTACTTCCACGCACGCTTACAAAAAGTTAATATATAAGTACTGGTTGGTAAGTATGTTGGTTGACGTTGTTGTGGTTGGTGGTTGGTGGTTTGAACAAAGCAAAACATTTCTCGCAACTTCAAGTTATTGCAACTTCATTATATTTCAAAATTTGTATGATGAACAACCACATCTCGGCAAGCGAACGTATATACAAAAAATACAGTTTTGTTGTCGTAACAATAAAATGGGGAATTTATTTTCCATTCTTCTAATTGTTATTGTTGTGTTGTTAAGATAGTATTATAATACTATTTTAGCAATAAAATAAAACATTTTTTAAATTCAATTCGAACTGGCTGGATGACAAAGCTGCACACAACTCTATGTGTAGCCAAACATGAATGTGTTGTTACCAATAACTACTTTTTTAAGCCATTATAAGGAGTCCGTTATTTCATACTTCAAAATAATACAGGGCGTAATGGGCTGCCATTACTAGGTAATGCAAATAATAATGAAGCGGCATTACCGAGTTTTTGCTGAGAAATTATGAAATGGGTTTACCTTCGATAAGTAAGTACATATTCATCAAAAAATCAATACCAAAAATGAGGTCGAAATTGTCCCGGAATCTCAGAATTTAACCTAAATAATTTCTGTTTCTCTTTTATGCATTCCAACACAGTTACTCCACTACCAACCATCGGGTTGTGCCCTTCTGCATCTGGTCGTGTGAAAAGCACAAGACCAGATGCTACATGAAACCAAAGGTAAGTGATTTTTATCATCTCAGAACACTTTTAATTTAAACCGAACACTTTTAGTTTATGTCCAGATTTAATTGAAACAATCGTTTTAAACATGCATTCATACAAAATTTACAAACGTTGCCACACAATAAATTAAAAGTTATTAATTTTTTCAAAATGAAATGTTTCAATGTTACTTTTTGTACTCTCTGTGCGGCAAATAAATGCAAAATTTACAACTTTTGGGTAAATATTAAAAGTATTATAAATAAGCACAATACGACGAAGATAGAATGCAGTCTGTAAGGAAGTAAAAATAACATGTTGAAGACATAAATCAAAAATTTCTAACGTCATTCGGTGGAATTGTAGTATTCAAAGGTGGAATTGTAGTATTATAAAATCTCATAAAAGAATTTTGTTCTCCTCAAAAAGGCCTCTAAAACCACTAAATCGAAACGCTATGTTTTTTGGTTTTCTTTTTTTCTCGAACTTATTCCAGTCGATACGTATTTTTCGTCACTAGCTGTGTTACGAATTTTTATAAATGTACATCAATATTACACCACACTAACTTTACCCGTGTAGCTACATTAGCCCAAACTAACAATATATTCCTCGTACCATAATTCCTGGGTAGGGTATTAAAATTGCTATAGCAATAACATTAATTTACTAAAGTGCTTAAATTAATCATTCGAAGAAAATCTCTTTTAAGATTCTTACATGCTAGTTTTTTTCAGTGGCATAAGAACACCTGTCAGCTATGTTTGTGCAACATGCAACAATGCCATCAGCATAATTTCATAGCTTTTTTGTCGCTGTTTTGCCGGTTATTTCACTATTTCATGCTCTTTTGTCGACAAACAACAGAACAATCATTATGAAAAATGGCCCTACATTTTCATGTCTTTTGTACAGCGACTGCTGTGTTTCTCGTCGGGTTTTGCGTCATTCTCTAAAGTGAATTATTATACGAAAGCATACCAGGGAAACATTAAAGACTACGTTCTCATTTATGATTTTGTTAAAAGTGGGGTTATGTTGTCGTGTTAAGTGTGCAGCAGCCCACTTTGTACCAAATTTGCCATACTACTCTGTCGCAGCAACTTTTGCTTCACACCTGAATAATTGTAAATATATAAAAGCTAAGGGAATAGTATGTGTGTTTGTTTGTGTATGAATGCAAGTTATATCTCACAACAATGGCTTGTGGCTTAAATGCCACAACTTAAATACGGAATTCACACCGAGGATATTCGGTCGACCGTATTGTGGTTGGGCGGTCAAATAGTTCTCGGTGTCATGGCAAACATTTATCTGTGGTCAGTATATTATCTTGACATTTAAAGCATTTTATGGCACATGACGTGTTTAAATGGGGTTATTAATGACGGCTGACTTACGAGTTAAGATTCAGCAGGATAATAAACAAAGATAAACAGAACTTACCTTTGGGGTATATCGTTGGGGTATTATAAGCGTTAAATTGACATGGCATATTTTTTACATTATTCACAAAACCCATTGACATGCGAGAGACTGAGGCACGCTGAAATGAAAAGAAATGGTAATTTTAGGCAGTTATAATTATCAAGAGATAGAGTGGTTAGATATGTCTTACAAAGTATTGCGATTTAAAATTGATATTCGTAATTTATGAATGTAAAGGGTTTCCCAAGAAGAGCGCAATTTTTTAATTTTAAATAAAACACAGATATTTAAGAAAAAATCGTGAAACTTTATTATATCGTAAAGTAGACAGAATGAGGTTATGTATGGAACAATATATCGTGCAGATGGCCGCCGCGACTTTGCTAGCATGCACGCGATCTTTTAATGAAATTTTCAATGACCGTTTTGCATGAATGCTGCGGTATTTCATTAATGCAGCGTCCAATTTCGTCTTTTAAGGCTTGAGTCGTCGTCGGCTTATTCGCGTAAACCATCGACTTCAAAAAACCCCAAAGAAAAAAATCTAATGGTGTTAAATCGCACGATCTAGGCGGCCAATTCTGATCTCCAAAACGCGAAATACACGACCGGGAAATGACTGATGCAGCAATTGAATTGTTTCTCTGGCTGTATGACATGTGGCGCCGTCTTGTTGGAACCACATGCCCTCCATATTCATTTCTTCAATTCTAGGCAAGAAAAATTCAAATTCAAGTCAAAATTCGCTGCAAAGTGGATTTGGAGACACCAATTTGCTGAGCTCGGTGTCGAATTGAGGTGGATGGAGTTTGAGCGACATCATCACGTACAGCTGCGACATTTTCGGTCGATCGACCTGGTCGATGGCGAGTTGTTGTCTTTACATCACTAACAGACCCAGTTTCGGCAAATTTATCCATTAATATCTTTACAGTTGACTCTTTTGGAGCATTATTGTGACCCCAAATTGATCGCAATTTGCGAACTGTAGCCGCAAAACTTTCACCATTTTGGTAAAACCATTTCACAATGAGAATGCGTTGTTCATTCGTGTAGCGCTCCGTTTTTACTAACCTCGTACCTTCTAAAGAGTGATTTTTTTGAGGTTAGGATTTTCATGCATTAGTATTTGACAGATCACGTGGGATTTCAGACATGGTGTCAAAGAGAAAGATGCTCAGTATGCTTTGACATTTCATCATGAATCGTCTTACAAACGAACAACGCTTGCAAATTATTGAATTTTATTATCAAAATGCGTGCTCTGTTAAGAAAGTTCATTGCGCGCTTCCATTTTATGGTCAGTTTAATCGACCCACTGAAGCGGCTATTCGGGCTATTGTGACTAAATTTCGCACCAAATTTACATTGTTGGACATTAAACCACCAACACGCTTACGTAGAGTGCGAACTGAAGAAAATATCGCAGCTGTATCGGCCAGTGTTAATGATGACCACCAATTTTCGATTCGTCGCCGTTCGCACCAATTGGGTCTCTGTTACTCAAAAACGTGGAAATGCCAAAATTGGACTAAGCGGATGGACCACCTAAGACGCAGCCGCGGTCAGCATTTAAATGAAATTATCTTCAAAAAGTAAATGTCATGGACCAATCTAACGTTTCAAATAAAGAACCGATGAGATTTTGCAAATTTTATGCGTTTTTTTAAAAAAAAAAGTTATCAAGCTCTTAAAAAATCACCCTTTACTAACAAACAATAACAATTGTTCAAATGTCAAACAATGACACTTCGAATGTTGCCAGATTTAAAAATTGCGTTCTTCTTGGGACACCCTTTACTTGAATCACTAGAAAATGTTGTCAGTGGTCGATATTCATTCCAATTGCAACAGAAAATTAAAATGCATATGTAACAATTTCTACAAGTTAGATGTAAAATAAAACAGCAAAAATGGCATATATTGATATATTTTATTGATATTTTGACCGATTAAATGTATTTAAATGTATTTCCTATATATACATGACGTAGTTTTCAATGCTTGGGATCAACATTACATAATTTTAAGAATAACCTTCCAAAACAAAAATCAATCAAAAGAGAATAAGAAACTAATGTATTAGTCTGTGTGGGATGAAATCTAAATAAAAAAGTTTGTGGACAATATAACACTTTGCGCTTCCGCTATTGCCATTTTCTAAAATCATTGGTTTAAATATAGAGTGGCTTATAGTCATCATATTACATCGCCTTAGCTCCTCCACTAGCTACAAAAATAAAATTAATATTCCAAACCTATAAATTGCATTTCGTATGCATTTCAACATACTGATTCATAAAATCGACTACAAAATTTTATATGGATAATTTTGTTGTCAAAAACTTTTAATAAAATTCCAATTTTCGTTGAAGGTACCTTTAATATTTACTCTCGCAATTTTTGGAATATATGCCTGATCACAACCTCTTATATATTCAACTAAATGTAATTAAAGGGTGATTTTTTAGCTATTATCTTTTTGGCAACACTGGTTTAAACAGCTAACGCACGTTTCGTGTTTTGTTTCACCGTCAAACATCTTCAGTTTGGTCTATAATTTAACCATGAACCGTCTTACAAACGAACAACGCTTGCAAATTATTGAATTTTATTTATTATTATTAAATGCGTGCTCTGTTAAGAAAGTTCATCGCGCGCTTCCATTTTATGGTCAGTTTATATATTTCCAATGTTATTTCTCGAAGTTTTTTTTATACTATAAAAATATAAAATTTTAAAAATAATTTCGAGTTTTTGCTCAAATGTAATTATAGTGATATTTTGCATATCTAATATAATTTATATCTTTAAGTGAATATCTCTGAGAAAGATCGTCAATGAGATCGAAATATTGGAAATATAAAAATAAAAGAATTAAAAAAAGAACAGCAGATTTTTAATTTGTTCTTGACCTCGACCCATACCATTCAGAAATTCAAAATGCAATGCAAAATGGATAAAAACAGCAGATTTTAAATTTGTTCAAGACCTCGAGTCATACCATCCAGAAATTCAAAATACATAGCCCTTCGACAAAATTTTTGTTACATAGTGTTTTTCTCCTTCTAATCTCTTCTAATCAAAAAGGCAAGGTGGTAAAGACTATTTTGAAAAGCATGACGATGAAATAGAGATCTTTTAGCAAAATATTTGTATTATGTTTCATATGAGAAGTAAATCTGGAACCTCCGTTTTTTAATGTACTTTGAAAGATTTAGATATGGCCTATATCTAATGTCTCACCGATTTACCCTATCTATTACTTATTATTATATTATTTACCGCTCTAGACTTCGGCGAAAACTTCTCGATCATGTTATATTTTTAATTGGTAAACCTACCGCGAAAGTGAAATACTATGAAACCTCCCAAAGATGGACACAAGTATCAGAAAACATGGGTTAAAATTGCAAGAGTATAAACCTCCCACAAGCGGACACCTCCCTACAACGGAAAAATGTCGAACGACCGTGGCTGTTCACCGTTGAGAGGTTTCACTGTTGTTTTCTTGTTTGTTGTATCCGTCATACATATGTCTCTACGATTTATCATCTCGGATTTTACATTTTTATTAGACTTGAACAAGATATAGTAGATACATATACAACTATAGAGGTCGTTTGTCCTTTTTACAAAAATTTTAATTTCAAAGGATTTAGATCATAAATTATTATTATTTAATAATTTATTTTTGTACTTTTGCGAGCCACACAATGCACACTGGTCCGAAATCCATTTTTTGGCAGAAATTAAAATAAATATTTATTGAATATTGTTACTTTATGGCAACATTCCAACCAATCAAGAAAATGTCCTGGAGAAAATTAGGTGGCAACTCTGTAAGCCTGAGAGGTATACAAAGTTTGCTGTTCAAACAAGTGGGATTAATTCGGGTTTAAAGCAGTTATGCAAAATACTTAAATTTAGTAAAATTGAAGGCCAGTGTAAGTAGTTGAAAAATTATATTTAACAGTTTGTGATTATTGTGGTCTTGTAAATTTCCTTAAGTGGTTCGTCTTGAACACAAACTATACATATCGTAGGCTAAAATTATATGTAGAACTCAACATGACTCAAAGTGTAAATGTGAAAGTGTTCGTCTGAGTGTGTAGTTTATGGTGGAATTAATATCTCGCCAGCAATTATTATTATTTATTAAATGTCCAGAAAAATAACTAAGCTTCTTTCTTTTAAGGTTTCATAAACTTTTAATCACAAATGGATCATATCGGCCAACGATTTCAAATGTCCTTTCAATTTTCATTATTACCGGTCTACAACGGATCTTGATCAAAATTTTCATTTCATTGCTTATTCCACATAGGAACAACTACTGTGAGAGTGCAACATATGGGCACATTTGATCATATAGACCTCTTACAAATGTGCCTACGATTTCCCTATTATCCTTCCATAAACCACATAATACGTCTGATCTTATTCGAAATTTACGAATGCGATATATTCCACCAGTAAAGTGTATCAAATGGGTTTCATAAAGATCTCACTTAACTATATCTATGTCTCTTCCGATTTGTATACATACCACTAAAATACGTTTAAATTGGTTCGAATTTCTTTTAAAAGGAAACCAGCGACATACAACAAAATTCAGTCACATTTAAGCAAAATAGCTCGAAGTCCTGGCAGGATCATGGACAAAGCCAGGTGAAGATTTTCTAACAACTTCCAGTAAGTATAATATTATATAACTCACAGCTCATTAGCTGAGAGAAGTTTCGGTTTCTTCTTCCGGGATTGTTCATCATAGAATTTTTATACAAAACTCTGCAGTGTACTTCATGAATCAATAAAAAATAAAATACATTTCTCCCTGCGTGAATTTTAGAACAACTCTTAAATGTTGTTCCAGCGAAAGCAATCTTATCGTCTTACATACACAATTCAAATTTCATAAATTTACGATGTGCAACCATTGATATGTTGATTTTAACTCACCTGATGCGGGGCTATTGAATCAATATCCGATAAAGGACAGGAAGCTCGATGTTGTTGTTGAAATTTCGGTTGGTACGGTTCCAGCATACGTATCTTACCCCAACGATTAAAGAACAGGACAATGGCACCAACCCATAGCATTAACACTAAACCGACAATTAAAACTTCTTCGGTGCGTACAATTATTTTGGGACCTGCAAAGACACAGAATGTGGCATAAATAAATAAATATTAATTAACAAACAAATATCGATCATTTTGTATGAGTCCTTGTGTGTCTGAGTGTGTGTGTGTTCAGGTTATATTTATACAAAGGATTTAAAGTTAATCCATCAAGAGTTGAGAGCAGCACACTCTCATCTTCAAACAAATGTGACTAGCGTCAATACAACATACTGAGGGAAACCGACATAATGAAGTTTTTTTCTGTGTGTATGTATGAGTATTTGTATGTGCGAGATGTGATGTGAGTGCGTTATGTATGGCTCATACATACATATCAACAAAGGATGTGCCTTTTGAAGTGTACAGGCAACAGTGATGCTCGTCCATTTTATTTCATTTAGAATGTGTTTGATGTTGCTCCGTACCACGGCTAAGTACTTCCAGGCATGGCGGCGGATTCGTTAAGGATTTGCTTTAATTTTATGAAATATTGAAATTTTCAAAAGCAGCAGCCGCATAAGCACACACTGGAGTACACCCGAAACCTGATGACTCCCCGCGGTCTTATCATGATAGAATTTATTTAAACAAATCATATACACTTTTTTCCTTTGGTATGTTGTGTTAAGAGATTATTTTTGTCATTTGTTTGTTTCTCCATTGGAGGTGGTATGATATGCGAAGTAAACAAGTAACATTAGTGCAATGGAAGAGGATTATACCAATATTTTGTCCTAGATACGAAAAATTCGATAAAGTCTGGTTATATTAGGTTAGGTAGTGATGACAGTCTGGAATCAATCATCTGAGACCGGTCCATCCAGAAGCTTTAAAACCCCAACCCCTGAGCAGTACCCATCAATACCGAAATCAAGGTACATAATTGCAATCTTTCAAGCGAAAGAAGGTAGATCGCCCTCTATAATTTGGCTTTGCGATTCTGCATATAGGTTGGTCTGCCCACCTACTGTTCACAAGCAACAGCTCCTTAGCATATCAACAGGTTTATACCTATACAATTAAGTTCCCATGAAACTTGTAGAGTTGTTCCTAATCTGACAAGCTAGTAAGCTTTATAATATACCATAATATATCAATAAGTTGAATATCGAACCCATCTTTTTAATATTCATCATCATCTTGGGCTGCTCTAGAATTCCCTGCCATTGAACCTGACGGCAGCAATATTGGTCTTGTCCATGTCAAATTTTTAAATTAATGCCAAAAGTACAATTATGTCCCGATTGTAAAGATATTTTGCACAGTGATATTGATTGAAGTTAGTTTTGTATCTTTAACGCAATGATCTCATTATTAGGTTGATTTTAAAAGTATTTAAAATTTGATTTGAACTGGGATATTGTCCTGGCTCAAGACCATTTTGCATCTATATTAAATAGAATACAAATTTATTTACAAATGGCATGGTGACATTTATTACTTGGCTCCTGACTATCACTATCATGATTTCCATCCTGTCAAAGGTTTCGTTCTGGTGGCTTCGCAGCGACTTTCCAACAACATACCCGGCCTCTTTAAGTAAATGATTCTCACAAACGAACGAGAAGCAAAACTAACTTGCCGAATATCCGTTTTTTATAAAATCGCACCAAGTAATAAATCACACATGCGATTTCAGATCTTTTATTTTTTGTAAAGAAATCATTTAGACGTGTTTAATGCCCCTGTTTGTTGATAATCGATCATATGATCTTCAAGACAGCGCCGCCTATATCTCGTAGTAAAACAACATCACTGGTGTTGATGGTAACGGCAGAACTGCCATTCTTGGGTTTTAGTAGTCAACTCACCTTGTTCTGAAACAGATGGAACAAATACAATTTGTTTTCTTTAATAAATTGTCTCCTCTAGGGAAGACCAATAGTGCCACCAAACTGGGAGGTTTCTGTTCAGATAAAAAAGATTTGTTTTCAATTACTTAACGTTAATATGTAATGAAGCAATATATTTCTCTGAAAAATCGCCATATACGTCGAATTAGATCCCAAGTTGTACAATAAATCTAATATTGACATTGATATATTTAAAAAATTCTTACTGAAATTTCTACGCCTATGGGTTTTGGGTGATAGAGGCTTCTGTTTTCTTAATTCAATTCAACTTCTGACATAGTTATGATATTTTGAGGCGAGACGATACGTTTGAAACGCATGTTCTTATAGCTTTATAAAAAATAATATAATCCAACAAATATTTTTTCTTGGCAATAAAAATTTAACCATATCTATTTTTATGAACTAATGCCGCTTCGATTTTAATTATTTTTTGTCTACAAGAAGCCCAATGTGTTTACTTTAATTTGCAAAAATAAATTGATGGGATCCCACACGAATTATATTACGGTTTCTTAACTATATAACTTGCGACTGTATTTCCCAAATAAATATAATTTTTCACATATTCAAATAAACACATTAGTAAAATTGATTAAAATACACATAGAGAGAGATCATTGCCGGGTACGCTCGTACTTTTTATATATGCTGCCGTCTTTTTACATATCCATAAAATTCCGTTTTGAATTTCAAATGATGAGTTTTGAATTTCAAATGATATTTTTTTGAATTTCAATTGATATTTTTTGAATTTCAAATGGAATTTTTGAATTTCAATTGATATCATTTGAAATTCAAAACTCATCATTTGAAATTCAAAACTCGTCATTTGTAATTCAAAAGACACCATTTGAAATTCTAAAATTCCATTTGAAATTCAAAAAATATCAATTGAAATTCAAAAATTCCATTTGAAACTCAAAAAATATCAATTGAAATTCAAAAATTCCATTTGAAATTCAAAAAATATCAATTGAAATTCAAAAAATATCATTTGAAATTCAAAACTCATCATTTGAAATTCAAAACTCATCATTTGAAATTCAAAACTCGTTATTTGTAATTCAAAAGACACCATTTGAAATTCAATAATTCCATTTGAAATTCAAAAAATATCGATTGAAATTCAAAAATACCATTTGAAATACAAAAAATATCAATTGAAATTCAAATATTCCATTTGAAATTCAAAAAATATCAATTGAAATTCAAAAATTCCATTTGAAACTCAAAAAATATCAATTGAAATTCAAAACATATCATTTGAAATTCAAAACTCATCATTTGAAATTCAAAACTCGTCATTTGTAATTCAAAACTCGTCATTTGTAATTCAAAATGCACCATTTGAAATTCAAAAGTCGTCATATGAAAAAGCAAACTTATTTAAGAAAAATATACATTATGTGGAGTAGCATTTATTTTTCTGCAAATTTGGATATTCTGCAGTTTCGGAAACAGATTAAATAAAATGATAAGCGACTAATAATTATAATGATGTAAAATTTCGATAATTTCATATATAGTTTATAACCTTCACCAGCTCAGGGAGCATCTGCATATAATTTATAATGACTTGCATTTTACTAAGGGTTGGATTATTTGTGTGGGAGGTACATCAAATCATAACTATTTTACATGTATATTAAATACAATATTAAATTGTTACTGATCAGTTTTATTTTAACCAAAGATTATGCCAATTTGTGTGAGAGGTCTTGCAATATCGCTCATATTGCAAGTGTATATAACGTCTATGAAAACATTACCAATGACCAAATTTCAGAGTACTCCGATCGTCCGTATAGATATTATAAAATCTTGAAATTTAAATAGGTTAGAGTGATTTTCGCGAGAGATACGTATATCTGTTTTCTTAACAGCAGGATATTAAAGTTTACAGAAATAAATAAATGCTACCCAACCTAATGTATATTTTGCTTAAATAATTTTGTTTACCATTTTTGAATTGCAAATGGAATACGTTTTTAATTACAAATGGAATCATTTTTGAATTTCAAATGGTGTCTTTTGAATTACTTATGAGGAGTTTTGAATTACAAATGACGAGTTTTGAATTTCAAATGATGTCTTTTGAATTTCAAATGATGTCTTTAGAATTACAAATGACGACTTTTGAATTTCAAATGTTGTTTTTGAATTACAAATGACGAGTTTTGATTTTCTATTGAATTTTTTTTGAATTTCAAAAGGAATTTTTGAATTTCAAGTGATATTTTTTTAATTGCAAGTGGAATTTTTGAATTTCCAGTGATGTCTTTCGAATTGCAATTGAAAAAGGTGTAATAATGAAGTATAAAAAGTGAGTCGCTATTAATTGTCCGTTACATATTATTAAACAGTGTATTTTTTTGGCTCATTTTATAATAAGATTTGCGATGTGTCCAATTTTTGTACCAAATTGATGGAGTAAATTTCAAACTTCATTAAAATCGTTTGAAAATAAGGCTTTTAAGGTGATAAGTTAATTTTAACGACAAGATTTTCTTCATTTTTCTTATATTTCAAGGCACATTGTCTTTGGTAGTCATTGCCTACCTTTATTGTAATGAGTTTATACATTTTCATGCAAACATGCAAACATGCAACAATGATATTTTGTTATCCCGTTTTAGGAATTGTGGTATTTTTATGTGACTCATAAAACATATTTTCTAAACAAATCAAGAATTTGTAATCGTGTTAATTTTGAAAAACACTTTGTTATAACTCATATAAAAATCCCAAATTCCTATTTGATAATTCCAGAAAAATTGCTGCCATTCCTTCATTAAAATAGTAGATCAGACGAGAAAAATATTATTAGCAGCTATGTTCGCGCATAAAACTCCATATTTGCTTTTGTAACCGGTGATTTGTGTTTCAAGAATTAATTTTCAAATTTTAAATTTATATATTGAAACAGTGTTACTTATATATTGAAGTCCATATCCAACTAGGCCGGTCAAAATGGAAAAGTCAAATATCTATTCACCACTTGACATAGTTGCAATTTTCAATATTTTCAGCATGAAATCAAGTTTATACAACTACAGAGCTGTTATTAATGCCATAACTTTCACATGTGTACATGTGGCAGGCAGAAATCACCATCTGCAACAAACTCTTGTAGGCACATAAACCACTTATACATATCTATCTAATTACAATTCGCCGTTCTTATCACACTGCCTTCACACTTTCGTGGTGTCTTGGATTTTTTATTTACAAAATCTTAGGATTTACGTAATTTTTCACTCTTAAAGGTTGTCGATGGTTTGGCTGCCACCACGGCATCGCACATTATTATAAGTAAACATCACTCTCTGTTATCTCAATGGGTGTAACAACAGCCTCTTCTTGTTCCTGTCACACTCTCAGTTTTGGGAACATCTGGGATCCGTTCCCCTCCTAATTTAATTCAATGACAATGAAGAAATGAAATCCGTTGCCGTAAGACATGCTTTATACAAATTGAATTCATCATTAGGGAGAGAAGAAAAATCCGCTTCCTTTGAAAGAAAAAAAACTAAAAGGATTTTGTTGACAAAACATTTGGTTTACCCTCCTTTTCGGTGATGATGATTTTTATTAAAATTAAAATGTAGTATACACACACATGTACGAACCTGCCCAAAGAAATTATTAAAATGAAATTTATTCACAAAAAAAAACAACCCAAACAAAGGAGGCAAGAGGAGGGCGTACAATTTGTATTGTCCCTTAAGAACCTCAGATTGACATAATTTCGCATTTTTCAAATACTTGAAAGTTTTTCCTTGCCCTAATGTGAAAGATTTTGAAAAGGAACAAAAACAACATTGACTTTTGCAAAAGTTTTTCTTTGTCAACACATTTATATTAAATTTTCAACGATAGCCTTGTCATTGTGCATCACTTACCTGCCGTGTTAGTGTGGATGTGAGAGTTTGATCTTACCTTGTGCTATCATATTTGTGGCATTCACTGTTTCTGTGCTGCTTATATCTTCTCGACTGCCTAAGTAGTCTGTATTTACTGGTGAGGCAGATGCAGTCTCTTCGATTTCCACTATGAAATTTGTACCTTTCCAACCAGAGCCCCATTCTAGAGAATGAATGAAATACAAACAATTTTGAAATGTAAACCGTTTCACACGAACAAAGTTTTGCTGTTAACAAATAACTTACCTTCTGACACTCCTGGCGTTGATTCCACACCCGCTAATATTTCCTCCAGTTTGAAAACTGTAATGAAAAAGAATAAAAAATGGAAATTTATTATAAGACCTTGTTTAAACATTAATAAGCTGCTTAGGACATTTAAACCTTAAATGTTGTGTTGAGTTGAAAAATTGTGTGTAAATAAAGTGTGCCACCACCAGACATTGGTTTAAATATTGAAATTTAAATAATTTGGGGAATTTTAAAATTCAGAAATATAACTTAAACTGATGCAAGTTAAATTAAAATATGATTATTTGTAAATATGATATAAAGAGTGATTTTTAAGCTATTATCTTTTTGGCAACACTAGTTTAAACAGCTGACGCACGTTTCGTGTTTTGTTTCACTGTCAAACATCTTCAGTTTGGTCTATAATTTAACCATGAATCGTCTTACAAACGAACAACGCTTGCAAATTATTGAATTTTATTATCAAAATGCGTGCTCTATTAAGAAAGTTCAACGCGCGCTTCCATTTTATGGTCAGTTTAATCGACCCACTGATGCGGCTATTCGGGCTATTGTGACTAAATTTCGCACCAAATTTACATTGTTGGACATTAAACCACCAACACGCTTACGTAGAGTGCGAACTGAAGAAAATATCGCAGCTGTACCGGCCAGTGTTAATGACGACCATCAATTATCGTTTCGTCGCCGTTCGCAGCAATTGGGCCTCTGTTACTCAAAACAGTGGAAATGCCAAAATTGGACTAAGCGGATGGACCATTTGAGGTGCAGTCAAGGTCAACATTTGCATGAAATAATCTTCAAACATTAAATTATATGGACCGTACTATCGATTCAATTAAAGATTTCATGCATTTTACTGAATTTTATGTGTTTTTTGAAAAACTTTCCTATAGCCTTTAAAAAATCACCCTTTATATTGAGCTTCTATATGGTGAGAAGAAGCTGTAGCTGTAATACTAAAGTTGGTACCATTTTCATCACTTTTTATAATACTTGCTCCTTAAAAATAGTACAAATTTCGCAAAATCCATTTATATTGCAAATCTACATTGTCAGAGGAAGTTACACTCCAAATTTCACAACTGCAATACTTAAATTGGTGCAATTTTCATCCCTTTTGGTCCCGCTCGCCCCTTAAAAGTACACATTTCGAAAAATCAATTTAGATTTGCGCTTCTGTGTTGTCAGGAATTTACACACCAAATTTCACAACTATATCTGCAATACTTAAATTGGTACCATTATTATCCCGCGCACCCCTTAAAGGCACAAATGTGGAAAAATCCAATCTTACTGCGCTTCTACATGGTCAGAGGAATTTACATATCAAAGTTCACGATTCTAGCTGCAATACCTTAGTTGGTACCATTTTTATCCCTTTTTGTGGCGTTTACCCCTCATTGTCAGAGAAATGTAAATACCGATTTTCACGATTTTAGCTGAAATACTTAAATTGGTACCATTTTTATCCCTTTTTGTCTCTTTCCTCCCTTAAAAATACAAATTGCGAAAAATCCCTATTTACAGCTCTTCTGCATTGTCATTGCAAGGAACACACCGAATTTCATGTTTCTAGCTACTGCCGTTTAGTCAGGACTAAGGTTCGATGTTTATCCCTTTTTGTCCCATTTTACCCCCTAAAAGTACGAATTTTGTAAAACCCTTTCTTAGTCTACGTCATATTTGGGAACTACCCTGAAAATTGCATGACCCTCGCTTCAGCCGTTTGGTCTGAGGGCTGATCAATGATAAGTCAGTCAATCACTCACTCTTTTATATATATAGATTACAAAGAATACATATCTTGAATGATTTTAATATATTTTGGGAACTTTTATGGAATAATCGTTTTTAAAAATTGAATTTGAAAAATAACACTTTTAAGACTTTTTGATTGAAAGAGAAAGGGCATATTGAGTAGAAAATTTTTGTAGAATAAACTTATTTCCAGTTGGTCAAAGTTTCCACTTTTTGTCCAATGGACATAAGATGTCTGAGAGAAACTATATCGTGGAATTTATTGTAAAAACTATATCGTGGAATTTCATGACGATAATTTGTATGGACGATCTTAACCCTCTAGCTCATCTCTGTATGGACCAATTTGTCCCCTTTTCGAGAAAATCAAAAAAATCCTTTCAAAAAGGACATTTAGGGAGTCAAATGTTCAACGAAAAAATTGCCAGTCATTTTCAGTGGCGATCACCAAGGATACCAAATTTGTAAATACAGATATTCACACAAAATTACACGCCAACTCATACAACAAAATTACTAGGGTTAAAATTCGTCCGTGTCTTTTGAAAGATCGTGCTTTTTCAACAGCAAATGTAGATACTTCAGTAGATCGACCAAAAAATGGAAACTTTGACCCACTGTAAAAAGAAACTCAGACCAACTGGACTATAAGTTTATTTTACAAAAATTATCTACTCAACATTCCCCTTCAAAATTATAGAGTCCCTACTATAAATGTTAGCAAAACGTAACCGAACGGTCACATATTATTAAACCACTTAGAGCTTACAAAAATAAGAAATGTACAAAACCTTTACTTTGAGTACCCGCTGTGGACATACCCCAGATAAGAAAATCTTAAAGACCGGCTAGGGGCCTGCGACGCACATAACCTTTACTCTGCTTAGCCGACTTTGAAAAAGTCCGAGATGAGAAAATCTTTAAGCCCGGTCGAAAGCCGGTAATATATGAAACCGTTTCTCTGCGTAGCAAAATTTGGAGATACCTCTCATGATATATGACGATTTTGCAAATGAAAAATTTTCCATTTATTTTCGGGTGATTTTTCGTTCATTTTTGGTCATTTTGATGAACAATTTAGTTTTTTTCGTTTGTTTTAGTTTTTTCGTTTGATTTATTTTGGACTGTAATCAATATCTGATTGTTCATGAGATTTGACAAGGAATGATTAAAATATCACTTCACTGTTATATATGTATATATAAAGTATTGAATGTGATATATATCACACAAACGTCTCCGACTTTAGCCTTTTCTTACTTGTATTACTTTTGTTCTATGCATCTGTGGGTCTTCCCTTTTGAAAAATGTCCGTTTAGCCGTTTAAGTAGTTTTAACATTCGAATAAGATTTGTTCATCTTTGAATTGATTACCACGATAATACAATCTTTTTGTTCTGCTATTGACAATACCACAAAATCTTTTCTTCACATTGACACAATAAAATAGCTGCAAAATCCCAAAAGTCATTTTCTTGATCCTTGGCTTGCCACATCATAAGACATGCAACTTTGGGCTTATTATCGCAAAATGTTTATGTGTATTAAGCAATTGTTGCTGCAACATTCAATCCGAGCAATAAAAGTCTATCTCATATCGTTTTCTTTGTTTTTTTCCATGTTTTGACTTTCTGTTGTTAGTGTTGGCGCTGGCACTTGGCCAAAATGCAACAAATGGGAACGAGTATGTTTTTTCTCTCTGGTTATTAGGTTGCTGACACTATTTATGGCGTTCCGTTGTTGACGTCTGTGGATATGTTGCGTTTCAATATCAATTGTAGTGATTTTGAGCTGATTTTTTATGTTCGTTTTATGGCTATATAAGAAAATTTGTATGATGCTCAAATTGCTGATTTTTTCGTTTGTTATTTATGCGTTTAAAAAGTTTATCGTTTGTAGGCAGACATTGTTTGCAAGAGAATGCATGGTACATGATGCTTCTTAAATAAACAATTTTGTGCAATGTAACGCTAATTAGAGTGATCAATTTATTGCGTTGCACTCGTATGCAACTTTTTATCGTCGGTTGTGCTCAAAAGTCGGCCCCATTGTCTTGACATCAAAATCCAACGGCAGATGTTTTATATCAAAACAATCAGAGCACGCTATTAGCGCCATTACAGAAGTATGAAGAGGAAATGTAGAGGAGGAAATGGACGATGGAGAAAATCAGTACAGATACAGGGCGACCAAGTGGACTAACACTTACGATAAACTTCGACAGCTTGACTGTTTGTGATTGTTCGCATTTGTTAGTCAGTCAAAAATAAGCAAAATTGAAAAATCACCTAAAAATTATATTCGATTTTTTTAGAAATGTAGGCAATTCTTCATTGAAATGAAAAAATGGTTCGAAATATAGTCGTTCCAAACCGACCCGCTATGAATAGAGTTTGCATCCCGGGATTTCCCGCGGGAAAATTTCCGGGAATTCGCATATTTTTCATTTCCCGTATCCCGGGAAATTCGTGCGGGAATCCCGTGGGAATTCAGTAGAAACTTTTACATATTTCTTCACACATTCTTGCCATTTTCAACACAATAAAATTAAAAATGTTGGATGACAAAATATTTTTAAGCTGCGGATATACACCGGAAATACACCCAAAATCCACTTTTTCGGATTTTGCCTGTCAAACTCCATATGTAAAAATTTAGAATCCAGAGAAAGTAAATTGAACCGAAAATAAAAGAAGTATAGAAAACGCAAGTAACATTATTGTTTTAAAAAGTCTAAAAAAAGAATTTAAAATTTTCGAAGCAGGGTATTCGAAAGCGAGAAAGTTACGATCGAAATGCGCTCTTATTTATATTAACTAGTAAATCAAAAAATTTTTTTTTCAAATCCATGCTTTATGCAAGCAGAATTCTATTGGGCCTAGAAATTCTTTTTTAGTTATCTTTTGTAGAAGGAAAAATTACTGCAAAATTTCAGTTTTTTATCTGCCATAGAACGGCATATATTCGAAAATGGGTTTTAACTTCGTATGGGAGGTGCCACGCCCACATTTCCATTACCGCCCATTTTTGTCACAACTACGCACATTAATGCTAGATGCACTTACACAAAATTACAGTAGGTGTAATTTTGGTTTTAACTTCATATGGGAGGTGCCACGCCCACTTTTGCATTACCGCCCATTTTAGGCGCAACTACGCACATTGATGCTAGATGCACTTACACAAAATTTGAGCACTATACGTGTCATAGAACTGACACTATTCGATAATATGTTTTAACTTCGTATGGGAGGTGGTACGCCCACTATTCCAATACCGCCCATTTTTGGCAGAACTACGCACATTGATGGTAGATGTACTTACACAAAATTTCAGCACTCTAGGTGTCATAGAACTGACAATATTCAATAATAGGTTTTAACTTCGTATGGGAGGTGCCACGCCCACTTTTCCAATACCGCCCATTTTTGGCACAACTATGCACATTGATGCTAGATGCACTTACACAAAATTACAGCACTCTAGGTGTCATAGAACTGACTATATTCAATAATAGGTTTTAACTTCGTATGGGAGATGCCACGCCCACTTTTCCAATACCGCCCATTTTTGGCACAACTATGCACATTGATGCTAGATGCACTTACACAAAATTTCAGCACTCTAGGTGTCATAGAACTGACAATATTCAATAATAGGTTTTAACTTCGTATAGGAGGTGCCACGCCCACTTTTCCAATACCGCCCCTTTTTGGCACAACTATGCGAATTGATGCTAGATGCACTTACACAAAATTTCAGCACTCTAGGCGTCATAGAACTGACAATATTCAATAATAGGTTTTAACTTCGTATGGGAGATGCCACGCCCACTTTTCCAATACCGCCCATTTTTGGCACAACTATGCGAATTGATGCTATATGCACTTACACAAAATTTCAGCACTCTAGGTGTCATAGAACTGACAATATTCAATAATAGGTTTTAACTTCGTATGGGAGGTTCCACGCCCACTTTTCCAATACCGCCCATTTTTGGCACAACTATGCACATTGATGCTAGATGCACTTACACAAAATTACAGCACTCTAGGTGTCATAGAACTGACTATATTCAATAATAGGTTTTAACTTCGTATTGGAGGTGCCACGCCCACTTTTCCAATACCGCCCATTTTTGGCACAACTATGCGAATTGATGCTAGATGCACTTACACAAAATTTCAGCACTCTAGGTGTCATAGAACTGACAATATTCAATAATAGGTTTTAACTTCGTATGGGAGGTACCACGCCCACTTTTCCAATACCGCCCCTTTTTGGCACAACTATGCGAATTGATGCTAGATGCACTTACACAAAATTTCAGCACTCTAGGTGTCATAGAACTGACAATATTCAATAATAGGTTTTAACTTCGTATGGGAGATGCCACGCCCACTTTTCCAATACCGCCCATTTTTGGCACAACTATGCGAATTGATGCTAGATGCACTTACACAAAATTTCAGCACTATAGGTGTCATAGAGCTGACAATATTCAATAATAGGTTTTAACTTCGTATGGGAGGTGCCACGCCCACTTTTCCAATACCGCCCCTTTTTGGCACAACTATGCGAATTGATGCTAGATGCACTTACACAAAATTTTAGCATTCTAGGTGTCATAGAACTGACAATATTCAATAATAGGTTTTAACTTCGCATGGGAGGTGCCACGCCCCTTTGTCCAATTGGTCAAATTTTTCCATTTCCTTGTATTGTCATCGAAAATGATTAAGTGTGCAAAATTTGAGCAAAATTGGTTGAGAAAAAAGCTTTCAAAAATTGATTTCAAATTTTGTGGCACACAAACATATATAGAAAGTAACCTTATATAAAGCATGGAAAAAGGACTTAAATTTCCCAAAAATTATTCAAACACTAACGAGATTAGTTCCGATAAACATTATCTCTACATCCTCTTCGTTTTTTTGGAAATGCATACTTCTTTCACAGGAATTAAAAATTGATTTCGATCGTAACTTCTCGTTATCGACTCCCGGGATTTGCCCCCAGGACAAAGAACAGACAAATTAAACATTTTATTTAATGCTCTACTGACTATTAAGCCTACATCTGTTGAATGTGAACGATCGTTCACCTTCGCGTCCACATTTTCCAATAAAATAAGAAATATCTGATGAGGCCATAAATGTCTGCTCTTAATTCAAATATACGCTTGCATATGTACATACATACATTTCATTAATTTTGAAACTTGAAAATATGTTTGAATGGTTCTCGCATTACACTTTAATATATGAATTCTGTATTCAGGTTCATTGTGAAATACATATTAATTTTACTTTGATAAAAAGTGAATGTTTCATTGGAAAAAATAAGCTTAACTCATGGTAAAAAATATGTTGACGATTTCCCGTGCTGTCCCGGGATCCCGGGAAATTGAAAAAATAATTCCCGTTTCCCGGGAAATAAAAAGTACGGGAAAATGCAAACCCTAGCTATGAACGAAAATGAGAAAATTCATAATAGTGCTGGGATTTGGATGAAATTTGAAATTAATACAGATAACAATTCCTCGACCGATATCATGTTACAAAAATAAAGCAGTGTTTTCTCAAAAAGAATTTGGAGCCAAAATCTGGTATAAGAGTAATTCCATATGAAGCACTCACATAAATGTTGGCTATTCTCTCCCATTCTGAAGCAACAAGATTCAAAAAATATTTTTTTAAAGAAGAAGTTCAAAAAGTTATAGGTCATTAGGGCGGGTCAATTTGTATGGCTGAACAAAATGAACAAAACGTCAGACAAAAACGAAATATACGGAAAATTCTAAGAACTTTTCTCCAAGAAATCATGTATCTACGATGAATTCCAAGTCCGCGGAGATCGATTTCAAATTTTAAGACGATCTAGCCATGTCCGTCTGTCAGGTAACAAACTAGGAGGTTTACATTTCGCAGAAACATGTGTTATTGTCCAGAAACGGTTGATATTGCATTTGTCAAAGTCGATCAAGGATTAAAAATTTTCCTCAAGGACGGTCACGTCCAGAATTATAAGAGCTAGAAAAAAACTGTGTATGAAAGACATTGTAACAGAGAAAAATTGTTTTTTTTTAAGTGGGAGGAACCACGCCCTTTATAAAAACCGTTATATCGATCAAAGTACTTTGCCGATCTTAATAAAATTCAATTGTATTGCCGAACATCCTACTACTACGAATATCCCAACTTCTCAATTTAAAATAAATCGATTCAGATTTGGATAAAGCTCGTATATGTATGTTACTTCAGATTTTTTAAAGGAAAATTTTTTATTTGTATAGGGTGGGCCATTTAAAACTTTAAATTAGAATCGTCTATCATTTTTTTTAATTTCTGGTTTTAGTGGAAAGGTAGAACTTTGTCATTTAATAATGGAACACAATATCATTCACATGACTACCACGACTGGCCCGACAGTACCTCGTCCGATCAACCCAATTTTTCAGTACATCCCAAAATCCACACCAAACAGTGACTAGTTGTGGATGCTGGCTTCTCAATAGTCCCGATAGCCAATTTCTTCTCGAAAATTTTCCACGTACATTTCTTACAGTTTGCGTTTATTTGCGTACATCCCAAAATCCACACCAAACAGTGACTAGTTGTGGATGCTGGCTTCTCAATAGTCCCGATAGCCAATTTCTTCTCGAAAATTTTCCACGTACATTTCCTACAGTTTGCGTTTAAGACTGACTACTTTTGAAGTAAGTTGCTAATATTTCCCAATTTTTCGAGCGTATAGCGTCCCAATTTGCAAATGTCAAACATAAAACTGAAAAAAAAATAAAAATTAATGTTATTCTACCTTTCAAAGTCAAAGTAATCGGTAGTTCAAATTTAAAATTTTAAATGACCCACTCTATATATTTTTTATTCGATTAGAACATGCATTCATTCCATGTGCATATTGGTCCAATTAATTTCTCTTTTCCTTCCACGAATAATTAAGTTCAAATATAAGCCTATCTTTAGACGGATATATGATCACCTGCATTTTCACCTGCCATAAAATTTACATTTTGGTTGCATTTTTACACTTCCGTCCATAGTGCGTCCTCGTTAAGTTCAAAAGTGGTACTTGCCAAAGTAATGTTCCAACTATTAAAATCAACAATTTAAAATTGCATTTTCCTCCATCCACATTCTACGTTATCAGTTTTGTGTTTGTTACAACTTCGAAAAGTAAATGTTTGTGGCACCACAACCATGTCTAGGAGTAAATATTGCCAGCATAAGTATCTCCTTGAACAAAACAGAAAAAAAGTTTGCCATCACAACTTTTAGTCTCTATCTAACTGATGCTATCCCAAGCATCATCTACTCGTGGAATACATAGACTAAAGTGGATATTATTTTTCCTCTTTCGCACAAGAGTCTCACGCAAAAAGTTAAGACAAATAAGCCAACAAACCGTAGTATTGATTCAGGCACTCTTAGCCAAACACACATTCATAGAGTAGCACCTTAGGGTGTACTGTTGGATACTAGTTAATGTATTAGCTCTAAAGAGAGGCTGCTTAAAGAAAAATAACAAGTAAGAACGGCGTTAAGTTCGGCCGGGCCGAACTTTATATACCCTCCACCATGGATTGCATTCCACAGAGGCTGCCGATTTTCGTAAATTTTACTGCACTTCTGCGGGAAAATATTATTTTTTTAGTATAGGAAAACCAAAACAAATAAAAATATTGAAAAAATAATTGTATACATAAATATACAATTTTAATTATTTCAAACCACGCTTATACAGCAAGTCAATTCAAAAAGTAAATATAAAGCAGCAATCTTCAAGAAGCTTATAGTAGGGGATAGTGGGTGCATTTTCAGCTACACCCGTTTGGTTGTATGTATTTCCATCTTATTTTATCTACAGAAGTATACATTTTGAAACCCCATTATCTCTCACGTACACAGTGCATGATAACCTGACTTCATGACTCTACCCATTTTTGCCGTAAAAGTAAAAAAGTACGAATGAGGAAAAATCTCACCGAATTTCATCATTCTAGCTGTAGCCATTTAGTTGGTACCATTTTTATCCCTCGCTTATATAGCTTGTAAGTACGAATTTAGAAAAAACCTTTTAATTTTTCGTGTATGGAGGAATATATACTCCAAATTTCATGATTCTAGCTGCGGTCATTTGGTTGGTACCATTATTATCCACATTTTCCATTTTAATATCTGATAGTACGAATTTGGATTAGAGATTTTCGTGTTTCTAGTTGCTATCGTTTGATAGGTACCATTTTTATCGATTTTTGGTCCATTCCACCCCCTACAAAAAATAATCACTTTATTGTGCAAATTTTTGCTATAAGGGGAATGAGAATATAAGCAGACATATTCAGAAAACATATTTAAATACTCGAAATATTAGGGATATTTTCAGTCCTTGTGAGGGAAAATGTTTGCCCTCCGGACCGATTTCCCACTTTCAATCCCAATCGATCTACAACTATTACACGTATTCTGAGAAAATTGGACGTCCTGGCTCCTTTTGTTTAGATGTTAGCATGCTCTCATAAGACACGACTAGATCGCCTTAGAATTTTATGACGACCAAGAATATATATACTTTATAGGATTGCAGGTCGATATTTCAAGGTTTTAAAAACGCATTGACAAAGTTATTATACCCCCATTCTGGAGGTGGAGGGTATAAAAACTAACGAATATGTTTGTAAGATTTCTTTATGTTCAAAATATTACGCCTCATATGAGTGTCATTACGATACAAAAATCACTGTTTAGGGCCACTCTAATATACATACACACCCAGTAACAAAGTTGACTTAAACCTTTATGCGTGTGTACACAAAACCGGGTCTGTGGGTTTGTGCGAAAGAAAATAAAGAGCTTCGAGTCAGTAATGTCAGTTTTCTGTTCTTGGGAATTTTTTGGGGGAAATTGTCTCTTCTAGTATATCTGAAGGTACATTAAATAAGATTTTTAATGTGTAGAAGTCACTGGCGTTTCTCTATTTAATCAAATTTTTCATATCATAATATATAAATAATTTAATATTATTGTCCTATTACAATTTATTTTTTATGTTTTTTCATTTGTTATATGTTGCATTTTAGGGGATTTTTGGACAATCTAGGGGTAAGGTTTAGAAAAAAACTGTCATTTTCTGCGACCCGGTTTAGTGCACTCACCCATACCGTCAAAATAGAACACTGTAGAGTCTATTTTTCCCAGTTACTAGAGAGAGAGAGTTGGTTGTGCTATTTTTGTTTTTGGAAAATATGAACATCTGCTGTTATCATAATGCACAAAGTTTTGCCTTTGCCTTTTGCTGAGCTACCAAGGCGTTAATCAGTCTTCGAAAGTATACACCAGCAATTTAGAAAATAATCTTAAATGAATGAGTGAAAATTATTATACTTTGAAGGTACTTTCACTGCATCTTTAGAAGATGCACTCACAAGATTGAAAATTAAAAGCGTGAAAATTTGTTCGCGAAAGAATTTTATCCGAGGATAAAAAAGATACTTAATGGCTGTCAAATGTATTATCACCATTTATTTCGATGAAATTGAGTTATACGGCAGACACAATGACTTACAAAGAAGAAGGGTAAGTAAAACGGAACAAAGGAACGAATGAACGGTGTTCGCTGAGAAAATGTAATTAATGAAGTGGTGAACTTTAAATTATAAAGTTAAACCGATTGACGGGTTACGATGGTCGTGTGATAATTCAAATAAAATGAAATGAACTTTAATATTTGTTGATCAAACGATCAATTTCTCTAATACTGATTTATATAGGCTGGGTCATTTAAACTTTAAAATTAGAATCGGCTATAAAAAAGTACTGATTATTTTTTCTAATTTCTGGTTTTATTGGAAAGGTTGAACTTTGTCACAATATGATTCATATAACTAACTCGACTAGCTCGGCAGTACCTCATCCGATCAACCCAATTTTTCAGTACATGACCCAATGATGCCGCCAGCCCAAAATCCACACCAAACAGTGGCTCATTGTGGATGTATTTGGTTCTCAATAGTCACGTGTGGGTTCTCTGAACCCCATATGCGGCAATTTTGCTTATTGACATAGCCACCGAGATGAAAATGAGATTCATCTGAAAACACGAAAATTTTCCGCGTAAATTTCTTACAGTTTGTTCACTACTTTGGAAGTAAGTTTTTAATATTTCTCAATTTTGTTCGAGTGCTTAGTGACACAATTTGCAAATGCCAAACATAAACCTGATAATGTAAATAAAACTTAATGTTATTCTACCTTTCAAAGTCAAAGTAGTTGGTAGTTCAAATTTAAAGTGTGATATAAATTCAAGTTAGAAATTCTAATTAGAATATTTAGTTTGTGTGTACTAAAACAGTGAGATATTAGTCTAATTGGAGTTTGCAAATTTTGACAAAAACAGTGATTTGTTCATTTGCCACCAGAGGGATAACAATGTAGTAAAACTGAATTTAAATTGTCTTATTAAATAACATACGAAAGTACACAAAACTAAATGAGTTTAACGTACCTTGTAACATATGTCAACTAGCAGACATATACCCCGGCCTTAAACTTATCCTGCGAATATCGCATTGTTGGTCTTTTCATTGTCTGTGTACATGTTCTTGGCGTATCTAATTAAAAACTCTTTATAAAGAGTGATTTTTTTGAGGTTAGGATTTTCATGCATTAGTATTTGACAGATCACGTGGGATTTCAGACATGGTGTCAAAGAGAAAGATGCTCAGTATGCTTTGACATTTCATCATGAATAGTCTTACAAACGAACAACGCTTGCAAATTATTGAATTTTATTATCAAAATGCGTGCTCTGTTAAGAAAGTTCATTGCGCGCTTCCATTTTATGGTCAGTTTAATCGACCCACTGAAGCGGCTATTCGGGCTATTGTGACTAAATTTCGCACCAAATTTACATTGTTGGACATTAAACCACCAACACGCTATCACGGTGTTAATGATGACCACCAATTTTCGATTCGTCGCCGTTCGCACCAATTGGGTCTCTGTTACTCAAAAACGTGGAAATGCCAAAATTGGACTAAGCAGATGGACCACCTAAGACGCAGCCGCGGTCAACATTTAAATGAAATTATCTTCAAAAAGTAAATGTCATGGACCAATCTAACGTTTCAAATAAAGAACCGATGAGATTTTGCAAATTTTATGCGTTTTTTTTTTAAAGTTATCAAGCTCTTAAAAAATCACCCTTTACATACATATGTATGTATGTTAACAAATGTGAACAAGTATTGTTGAAAAGTCTGAAAAGTTTTGCTAGATGAAAAACAAAAACATTCCATCAATTGTTTCATTTGATGTTTTGTGTGTTTGATTGCGCCCGCAGGTCATTAATTCACCATCAACTTAATTATACTGTGTTGAAATTAATTCTTGATGGTTATTATATCAACTACATCAAAGGGTTAAGATAAAGTCAAGGATGATGGTCGAGCTGCCCGAAATTGAAAGGATATGTGGAAAGAATATAAATTTTCAAAAATGAATCGGCGAAACTCAAAATATACCGAGAGATTGGTTAACAACTACACCATTTCCAAGTGTAGTTCCGAAAAAGACCAATTGTAAATCAGAAAACATAAATTGAAATTCAGAAATTCCATTTGAAATTAAGAACTCATCAATTGATTTTCAGAAATTCCATTTCATATTCAGAACTCATCAGTTGTAATTCAGAACTTATCATTTAATTTTCAGAAATTCCATTTAAAATTCAGAAAATGTCATTTGAAACCCAGATCACATCAATTGAAATTAATAACCTTTCATTTGAAATTCGGAAGTAAATTTGAGACGTCTCAAAATCTCTGTAGAATTTTAAATGGAGCTTCTGAATTTCATTTGATAACTTCCGAATTCCAAATGAAAAGTTCTGAATTTTACTTGATGAGTTCTGAATTACAAATGAAAATTTCTGAAAATCAAACGAAGTGTTCCGAATTTGAAATGAAATGGAATTTCTGAAAATCGATTGACAGTTCTGAATTTGAAATGGAATTTCTAAATTTCAACTGATGAGTTCTGAATATGAAATGGAATTTCTGAAAATCAGTTGATGAGTACTGAACTTCAAACAGAATTTCTGAATATCAATTGATCTATTCTGAACTGCATTTGGAAAAGAAAATAGCCTTTTCAGATTCGTATTTTGTAAAAAACGTATATGTGGGATATTTTATGTTCTCTTCGAGAATTGTGAGCTTTTTACCACTGTGTCATTTCGTTGTAGCCATTTAAACGTCTCACCATTCTTTGACGCAACGAAAATAATTTTTTTTAATGGAAAATATTAATTAAATTTTACTTTTTTTGTTAAATTTTATTAAATTTAACAACGAAAATGTCGCAACGAAACTGATATCGTTGCAGCAACGATTTATTCTTTGGTGCAACAATCTTATATGTTTATTTATTGCGTGTGTTTCTAAATGTATTCGCTAGGGAGGTTGTAATTCTCATTGCCGTTGTTGGAATTCTGTCTGAAGTATCTGTCTCTTCACTGAAGCGAAATGTCAAAGCGGATCTCAGAAAGTGCGCACGATCTTAGGTTTATAGAAAATCGGGTGACATCTGGCAAATTTGGTTCTGGGTTTCCGGAAAATTTGACATTAGTCATGTTTTATTTATAACAAGCGGATAATACCGCGCGCTATTAAGGTTTCAATGGAATATTTTAATAGTTTTCGTTTGATTTTTTGTAATAAATATTTGATTTGAACTGGGATATTGTCCTGGCTGAAGACCTTTTTGCATCTATATTTAATAGAATGCAAATTTATTTACAAATGGCATGGTGACATTTATTACTTGGGCCACCGTCGAAATTGTGAAGTCAATTGGCAGCCTCGGCTGTGATTTCAGTCCTTTGGCTTATTTTCTGTGGGGAGCCATTAAGGATAAATGTTATGAAAGCCATACATAGACAATTAAATGGTTGAAACATGAAATCGAATTTGCCATTGAAGAGAATCGAGCCGGAAAATGTACTGACAAATTGGGTTCAGGTTAAATTTTTGGGATTCATTTTCCCGTTTTAGGAATTTTGGGAGCTATTGAGAGGTATCTCAAAAATGTATTTATTACCTTATTTATCTAAACAAAATTTAGAAGAGTTATTTTTCTTAAACCAGGATGGAAATGAAGGCATGAATCCCATTTGCCTATTATTTTCAAAAAAAAAACCATTCCAAACGACTATAAAACATCCATAATGTTGTAAAAATAGAAAATAGTAATTGAAAATTGTTTTAAATACAGAATAAGCCTACACACAAAGAATAAATTAATCCATAAATACAAAAGAAGCCAAAGACATCAACACAATGGAATAATCTCCTGAAGATGTCGGAAATAAACCGACAAAACATTGAGATTTACTACTTTGTCCAATATAAGCCCAGCAACACACAAACAACTTGAAATTACATAAATTATTCATAAATAAAAAATAATTAATTTCTTTCTTTTAATGGTGCAATCAAATCTAGTTTTTAGTTCTTTATGACAGCTTCCGCATGATATTAACATTGACTAGGTGCGTATCATTTTATAAAAAATTTCAATACATATGAATGAAGTCCTTCATTCAATCGATTAATTTGATAATTTTATATTAATTTTATATTCTCTCACACGAGCAGGAAAATATCTAATTAAATATTCGTAAAGTCGCGAAGTGTACCTATTTGTTATCGGATGTATGAAGTTTCTCCAGTTCTTGGTAGGGGAAATGTTTCTCATTTGAACGGCCTTTGTCCACTTAAAATTCCAAGCCGGCGGAAAAGTTAGACTTAAAACACATTCAAAGTTGTAATTTTGGAAATAATCCACATTCTCAAAAGTTATTAGTTAACTTCGAACACTTTATACATTTTAACCACAAAGTGCAAACCTCCCCAAAGCGGGTTGACATGTGCAACAACAATCAGTTTATAGACAAAAAAAGCAATTTGTTGTTTAATATATTTTACAGGACATTATGGCTTTCACAAAGGTCAATGTGTCTGCACGCAATGTCCTGTCCTGAAATATCGATCGAACATGTGAATCTGAAGCAAATGGTTACAGTCTCTAATTGTGCGTGTTTTCTTTAATAAATGTAATGGCCGAACTGTCTGATGGTTTTCATATATATTTTTATTTGTCTGCTTTTGTTAGTGAATCGAACTCCCTCAATAAGTTTAAGAGTACAGTGAGAGTGGATGCACGATTATATTTAGTTTCGTAAGTACGTATATCCAAAACGTTTTACAATAATTTAAATAGACCAAATAAATATTTTATGTAAATAATTTCAATGGAAATTAACAAATTATTTAAATATATGGTTTATAGAAAATGAAAGTCTATTAACAGCAATATAATAGCAATATAAGGTTTGCATATAGTGGACAACAAGGTCCTTTAACATTAATTAGTATTATAACTGGTACACATACTGCTATATTCAAATTAAAGATAATTTCAGTAACTTTATATAAATTATTAATGATCTTAAGGAGAGAATTATAAACTAGTAAATCAAAAAAAAAATGTTTTTCAAATCCATGCTTTATGCAAGCAGAATTCTATTGGGCCTAGAAATTCTTTTTTAGTTATCTTTTGTAGAAGGAAAAATTACTGCGTTATCAGGAGCAGAAATAATAGATTTTTAATTTGTGGTTTGTATGGGAGGTACCACGCCCCTTTGTCCATTCCCGCTCATATTTGCAGCAGCACTTAAAAAATGCACACCAAACCGACGTACCAAATTTTGGTCAAATACCGTTATCAGGAGCAGAAATAATAGATTTTTAATTTGTGGTTTGTATGGGAGGTACCACGCCCCTTTGTACAATCCCGCCCATATTTGCAGCAGCACTTACAACATGCACACCAAACCGACGTACCAAATTTTGTTTAAATACCGTTATCAGGAGCAGAAATAATAGATTTTTAATTTGTGGTTTGTATGGGAGGTACCACGCCCCTTTGTCCAATTGGTCAAATTTTTCCATTTCCTTGTATTGTCATCGAAAATGATTAAGTGTGCAAAATTTGAGCAAAATTGGTTGAGAAAAAAGCTTTCAAAAATTGATTTCAAATTTTGTGGCACACAAACATATATAGAAAGTAACCTTATATAAAGCATGGAAAAATATTACAAATTTAGTGAAGTTTGTCATGTAGAATTTTAATTATTTCAAACCACGCATTTATGGAAAATTTGAACGTTCTAGCTCCTTTCGTTTAGATGCTAGCGTACTTTCAACAGACGGACGGACATGGCTAGATCGTCTTAGAATTTTATGACGATCAAGAATATATATACTTTATAGGGTCTCAGGTCGATATTTCAAGGTGTTACAAACGGAATGACAAAGTTAGTATACCCCCATCCTGGAGGTGGAGGGTATAAAAATGTTTACTAGTATTCTAATTTGCGCCAAAGGTATTACTGTGCAGCAAATGAAAACTTTTTAAATAATACACGGACTTAACAATATAGGTTCGATTCTTCTGCCCGGGATCGTACTGAGACTCATTGTTCGGACTGGTATTCGAATGTTTTTATTTTTGGTCTTTGTAAGCTATATAGATTGCCTAGACACGTTCAGATTACAATAATTTGGTAGTAGAAGTTAAGTCAAGGCTATCAATTCCGCGTATTTTTTAATTGTTTCTCAGTCTATTTATACTTTCATTTTGGAAATAGAAATCCGATAACTTCTACTTTTATTGATAGATTTTCTTCAAATAGGTATTTTTATTTCGCTAAGATTTGAAAAGATATTATTTCGCTATGATAAAATAAAATTAAATATTATGTTATTTATGTTAAATTATTATTATAATAATTTATTATTTACAAAGGAGGAAATTCAGAAAATCATGATTTAAAAAATCGTTTGCGTCTACAAAAAGAGCCATAACTTCTACATCCATAGATCTTTTAGATAGACATTTTAATTTTAATTTATTTTAAATTAATTTTAATTTAATTTTTAATTTAAATTTAAAAATAAATATTTTTGTATGTGACCTTTCAACTATGTTATAACAATATTAGGTTTAATAGATTTCGAAAAATAAATAAAATCTTATACGGACCTGATTTTTTTTTTTCAATATTTCGCCTCTCATCGAGACACATCCTCACGAAATTTGTATCTAGTTTTATTTTTATTTATATTTTTATCGATTATCTTAGAATTTTACTGAGGATATTTCTCGATGAAAGACGAAATATTGAAAATTAAAAAAATCAAATATATAATACTTCGAAAGATTACGCTCCTGCGACCTACAAAACACAATTTGGTAAACCTATTCATAAGTTTGTCATAACCTCAGTGAAAAATCTCATTAAAAATTCGCCAAAGAAGCGATTTTTCATAAAATGTATACAAAATGTTTCATGAAAGTGTAATATAATTTGTGGATCATTTCTTAGAAACTATGAAAGGCTGTTCCTCATTCAATAAACTTTTGTCATAGAAGTTTTTTATTTTTTATAATATATTTTTGAAAATTTTCTTACATTTTATTATGAAACATTATTATTTTTATGAAAATTTTCATAAATTATATGATGTTTTAGTTCGGCTAAAGGCTTTTATTAAAAAACGTGTGTTATTGTTTTAATTTGAATTATTTATTTTCCAATATTTCGATTAAATTTTTCAATCCGCAGTAGACAATGTCTACAGTAGACAAATACAGACGATCGAAACTGACTTCAGTTGACGAAATCACGTAAAACAACTCGATATAATTTTTCAAAAATATATCCCTGAAGATGATTGAAGAATTCAATCGAAATATTGGAAAATAAATAATTAAAACAATAACACCCGTCTTTTAATTAAAGCCTTTAGCCGAACTAAAACATCATATAATTTAAATAAAAAGGCCAACGATACATACACCCAACAATTTTCAGAAATATTAATAATTTCTACTGAAATTGCCAATATGAACAAAAAAGCAACACAATGTCTGACTAGTTTTAGATGCGGGAAATTGATTGACTGATTTTGCAGTACCTTAGCAATGAATGTGTTCTTGACCTTAATCAGGGTAAAGAATTAACATAAGAAAAATGATAAATTATAAAGTCGACACACTAAAAATATTTAATATTTATTAAATAACATGTCCAACAGCATTTTTGGAACAGAGTAGCGACATTATATTTCTGAAAGGACCTGTTGTTCTGAGTTTCATTTTACAGTGAGTAAAATGGTTTCATTTTTAGTCGAAAGTATCATTATACTAAGTGAAAAAAATTTGTAAGTTAATGTCGGAGAGAATTTTTATTATTAGAACTATATTGAATTTTATGAGGATCATTTTTGTGGAAGATCATAACCCTCTTTAAGGTTAAAATAAGAATGAAATAGGATAAATGTTGGATGTAAAGTGCAAATTGTGAAAAGCGCCATTAGAAAACCATTTCTATCATATAAAGAATACCAAAGTAATTCTTTGACATATGATTGCTGGCTAAATGGGGAATACTTGCGACAGAATAGTTTTAGAAACCCAGACAGATAAAATTGAAATAAATGCAATTGCAACAGTAAATTTGAGTTTTTTTCCAATAATTGCAGCTTTATTCGCGACTGACAACATATATGTTGCAATTGACAAGGGTTCTTAATACACATGCAAAAAATCAAACGGATCCGTTGAACAGATCGAGAGTATATTATAAAACAAAAATGTCCTTGACACAAATCATTTTGGCCATATCTCTCTAACAAAAAACATGGACGAGTTTTAAACCTAGTGTTTTTTGTAAGGTTGTCGTGTAATTTTGATATTTAAGCGTGAAGAACTTTATTTACAACTTATGCGTCTTTGGTGACCCCCACTGAAATTTTCCGGCAATCTCGAAAAGAGTAAAATTGACCCATAAAGAGGGAAGCTAGAGGATTAAGATCTTCCACAAAAATGATCCTCATAAAATTCCAGAATATAGCTCCGACAATAAGAACTCTTTCAGACATTAACATACTGAATTTTTTCACTTAGTATACTGCTCCCTTCGACCAACAAATTAAAACTTTGAACCATTGTAAAAAAGAAATTCAGTCCAGCTGGACTATAAGTTTATTCTTAAAAAATGGTCTACTTAATACATACATATGCCCGCTTAGAAATATAGGTTCCCTATTCTATTCCAAAAAAGTATTGATTTAATGGACAGTGTTTCATAAATACAAAAAATCATTCATTATATTTTTTAGTCAACTATTTTATAAGTTATAACATAATTCATATTAAGAATTTTTATTTAATACAATGACATTTTTCTTTGGTCTTGTGAAACTAACTTTAACAAATTTAACATTTTTATTTTATGAAGTCTGAAGTGTTCATGCAAAAAATTGTTCTTTTTTATGAATTTTTCATAAATAAAGGGTGATTTTTTAAGAGCTTGATAACTTTTTTTTTAAAAAAAACGCATAAAATTTGCAAAATCTCATCGGTTCTTTATTTGAAACGTTAGATTGGTCCATGACATTTACTTTTTGAAGATAATTTCATTTAAATGTTGACCGCGGCTGCGTCTTAGGTGGTCCATCCGCTTAGTCCAATTTTGGCATTTCCACGTTTTTGAGTAACAGAGACCCAATTGGTGCGAACGGCGACGAATCGAAAATTGGTGGTCATCATTAACACTGGCCGATACAGCTGCGATATTTTCTTCAGTTCGCACTCTACGTAAGCGTGTTGGTGGTTTAATGTCCAACAATGTAAATTTGGTGCGAAATTTAGACACAATAGCCCGAATAGCCGCTTCAGTGGGTCGATTAAACTGACCATAAAATGGAAGCGCGCAATGAACTTTCTTAACAGAGCACGCATTTTGATAATAAAATGCAATAATTTGCAAGCGTTGTTCGTTTGTAAGACGATTCATGATGAAATGTCAAAGCATACTGAGCATCTTTCTCTTTGACACCATGTCTGAAATCCCACGTGATCTGTCAAATACTAATGCATGAAAATCCTAACCTCAAAAAAATCACTCTTTATTAAGAAAAAATCTCTAATTTTATGAAATCGCTGCATAAATATGTTGCAGCGATATTCTTTAAGTATTTGAGTATATCTTCTGAAAACTTTTTTAATATTTATCTTTTATTGTTAATTTTGTTATCCATTCACTTTCATTATTTGTAGCTTTGTCATTATATTTATTAGTCAAATATTTTATAAGTTATGACATAATTCATATTAAGAATTTTTATTTAATACAATGACATTTTTCTTTGATCTTGTGAAACTAACTTTAAGTAATTTAACATTTTTATTTTATGAAGTCTGAAGTGTTCATGCAAAAAATTGTTCTATTTTTATGAATTTTTCATAAATATTAAGAAAAAATCTCTAATTTTAAGAATTTGAATTTGAATTTATCTTTTGAAAACTTTTTTAATATTTATCTTTTATTGTTAATTATGTTTTCCATTTATTTTTAGCTTTGTTAAAATATCCCACATTTAAGATTTATTTAAAAATAATTGCCTATCAGAAGTTTTCAATTCCTTGGAATGTTTACACAAAAACCCATCGTATTTACGGAATTTTATATTCCTATGGCAGTTGTCGAAGGCCAGGAAAAGAGTTAGTTAGCCGTTTGTACACCCGCCACAAATTATTAATCACGAAAATTTCCCTCACATCCGATGGTTACGTCTTCGCGAAAAATGTACCTACATTCCAAAAGTAATTTAAATAAACACAAGAAAAAACCTGATGACATTAAACATTCCACCGAAACAGGATGTGAATAAACCCAATTTCTTGCGCACACACTTCAATGTCGTAGAAATACGCGAAAGCTACATTGATACGTAGCTCAATTCTGTGAATTCGCCGACAGCCGTTGTTCTTTCAAAATCCCAAATGCAACTCATGAATGAATTAATTGAGTTTTATGGCCAAATTTAATGAGAACGCAATGCGGATATCCGCATCGCGCGGACAAACACACCGCGCGCGATACACCCAAAAACGAAAGGATGCATGCGAGCAACACTAGGTGCGTTGTTGCAACCGTACAGAGGATTTGCATGACCGGTTAGAATTTTTAAGGGAAATCCCCTGGATAATAGCAGGTATTTGGGTAAATGAAGAAGAGTTCAGGTATTTACGAAGCACGACTAAGTCCTAGCCTTAGAGTACAGTGCTGCTGCTGATATTGGTGCTGGGCATTGTAAAACTCGCGCAGACACAAAGCAGCATTTACAACGAAATCTGTGACACAATTACATTTCTTATGGGAACCATTGTTTGTTGTCTCAAAGGAAACTATCACATTTGTCCCGAGAGCGGAAACACTTTCTTTCGTTCGCTTTACCTTGAACAAATAGGCGCTTGCGCTGTGTACAAAATCGCTACATTGACATTACTGTCTGGCAGTAAGTGGCTGTAATCGTTTTGCTGTTGCGACTTTTGTCTTTAACATTAAATTGTCGTTAGTGTTCATTTTTCTGAATGCCATACGAGCGCAGTGCATTGAATGGAAATATCCCAAATCTTAATACGAATACTTTGGGATATGGCCCAGTTGGAAACCGTATATTTTAAGCCAGAAAATCTTTGGTTGGGCGGACGAAAACAACAGGATTAACACCACTCTGCACTCGTCACATACTCCCACATAGTTTGGGATATTTTGGACAAAAAGTATCGGTAGGCTGTCCTGAAAATTTCACATTAATGATGCTATAAAGTGTAAAGTAGTAATCTAATCTATGAGATTGTGCTCGGAAGGGGCTGAAACCAAGCAATAATCGAACTGTGTTCGTGCCCTACCGGGCTGGGAAATAATCCTTTCCGTCACATTATTCCGATTAATCCCATGTTAAAATAATTGCACAAATTCATACCTGTACTAAAGGAGTCAAAATTTGCCATAATCGTAATCGCATTTGCATTTAGATTTGGAAGGCATTGTGTACATAACACGGAAATAATAATATTCCCCAAATTTTCTAAATTAAAATGGGTGAAAGCAGCGCAAAAGCGAAAGTGTACGCTGTAAATTTTTATTATCTTTTTTAATTACTTTGTGAAATTTGCCCCGAATACTTCATTTTTTCGGACCAAACTAAAAAATGATATCACAATACATCAAAGAAAATAAATTTGTGTCTAAACCCTAAAAAATACTTTTGTGTGGATTTCGGCATACTGCTGCATAAAATCAAAACCAAAATTTATTTTTAAATTCTGCGAAGGCATTGTTAATATATGTTGCACAAATGAAAAGTTAGTAGCAATGCGGAAAGCCTACTGCGATAGAGACTACTGCTTTGTAAGTTCCATAACTTCTGGAAATTAAAAAAGATATTTTGAATAGCGAAGTTTCGTCTGAAAGGTATATTCTTGTGGATTTATAAAAAATAATTTAATTCATAAAAATATGTTTTCTTGACAATAAAGAATTAAAAATAATATATTTAGTTTTTTATGAACTAATGCCAATTTCCAAATTCATGGGATCTCACACGAATGCATGTTCTAGAAGAAACGTCGAAGTACACTCTGTATTAGATTTATGATCAGAGAAAAAATATTCAAAAAGAACACTTTTTTCTTTGATCCGATTTGCAGAGAATCCCACATATGTGTCAGTTAGTATGATAGTGGTCTAAGTCACACTTTATCCGTTAAGTCACACTTTATACAATGGTTTATGTTTGAGTCAACTGAAAAATATTTTTCCATCGAAGCACAACTTTTTCTTAAATCCTACTACTCTATCGTACTATCTACTACTATATCGAACTTTTATAAAAAAACGACAACGTTGGTACTTTCAGAGGATGTACTAACTTAGACCAATTTCATTCTTCTCAAAAATTAAAAAAATAAACAAAAAATATGTTATTTTAATTCAAAAAATTAATCGCCCATGTGCTGACAACCGCATGATTTCCAAATCGCATTTTTTTTGGCGATTTCGAGTCTCTAAATTTCGCATTTTTACTTTAAACAATTGTTTTCAGTTTTCTTTCTTTACTGGCGGATAAATGAAGAAGATGTTTGGTTAAACATAGCAATTTTAAATAGAAATGTAAAATTTAGAATCTCGAAATCGCTAAACAAAATGCGATTTGGAAATCATGCGGTTGTCAGCACATGGGCGATATTTCCTTAGTAAAAATGAAAGAAAGCAGAAAATATTTTATTAAAAAAAAAAATAATACAAACATCTAGACATTCGTATAGAAACTTTATATTGGAATTATTATTTATATTTATAATTACATTTTACATGTTATTCAAATTATGTGAGTCATTTAAAGTTGGCATTATAAGTAAAAAAATGTATGTTTATATCACCACACATCTATATCAGTGGATATAGTATGATTTGTCATAGTATGACTAAAGACAATTTTGCTGTGCATAAAATGATAAATGTACATTTGTTATAAAGGTCAAAAAGAAACTTTCTTAAATTAGAGATCTGATCAAATTAAAGAGACAAATCACCAGCCGTATCTTTTCGTGTTTGAATGATATTGCAATTTTTCTCTAATCGTATTTTAGCGAATAAATAGTTATATATTTATTAAAATTTATATATATATTTTATCAAAATAATGTTGAAATTTGTTTAAAAAAAATCGACATCTAAATTTTTAAAAATTCCGTTGTAAACGTCTACATTTTTGGTTTATATAATAAGAAAACAAGTATATTTTTATTATTTTTCCTGCGAAATAATAATAAAAATTAATAAATCGAAATTATGGATGTATATATCCATATACACAAGTATAAATAGACCTTCATGAGTATAATCTTCAAATGTTTTTTACAAATATTGCAATGTTTGAAGAGTAGATTTCGCTATGTCCGTCTACACCACCCTGACAGTTTTGATAAAAAAATTAAAAATTGCAATAGCTAGCTCACAAAATATTTTGGGTCATTAAACTAACCAAAGATTAATTTTAGTCTGAAATAAGTAGAAGTTTTATTTATTTCTATTAAATATTTTTAATTTCGACTTCAATCTCGATTATGACTGCTGTAAAGTAAGAACAAGAAACTCCATCGTCTTTCTGACATTATTAGCTGTTAATAAAAATTAATATTAAAATCGAAAATGTATTTATGTAGAAATGTTTATTTAAAAAATAACAGGTAATAAAAAATATTTTTTTTCTTGGAATTGATAATTTTGTAAATTTAACTATGTATAAGAAATTTGCTTGAAACTCTCAAATAAATTATATTTATGTATTATATTCTCCTACCACAAAAAAGTTAAGAATTTTTCTAAAATTAAATTATGGCATAATTTCTGAATTGCGATCCATCCTAATGTCTACAATTTCATATTTTTAAAAATTGCGAAATGCAGCTTTATATATATATATATATATATATATAAAGTATATATATATAAAGTATATATATAAAGTACCACGCTTTTTGATGAAGTATGGGAAATATGATTTCTATCGAGTTTTGGGGTTCTAATTCACACAGGACATGAGTAAGAAGAAGTTTCTTAAAATCATTACACTGCATATGTCGGCTATATAAAAATAATATTTTGAAATGTATCTTCATTTTAAAATCTTTATTATGTATCACTTCGAATACTATAAGACAGTTTTTCTTATACTCGAAGAAATTTGAAATTTGGGACTTTACTTTTGTTTTTGTCTTCCAACGCAAACCAAGTTTACCAAATTTGTTGTTTCTCTTTTGAATAATCGTTGTTATATATGTACACAAAAATAAAATTGATTAATTCCACAAAATATGCGATTTTAAAGATTTTATAGGACTAACTCCAGATGCTGCCTATAGGCATGGACATGAAAAGATTTATAAAAAGTTATTTGTTTACTCAAATCAAAAAAATCTACATTGATATCCTCACAACTCACTTAGACACTATAGAATGAATTAGATCTTTATCAAATTTTCAATATTGTGTAGAATTTTAGCTAGGAAGAACTAATGTGAAAGTCGACTATGTTTTGCCCCCATACGAATGACCCTAAAATTTTCATTATTATCTCTCTACAACCCCCGTCGGATCTTGATGAAATTTTGCAGATCATGTTATATTTCACCGGGGAACACCTACGATAAAGGCGAAACATATGGATCTATATTTTCATATAGCCTCCATACAAATATCTCTAGGTTCTCTCTAGAAATCATAAAAATGTGTATACCTAATATATGGTGACATGGTAAGAACTTAACTTCCTTGGTTCGAAACTCGATTCGGCTAAAATTTTATTTTTTGTTTTGTTTTCGATAACGTGTAACTTTTTAAATTTATTTCTTCAATGAGCGAATGTGCAAATATTTTCAATGAACGACATACATTTTCTTAGTCAATATGAATATCGGAAAATATTTTCAATAAAAGTCTTACACATTTCTTCATTGATTCTTTGAATTTCTTTATCACACAATTTTTGAATAATATTTCAATTGAATTCGTGAATTTTATTTTTAATTTATTTCTTCTGTGGACAGAATATCTCACCGATATAAACACAAAACTAAACCGGCCGACCCTACTCTAGTCGTTCTTTACTTGCTTTATATATATATGGATTGAAGTTGGACCCATTTTCCACGAGCCTAGTGCTAGCTCCAACACAAATAAACTGAAACTAGTAAAATTAAAGTCCTTATAACGTCCATAAGAATGCTCAGAACATATTTCCCTGGTGGTACGGCAAACACATATAAATCGGTTTAACCGACTGAAACTTACTTCATTGTTTTAAAGTAGTATGAAGTCAAAAATTGCTTTGCAATTTGCTCGAAATCTGCACAAATAGCTCCTCATCAACCTGTCGTTTTTTTGCACAGTTCAAACTCTTCTTTTTACGACAGTTCCGCACAGTTGAAATGCACCTTGACTAATAATGACTTCAAATCGAATTAGGAAGCTACTTTTTACCCTAAAGATTGTGACTGTCTTCCTTCCAGGCTACTCCCCACAGCGGTTCCTGGCTACTTCCTGCAGATTTCAAAACAGATAACCACTTTACCAAGCATTTAGTATAAGCCTGATTCACATCATCGTATACTACGTTTTGAAAAAGATTTGCACTACTGATAACAACGTAAAAAGTCCTTCGTATAGGACAAAAAAGTACCTGTTCCTATCTGTCAAACCTCTTATGGGCATTATCGTCCTGCGTAATGGCATGTGAAGATGTCACCACTTGTTTTGACAGGATGAGTTAAAGTTCAGCGCAGTGGGCGATTTCCAACTGGGCTGTCCAAGTTATCCCGGCATTTTTTGCCGCATCACTGTCAACAGTTGCTAATAATGTTGTTGTTGTTGCTGCTGTTAAGGACCCTAGGCCAGGGAGTGGAAAATTCATCACAATATTAAGAAAGATTATGTGTTGTGTGTTTTCTGTTTTTCAGCATAAAATTTGTCAAGAAAAAAAGGAACTTGTTTAACCTCCTACTGATCACAGTTCTTCCTTTTTTGGGCAAACGAAGAACTGGACAAACAGAAAAGAACAGACAGACAGACATATCCTGCCAATCACCACAACATATTGAATGTGTAAGGATTCGTCTAGTTCGGTTGCTTGACGGTTGTCATGGCATGGTGAGGCGAGGCGAGGAAAAAGACAGGACGAGGCAAGGATGTTGTTTTGGCAGTTGTCCGGACCAACATGCTGATTCGTTGTGCATTGTTTGGCTGTTGTTCCATTGTTTTTCTCGAATGTAATGTTGTTATGATACACTTGTAACTCGAGTACATTTTACAAGTGTTTCCTTTACAATTTCAGTTTCGCTTTGTTTTGTTCTTCCGTTTGTTTTTGCTTCTTCTTCTTCATCATCTTCAACTTTTGTATTGAACGCGCATTTGGTTGGTTTTCGTGGAAATCGCGTTTTTCATTTGAAGCATCCTTTGAAAGTCCTTTCGCTTTTTCTCTCTAAGTGTGTGTGTGTGTGTTTGTGCCTTTTTTATTGCCGCAACTTGATGTTGTTGGCCATGTTACAAGGCAACATCGTTGCTGGTTGTTGTTTTTTGAATAATATAGTTACATACATCCATCCAACCGTTCGCTCATACATCCTTCTGTATGTTCTTCCGCTCTTCTGTCCGTCCACCGGAGTATGTATGCGTGTGTGTGAGCGTGCTTGTGTATTTGTGTATTTTCTTATGTTGTTTGAATTATGCATCTTTTGGGATCGCTACAAGTGCCTGTCGCTGTTGTTGCAGTTGCTTCTCCAAGAAATTGTGTTTTATTCTCTGTTTCATTGAATATTCAATTATATGTTTATGATTTTTTTGGGTTGATTTATGGTCACCCAAGTTTGTGTCCTTTGTCCCGCTTCCAGTGCCCCGGAAAAGAGTCCCTTGTGTTTTACGATTGCCTGTATTATTAAGGTGTTTTTACTGGCATGTGAAATATAGTTTATTTCCTGTGTTAACTGTAGTCGAGTTTACCGACAATTTTATATTATTTTCGTGGTATGAACTGCGTAATGAACCTGAGGGAATTCAAACAATGACCGAAAGTATAACAGTTAATGCAAAAGGATTAGGTTAAATGGAATCGCCGGCATGTATATCGATGGTAACAGTCTGGTCCTTTTTTGGTAAAAGTCGAAGTACGGTTGCGAATAGTGTCAATATATTTTTAGGTCATATATAGTTCTATGTTACTACGTTGCTGCCACTAATTCGGCCTTAATATCACACCTTTTCGTCCGGAAACTATGTGATTTCTTGACGAAAGTTGTTCGTAAAATAGTTCGATTTCTTTCAGAAGGTAAGTGAGTAATAAAACAAACATTGATTAACTATGAAGTTATGAGCGGGAGGAAAAAATAAAAGAAATGTCGGAAGGAAAAATCACCCATATCGCGAATAAATATTCCCCGTGAATGAAGTGTTCCCTTCTTCAATCGTGAATAAATTCCACCTTAATTTTCAATAATATTAAAAATCAATTAATATGAAAAACAAGTACAGGGTGGCTGATGAATGTTGCTAGATTGACCCTCTCATGCATGCATTTTCCTTTTAATAAATATATCCTTTTTGTTAAAGTATGGGTCTAATTATGATATGATTTCTGTAGAGTTTTGGGATTGTATTTCGTACAGGACATGAGTAACAGGATGTTTCTTAAAATCTTAACGAGCAAAACATGCTGATAATAAAAACATCAAGAGGTCGATTAGAGAAGACAAAAAAGAATATATGGAAGGAATGGTAAGGAAAGCGGCATCGCTCAACATGAGAGATCGTTTTACTATAACAAAATATATTGCAGGGTTGTATGGAAAACCAACGGTAACAGTCAAAGATAAAATTTGAACTCTATTAACAATATTAAATATTAAAACGGAAATTATCAAATTAGTTTCAATTGTTTTTTTTTTTTCAAACGCCCTACATCCACTATTCTACTAAATATGGACTACCGAGATTAAAGATTGACTGCAAGACATTATTGTAAAATTTCCTAAAAATTGAGACTCTATAAATTGTAGTAATTGGAGGGGCATCACTATTCTATACATAGCAATGAGTGTTTATAAAAATTATTCTGGAAAGATCAGTTCAGCACACTTACAGAAAACTTCGACCAGAACAGGCTGGATTCAGGTATGGAGGATCATGTAGTGATCAAATTAACACACTAAGGATCATAATTGAACAATTGGTCGAAATGCGTTCTCCACTATATATGTTTTTCATTGACTACAACAAATGGCGTTTGGCAATTTTATAACAATCGGAGCTCATTTGCCGGAAATATGTAAAAAAAATAATAATGCTAAATCAAGTAATATTAGGATCTTTTGGGCATAGTATCGGCAAATGAACTCCGATTGTTATACAATTTATCATGATCATAAAGGAAATTTGCTCATCATTTTATCTGTACACCTACTTTATTTATTTATTTATTAAATTCAAGTCTATGGAAATAACATTTTCCTTACAGACTAAGCTTAAAAACTAAAAATATATTAAATCTAAATAATTAACAAAATTAGCTAACGTATCACTAATATCAAGGTTGAAATTGGAGATATTATTGAACTCTCTTAATGCTCGCGTGATGGGTTCATGCAGAGAATAATTTGTTCTATGAATAGGTATACAAAAAACCATAAAATGACGTAAAGGTCGAGGCGGAACATGGAAATTTAAAAGCTCAAGCAAACCCGGGCAGTCAATATGACCAGCCACTAACATATAAATAAAGAGCAATGATGATGTAATCCTTATATTCTCAAGAGTTTTTAGATGTATTAACATACATTTATTCTCATATGAGGGATGACGATGAAAAAAGTTAATAGATCTGAGAGCAAAAATAATAAACTTTTTCTGAATTCTTTCAAGTCTAGAGCAATGAGACGCATAATAAGGATTCCAAATAAAAGAGGCATATTCCAATTTGGATCTTACTAAAGACGAATAAACTAACTTAGCAGTGTAGGGATCTGAAAAATCTTTACAATTTCTTTTGACAAAGACAAGCAAAGAGTACGCTTTGAACTTTTCAGAGGCTAATGAGACCAAAATGACTAAATTGCGTTTTGGAATTAAAAAATCTGACTTTTTGCACTAAATGTATCATATCATCCAATGGGTCAATTTCGGGAGTGCAAAATTTACTCTGAAAAAACGAGGAACCCTTTAACCTTTCCAAATATGTATGCATTTCGTTAAAGGCTTTTGAAGGCAAAAAAGTAGTGTTGGTTCAAAGTCAGACATTTGTTCAAAAAAGATATTTTTAAAATTATGTATTACAAACAAACTATATTTGGCACAAACATAGTTTTGACGTCATAATAAAGCTAAGAAACCACAATTTCTAATAATAAAAAATTGCAAAATCTCTTAAATGTGTGAGAAACAGTCAAAAAAGAGACATGTGAGCAGTTTCCATGCAGTAATTCGAGTTTTCTGCTAAATCTGTTATTATTTTGGTTTTTTTGGTCATATTTCCAGCAAATGAGCCCCGATTGTTATAAAATTTAGCATGAGCATAAAGGAAATTTGCTCATCTTTTTATCTGCGTACGTACCTTTCAGAAGCTAATGAGACCAAAATGACTAAATTGCGCTTTGGAACTAAAAAAGTCTGACTTTTTGCGCTAAATGTATCCTATATTCCAAGAGTGCAATTTCGTGCAGGCAAAAGTTACCCTACAAAAACGAGGAACCCTTCAACCTTTCCAAATATGTATACATTTCGTTAAAGGATTTTTACGGGAAAAAGTTGTGTTGGTCCAAAGTCAGACATTTGTTCAATAAGGATATTTTTACAATATTCAATACAACCAAGCAATATTTGGCACAAGCATAGATTTGGTGTCATAATAAAGCTAAGAAAAAACAGTTTATAATAAAAAATGGAGTGCAAAATCTCTTAAAATGTGTGAGAAAAATGTGAGAAACGACAAAGTCAAAAATGAAATTACGTTCTTTCAATTTTCAAAATCTGAAAAACGTGAAAATCTGTAATTCAAATCGAAAAATACGAAAAGTGGTCAACTATGGGCCGATTTCTAAAATATATCCGATTTCCCGATTTTTAATGTTAATATCTCGAAATAATCCTTGGGTCCTTGTCTAATTGTCTAAAAAGTTATTGAATTTTGGCCGATGGATTTTGATTCTGAACCACTGTGCAGCGCAGGACTACTGCACTCCTAATATGAGGTCACATTCCCTTCAAGGATGTGGTGGAAACGGACAAATTGACTTACGGGCAAGTAAGTCTATTTTTCACAAATTTTCCATGAGTTTTCTCAAATTAAATAAAACAGTTCAAAAAATATTTTTTATGGAGATCAATGATAATAGTGAATAATTTATTTGAAAAATGTGAAACATTAACAAAATTTTACAGTGCGGATCAAAATACAGCATGTTTCTTATAACCTTAAAATCATAAATTTATATTTTGTACATAATACCAAAATTTGTTTCAGGTAACTTTTTCTTCAAAAAAAAAGAAAAGAAAATAGATTTTAGAAAAGACTGGAAAAACAACAGCTTCAGAAAAATATTTAAAATTTAATATGGAAAAAATCGGAATCTTTCCTGGAAAATGGAATTGAAGTGACAAAAATCGTATAGACATCTTAAAACTTTCAATTCCCAAAATGAGGCGTGAGACATCTTTTGAAAATCCTGAATCACATCCCTCATGTGGTATGATACCAAAAATTGTTTGTTGATGAAAGAAGTATTCAGAACAAATTGTAGAGGAAACCCTAGTTTTAGATACCGAACTAACTATTGATGAATTTTAATAATACTTTTTTACGATCTAGCGAAAATTTATGTAATAAAATATCAAAATATGTGTTTCTGAGCCAAATGCAAAATCCGTTATTAAACAAGGATTTAAACTGGACCTATGAAGTCCACTTTCAAAATATGTGCGGTACGAATTCAAACTGGAAGGCACCTTCTTGGTTCTATGTAAAATTGTGGACCCTTTAGGGTTTATATAAAAATGTGGACCTTTTAGGTCGACTTTCAAAATATGTGCTTCAGAGCCAAATCCAACACTTTATGACGAATTTCTTCGAAATCCGTTGCTAAACAATGATTTTAGAGCGCTACGAATTTAAACTGGAATGTATCTTTGTATGAGGGCTATTTCAAAATTTGGACATATGAGGTCCAGTTTCAAAATATGAATTACTGAGCCACATATAGTGCCACATGCCAAATGTCATCCCCAACAAGGACATATAAAGCATTCACTGAAAGAAAAATGCTTCATTATCTCAATGAAACCGTTACATAAATGTGTTTACATTGATGCAAAGAATTGTTTCATACATGCAATGAAATGTTTCATTACCATAATAAAATATTTCATTAACAATATTTTTATTGTTTTTTTGTCATTAATACAACGAAATGGTTTTCATTGATGCAATAAAATCTATATTTTGTATAAATCGAGGCAAATATGGATAATATTATGAGATTCTTAGTCTTGATTATAATGTAGAGTATTAAATTTACTATTACAATACTTGTTTAGGCGATTATATTCAGTTTTATTTACTTTTTCTGTCACAAACAAAATAATGAAACTCTTTCTTAAGCCGAATGTAACATTTCATTGCCAGAATGAACTGGTATCATTAAAATGTTATAATTTTTTAGTGTGCGTATTTCTGGGTGGCATACAGGAAGTAAGATATAATTCTCATTCATTTTATAGTTCACTTAGCTTAAGTATTTTGGTTTCTGCGCCAAATAATTGCTAAAAAAACTATAAGTAGATGGTGCACAGCTAACTAAGCAATAATAAGGGTATTTTTAGTATTAATTCATTTTGATGCAGCAATGAAATATCTGCATTAGGTCAACGAATCAATGTCATTAAATCAATGAAACTATTTCATTACTACAATGACAAGAAATCACTAATGAACATTTCTCTAATGAAACTAAAAAATTAATATAAAGACAATGTTTCATTGTCATTAAATCAATGAAACTATTTCATTATTACAATGACAAAAAATCAATAATGAACATTTCTTTAATGAAACTAAAAAATTAATATAATGACAATGTTTCATTGTATTAATTAATGACACTTTACATTAATCTAACACTAATGAAACATTGTCCATTGATTGCTTATTTAATGAAACATTTTACGTTGTATCAATGAAGCTCTACGTTGGTGCAAAAACAGTGACAGATTTCATTGATGCAATGTTCTTTTTAGTTTTGGCCAAACTATCGAATATGAGATTGACGGCTCCAAAAGGGATTGAGGAGTTGGTTCCGGTGTCATATGAGAAAAATCTGGCCTATTCTGTTCATTTCGATTTCCTACCAGCTGCAGCATATTTTTTGCAGAACTCTTCGGAAGGCATGCATTAAACTTTTTTCTTTAGGAACAATGGGTCACATATGAATCTTTGTAGACACTCAAGTCGGCATTGGTAAGATATTTAATTGATATTATAAATCTAATGAAACATCTCAATCTTTCAGAATGGACACAACAGTCTTTTTCGAGTGGTGTGGTCCATTCAAAATGGTGTCTGAAGGCTCTAATTACCGCTCCAGTGTCAAGTAGAGCCGTTGAAATGTCACTCATTTATTAGGTGGTTTGTTCAAACATTATTATTTATTTACCAGGTGGAATCATAAGTAAATAAGTAAGTAATAAATGCTGGAAAAACATTAATTACAGATTCGAATACAAGTTCTCCGTACACTATAAAATAATTCAAATGGAAATGCCAAATATACAAAAAATGTAAGCAATGTGCACGAATTGTGAAACATTTGCTCACAAAGGGAGCCAATGACAGGTGATCTCAGTCCCATGGGCATAGACTCTCAGAAATCTTTCAACAATTTTCTGCAATTACCAAGATTTTAAAAATGTCAACAAACAAAAAAGAAAAAAAAAACATCAAATCCACTTAGATTGCCATCATTTCAAATCATGTTAATTGAATTTATTCAAAAACTTGGAAGATTTACACCAGACATTAAATTCATATCAGACCGAGCGACCAGTTGCTCAAGTTAAGTGCAAAGTTGTTGTACAATCATCAGTTCATATTATCCAAGGAAACCCACAGTATAAGAAAGGAAACTCATGAAAACTCGAGAAAAGTTACGAAAACTAATGGCATAAACAACGCACAGCACACAAAATGTACACAAGACCAAAGAAAAACTTTTGACATGTCGACCTGGGAAAAACAACGCCGGAATATATAAGTACATACATACTACATATATAATGTGCAGTGTAAACACAAATACTGACGTAACTTCCACACTGTCATCCTTCAATAGTTGGTTGTTGTTGTTGTTGGACCTCAATAAACTTGCAGGAACTCCGGCGCAAACACTACAAACATTTTAAAGTTTCTCGGGAATCTTTGGAAATGCGCGCGAAATGTGAAAATCTTGAAACCTCCAGATGATGGGGATAACAACACAACGTCGTCTCGCATCAAGTTGACGCTATGTAGTGATTATTATGTGATACGTCAATGCGACATTTGCGAAATAAAGTCACAAGAATCCATATAACATCCGGAGTGAAATTCTTTCAAAGCCAACCCAGCATTAGTAGTAGTACGACAATGACGACGATGATGATGATGAGGAATTGCATGGTGCCAGAGGACCGGATGAAAGGGAGATCTACAGGAAATGTAGATGGTTTGGTTTCCTTCTCCCCTTTTTGGAACGGATAACAAGTTTGATTGAAACAAAACTTTGCCATTCAGGGAATGCAATGAAAGGGCATGGAAACCAGAATGGGAATCACGATTCGAGTATATAATTGCTTGCCTGCAACACCCAAGAACTATATACGTAGTTAGAAGCGAGTACATACAACGTCAACGGTTTACGTGTTCATAAGTTCGAATGTACTCGTAAGTAGGTGGCAACCCAGCATAACTTGTGTCTTTACGAACATACACATCCTTAGATAAATATTGATATGAAAGATCTTTGTTTAACTAGGGCGATTGAAATTCAAGCCCTTCCAAAGACCTTCATGTAGGACCAACGAAATTTTTGTAACCGGTTAAACAAGATATCATGGTTCCAAATATAGTAAAAACATTTCCATTGGTAATATTAGAACTAACGCGTTTTCGAGGACCTTGCAACGCTATCAATATCACAGCATAGATCCATGATTGCCGATTATTTGGTGTCCCAATTGAATGGGATGTTTATCCAACAGTACTGCACCACGTGACAATTAATCGAAACATTTGGTGAATGCGCCATATCTCGAAATGTTCCAGATCACTGAGATCATGCTGCTTCTAGATTATTTTCTCAGTGGTTACGTGAACTCTTGGTTTATACTTCTGATTGTATGCTTACAACATACAGACCGACGGACAGCAATTGGACGTCGCACAGTGGTTCGGAATCAAAATCCATCAGCTAAAATTCAATAAATGTTGTTCTAGTACACATTTTTGAGTTCTGTAGAAAACCAAATTAGACAAGGAACCAAGGACTATTTTGAGATATTAACACTATAAATCAGGAAATCGGATATATTTTAGAAATCGGCCCAAAGATGACTACTTTTCGTATTTTTCGATTTTAAAGAAACTTATAATTTTTATTTTTTTCGTTTTTATGTTTTTTAACATATTTTTACGAATGCGAAAAAAAAATAATTTAATTTAATTTAATTTTTGTATTATAGATTTTCACGTTTTCATTTTGAAAATTAAAAAAACGTAATTCTCTTTTTACTTTGTCGAACTGTTTCTTACACATTTTTAGAGATTTGGACTCAAATTTTTATTTGAAATTGTGGTTTCTTAGCTTTATTATGACGCCAAGATTATGTTTGTGCCAAATATTGTTTGGTTGTAATGAATGTTGTAAAAAATATCATTTTTGAACAAATGTCTGAATTTGGACCAACGCAACTTTTTTCCTTCAAAAGCCTTTAACGAAATGTATACATATTTGGAAAGCTTGCAGGTTTTCCCATTTTTGTAGGGTAAGTTTTGCCTGCCCGTAACTGCCCCATTTAGTGCAAAAAGTCAGATTTTTTAGTTCCAAAACGCAATTTCCTCATTTTCTCCCATTAACTTCTGAAAAGTAGGCACGCAGATAAAAAGATGAGCAAAATATCCTTATGCTCATGCTAATTTTTATAACAATCTGAGTTCATTTGCCGGAAATATGCCCAAAAAAACCAAAATAATACCTGATTTAGCAGACATATATTGCAAAAAGTCGGATTTTTTTTCCAAAACGCAATTTACTCATTTTCTTCTCATTATCTTCCGAAAAGTAGGTACGTAGATAGAAAGATGAGTAAATTTCATTTATATTCATGCTAAATTTTATAGCAATCGGAGTTCATTTGCGGGAAATATGCCCCAAAAAACAAAATAATAATATAATAATATAATATAATAATGCTAAATGAAGTGTTATTAGGGATAATTGTGGGCTAATTTCTAAAATATATCCTCAATATCTTAATATCTAAAAATAATCCTTCGGTCTTTAAAAATTTTTGAATTTTGGCCGATGGATTTAGATTCTAAACCACAACAACAAAGATTCCAGAATAGAATAGTAATGTCTGGATGCTCTACAGGATCGACCCTATACAGATGGATATAGTGTAAATGGGATCCCGCAAAATACTTGGTGTTTAATTTATAATGTGATGAAAATAATCTTACCTTCGTAGATATTTTAAAATGGCTTACCTGGAAAAATAAATAGAAAAGTCAAATATGTTAATGTTTTATTTTATAATTTTTAAACTTTCCAAATAAAGGGTGTTTTTTATTGGGTATAGAACTTTAAGTTGGCATCACTTTTTTAACTGGCGGCCATTTTGTCAGCTGTCAAGTGATTAATATTTAGTTTGGTTTGCCATTTCATCATGAACAGGTTGACAAAAGAACAACTCTTGCAAATCGTGCAAATTTATTTCGAAAGAAATAGTTCAGTTCGCGAAGTTCACCGCAAGCTCCGTCCATTTTATGGTCGACATAATCGTCCATCAGAGCAATTAATTCGGTTAACCATGGATCGTTTTCGCACTACGTTTACTCTATGTGATAATACGCATCCGCAGAGACGTTGAACAGTGCGCACCGAAGAAACAATTGCCGCTGTAGAGCAAAGTGTTGAAGAGGACCCGAATGAATCGATTCGCCACCGTGCACAGCAATTGGAGCTGCACAGCAATTGGAGAAAGTGGTTGAAAATTGGACCTGTAGAATTGGCTATATTCGAGCCAGCCGCGGCGGCCACATGCCCGAAATCATATTTAAACATTAATGGCATAAAATTATCCTTCCAATAAAGCCAAATTGATGGACATTAAAACGATTTTCTTGTGTTTTATTTCAATTCCAAGTTCTATACCTCAATAAAAAAAACACCCTATACTAAAAAGAAATAACAGAAAACTTATTTCTAGATAAAATTCAGAAAGTGTTTTCACTTCATAATTTTGCATGAAAGATATCAACAATTACATTCGATATAAGGAGAAAAAATATTAATTTAAAAAATCTATATTTGGTATTATTTATGTAAAAAATCCTGCCCACAATATAAAGCAAGTAAAGAAAGGCAAAAGTCGGGCGGGACCTACTATATGATACCTTCCACTTTTCAGTGAATAAAGGATTTTGGTTCAGGTCCTATAGCATGGACCAATGTCGCCCACTCTCACAAAATATTTTCCAGGTGAAATATAACGTGACAAAATTAGTTCAAAATCTGTAAAGGTATGTGGCTTCTAGAGAGACAAAAATTTAATCGGGAAGCACATTTAACATTTTAAATTTGAACTACCGATTACATAAACCTGAAAAGGTTGATATTTGCAATATGGGACGCTATACGTTCGAACAAAATTGAGAAATACTCAAAACTTACTTCCAAAGTAGTGAGCCTTTAAGGCAAACTGTAAGAAATTTACGTGGAAAATTTTCGTGTTTTCAGATGAAGCTCATTTTCTTCTCGTTGGCTATGTCAATAACCAAATTTTCCCCATATGGGGTTCAGAGAATCCACACGTGACTATTGAGAAGCCAATGCGTCCACAACAAGTCACTGTTTGGTGTGGATTTTGGGCTGGCGGCATCATTGGGCCATGTACTGAAAAAATTGGGTTGATCGGATGAGGTACTGGCGAGCCAGTCGTGGTATTAAATTTGTATTCCGTTATTAAAACAAGAAACTTGAAAAAATGATCAATACATTTTTTATAGCAGATTCTAATTTAAAATTTTAAATATCCCACCCTATATGTTCATTAGTTCACCTAAAAAGAAAGCATAGTTAGTTTTATGACTACCCACAAAATATTTCGACTATATCTGAACCGATCTGAAATAAAAGGAGCCAAATTGGAAGGAAATCTGTTAAAATATGTAGTTTCTAGAGTGGAAAAATCGGGGAGTAATTTTTATGGGAGTTATATATAAATCTGAACCGATCTGACCCACTTTTACCATAGACAGAAAGACAGAGGTCGATCGGTATAATAAGTCGATGAATCTATCTCGCTTCCTGTTGGTCCTTACAGACAAAAGCACAACACATAATATCCTAGTGGACGGTGTAAACAAATGCGTTTCCATGTAAGTAATTAATGGTTGGAAAAACTGTTTCTAAAAATTTTAATGTTTCTCCAGCAAATATGTTGTCTGCACCGGTCTGTTATGTTCCTGAAATATTTGTAAAATTTTACTAAAATTTATGTTCTAGAGCCGTAATAGGGCAAGTCGCAAAGACATTTTAGCACCACTCAAAACTACGCATTACTTTCATTGTAGGTATTTTGAGATCGTGTTTATTGTGTCATTATTGTGTAGTGCGAAAAAAAAAACAATTTGAAATTCAGAACTTATCAGTTAATATTCATAAATTCCAATAGAAATTCAGTACTCATCAATTTATTTTCAGAAATTCTATTTCATATTCACTCATCAGTTGAAATTCTGAAAATTAATTGATGAGCACAATGGATGTGTTCTAAATTAGAAGTGGAATTTCAATTGACTTATTCTGTATTACATTTGGAAATGGTGTAGTAGATAAACTACATGCGAAAATTTTGAAGTAACTTTACTCATACTTAGCTATTTTTTCAAATGGAGTAAATTTGTTAAACCAAACCAGTTTAAGGGGACTGTCCTCAAAATTGTAGTCATTTTTAGAGGACTTGTTTTTTATAACATTGATTCTATTAAGACTACTTGATTCGAGCTGTGTTCGCTTTTCGAATAGACGAGTTATGTGTGTCTATTTATGATTGGCCTGTTTGATTTACGTAGTGCGTGGAGTCCAAAAAATATTTAATCCAAAAACATCCATTATTTTTAATTTTATAGCATAAAATGTATGTAACATTATTTATGTACTTCCCTAATAAAATTTAAATGTTTAGAATACTTATATTTAATAAGGTCCCCGATGAATACTTCAAGGTGTTGCAAATGGAATGACAAAATTAATAAATATGCTCCATCCTATGGTGGAGAAATAGGATGCACAAATTTTATAATTTTCTAAAATACTAGCTTCTACGCTACAACTGCTGAATAGCTTCAAAATTAGCTTATGAGTTTTTGAGATTAATATTTATTTCAACCTCTTCACTGTAGGAGACATTTGCATCATTGAAACTGTAGAATTTAATATTATGTACGATATGACCTGGACGAATTTGCCACCAGTTTTACGCTAAACAAGCATTCGAAGTCAAATGCACTTTTCCAGTTCATGTCAATCAACACTTATTCTTGTGTCGTTTAAAAATATTCCCTTTCAGCTGTAAAAACAATAGAACAAAATTCATTAAATATTCGAATGTCGCTATTTCGATTAATTCAACAGCACGTGCTACCGATATAGGATTTATTGGAATTGTCTTTGTTCGTATGTATTTCACTCAAGGACAGATCGATATTCATTTGTCATACTGGAACGTTGCAAACTTAAATGAAATTCTGTATAAAGTAATTGTTAAGTGTTTGATGGGCATTTTAATTGGAAGTTCAATTTCAAATCAGAGCCAATGACATGGGCAGGAAACTGGCATAAAAAACTTTGACAAGAAACAAACAATGCGATATGGAAGTGTATTAAGAAAACAAAAAATGAGAATGACAAAATTTCATGTGATGGGATTAACATTTTTCTTTTGTCCTTCTTATCAAGGAATGGATATATTAACTAACAATAAATTAAATGTTTTTCAAGTGTCTACTTTGTTCTGTGAAAAGTTGAAAAGTAATTATATTTTTAAACAAATATTTCGGTATTCGATTTTTCAAATCGTGAAGAGCTTTATTTAAATTTTTCTTTTGTCCTTCTTATCAAGAAATGGATATATTAACTAAAAATAAATGAAATGTTTTTCAAGTGTCTACTTTGTTCTGTGAAATGATAGTAGTAATTATATTTTTAAACAAAGCTTTTTTACAACTTTGGTTTCTTTGGTGACCCCCACTTTTTCGATTTTCTCATTTCCACGATATAGTTCTGAACTAAGAATTCTCTCAGACATTAAGTTACAACATTTGTTCACTTAGTATAATGCTCTCTTCGAACAAAATATTAAAACTTGACTATAAGTTTATTCAACAAAAATGATCTACTCAACATGCCCTTTCAGAATTATAGTGTCGCTTCTCTGTTCCAAAAATGCTGTTGGACAGTGTAATTAAAACAACATATTATTAGCAGGATTCAAAAAAAATTGTGGATGTTTTTCGACTAAAATAAATCTTATGTTTCTTTTAAGCGTTGCACTGTGGGGCCTCTGCCAATTGGTAGAAAACTTATTACCGATCAAAAATCCGAAAACCGTTTCAAAATCGGAAAAAAATTGTGGTTTTTATAGCCGCTCCAAGTTGATTCATTTCTTCAGAACTCAAGAAAAAACAAAAAGTGAAAAAATTGTAAGATTCATAATTGAGTTACAGACTAACTATCTACCCAATTTTTACGTTTTTGGTCTCGTTTCAAAGGTACGTTAAATGAAATGGAATAAAACAAAAATTGGTGTTTTCTGAGGCTTAGTTACCCAAAAATCGCGGTAGTAAAAACATTATATTTTGATCGTTTTTCAACTTTGCCGTATTCAATTAAAGTTGGCTGCTGATACTTGCCTATTCGCATGTTATAACAATAAAAGTGTGGCACCTCCAACACAAATTTATTTTTTTTTTCACATTTTAAAAAGCAACATATTTGGAGTTGTGAAATTTTGTGAGAGTTCATTGGGTATTAATTTGGACATTTATGCAAAAAATTGGCGAAATTGTAAAAGGGGGCGTGGTACCTCCCATACGAAATTAAAATCAATTATCAAATATATTTTCTATGACACTGAGAGTGTTGCAATTTTATGTGAATCCATCCATTATTAATCTGGGTAGTTGGGAGAAAATGGGCGGTATTGTTGAAGGGGGCGTGGCACATCCCATAAAAAATTAAACCTAGTTATAGAGTATTTTCTCTTACCTGATACCAAATTTCCTGAAAATATGTGTGAGTTCATTAAGTTTTCACTTACGTAGGCAAGATACAAATGAAAGAAAGGCGTGGCACCTTCTTTTCATCCCAATATATATTCCGTTATATGGCAACAAAAATCTTGAAATTTTGTTTGAGTTTTTTGTGAGTTTATTGAGTATTAATGTGCAAATTTGTGGAAAAAATAAAGTAAATATATGTCCCTATTAATATTTTAAAAACGTTTGTCTCTTTTCGGAACTTCATACAGATAGGATCTATATGCAATATATTAAAAAAATTGCACTGGGGGAGGGAGGGGCGTGGCAAAACTGTTTTTGAGAATAACTTTATAAACATATATTACTGAGCACGAAAAAAAAAACAATATAAACCCGAATTTTGATTTTTCGGTACGTGTTTTTTTTTGTCTGGAGAAGCGGTCGGGGTTCAGTTAGTTAACTATAACTATATTACTAAATATGTGAATATATGTCATGTTAGATCAAAAAATATATGAAGAATGAGTAGTTTGGTAACAAAAAAGTAAATGTAAAATAACACGAAATATAATGTTTTAGAAAGGAAAGAAAATCCATATTCAACGTATGATTTTAAAGCTCCCAATAAGTATAAATGTCTTCTTTACAAAAAATTTTTACTTTTGTAATTATGTTCCCTATTTCAGAAGTTATGATTTTTGCAGCGAAAAAAGTCAAAAGGCCCCACTGTGCGTTGTCCCAAAATATTTCGTCCTTATCACTGTCCATTCCTTAGCTAGTCACTTTTTTATTATTTTATTGCTATAGTTCTATATTTTCCTATAGTTCTGCGAACATAATTTTAATATTTTTTAAAGAAGAATCTTTCCTTAGATTTTCCAAAAATCGTAGTCATGTGAAAATGTTGTTGTAAGATTTTGGCATGGAATGACTTATATATGGAAAGCATATAAATTTTTTCCAAGATCAACTTGATATTTAAATGAAAAATTTTTGGAATAACTATAGAATAGAATCCATCTTTAGACTTGTCTGGCAATCAAAACAGTTTCCTGGGAAATCCCAATCAGTCGCTCATTTTGCTCCGCGCCATTCCCGCAATATGGTTACACCACAAACACACACAAACAAGCGTTCAAGAAAGGTGTATGTGAAACTTTGATTGTCTCTGTGACTTTGTGTGCGTGTATAAGTTTGGTTGAGTAATTACTTTTGACCTTGTCCAGTCGAGCAGTCACTCACGTTGCCACCGCGGTGGCGGTGGTGGTTCTGTACTCGCCCAAAGGCAAAAAGTTCAATGATAAAAATAATCGATTATTATTTGTCAAACCTCTATCCGTTATTGACCATTATTTTCTTGTTGTTTGACGTTAATTTCACATACGTGTGTGGTTCTCTATATACAGGAGTCGCTGCAGACGAAGAAGGACGTTGAGGTGGCTTCGTGAATTTGTTGGAATGTGTGGTACCATGACATATCACCCGTTTGGCATCAATTATTGTACACACAAGCGAACCAACAGATACCTACAGACACTGACACGTTCGAATATCAAATCAATTTTTTTATTTATGACCTCCATTACCACCGCACAGTGGTGCCAATAAATTCACGCTAACAATAATTCCCATAAACTGCATTCCTTATTCCTTCCTGTTAACATTTTATTAAAAATATTTTTCATATTCCTCCACGAAGAAATTCTCATATTGATTAAAAATGTTTCCTTATACACTCGATGAAAAACTCACATATTGCCTAAAAATTTGTAAGTCGTTTATCGCAAAAAAATGGTCGAACACTGAAAAAATTATCTTCATAATATTTATGATTAATATTTATCCTAACCTCAGTGAAAGTTTTCATTAGAAAGTCGCCAAAGAAACATTTCATAAAATGCATGAAACATGTTTCATAAAGCACAAATCAATGAAAAATGTCATAGATTTTATGAAGAAACTTCATTAATTTCATGAAAGAGTTTCATAAATAGTAATAATTTATACTGAAGTTTCCAATATAGACAACGAATAAAGTCGACACACTAAAGGTGTAGTTGTAAGTTATTCAGTTGTAGTTCTTCATTCGAAGAACTTTTGTCATAAAAATACATTATTTTTCATAATAAGATTCATGAAAATTTGCATAGATTTTAGAAGAAACTTCATTAATTTCATGAAAGAGTTTCATAAATAGTAATAATTTATACTGAAGTTTCCAATATAGACAAAAAAGCAAAAAAAGGTCTGACTCGTTGACTAATTAATCAACACACACCACCATTGCGAAAGTCTTTGCAATCAATACATCTTTCACCTAAATCAGGGTTTAAACTTAGGTCAGAGTTAACAGAGTACAAATGAGAATTGCTTGCATTCAACGAAAAAAGTCGACACACTAAAGGTGTAGTTGTAAGTTATTTCATAAAAATTATGAAATCCTTCATTATATTTATGAAGACATTTCATAACACAAATATTTTATTGGTTATGACATATTTTATAATATTTAAGAATTGTTTCTTTAATACTATGAAATCTTTCTTTGATCTTATGAAACTAAGTTTCAATAATTTAAAAATTTTGTTTTATGAAATGTTTATGGAAAAATTGTATGAAACATTTCATTTTATTTATGAATTTTTCATACATATTAAGAAAAAATTCACTAAATTTATGAAAAATCTTTTCTGAAATTGCTTCATAAATATTATGAAGGAAAACTCTTTCAGTGAAGCTACTATCGAACCGGTAGTGTTTGTTTTATAGTATAGAGTGATTTTTTTGAGGTTAGGATTTTCATGCATTAGTATTTGACAGATCACGTGGGATTTCAGACATGGTGTCAAAGAGAAAGATGCTCAGTATGCTTTGACATTTCATCATGAATCGTCTTACAAACGAACAACGCTTGCAAATTATTGAATTTTATTATCAAAATGCGTGCTCTGTTAAGAAAGTTCATTGCGCGCTTCCATTTTATGGTCAGTTTAATCGACCCACTGAAGCGGCTATTCGGGCTATTGTGACTAAATTTCGCACCAAATTTACATTGTTGGACATTAAACCACCAACACGCTTACGTAGAGTGCGAACTGAAGAAAATATCGCAGCTGTATCGGCCAGTGTTAATGATGACCACCAATTTTCGATTCGTCGCCGTTCGCACCAATTGGGTCTCTGTTACTCAAAAACGTGGAAATGCCAAAATTGGACTAAGCGGATGGACCACCTAAGACGCAGCCGCGGTCAACATTTAAATGAAATTATCTTCAAAAAGTAAATGTCATGGACCAATCTAACGTTTCAAATAAAGAACCGATGAGATTTTGCAAATTTTATGCGTTTTTTTTAAAAAAAAAAGTTATCAAGCTCTTAAAAAATCACCCTTTAGTAGTAGCCCAAACTTACCATAGCACCACACTCGGTATACAGAGAATTAAGTTAAAGTTGAATATAAGGCGATGTCGCGCATTCATTTGGAATTTTTTAATTCCATGAAGTGACAACATGTTTATTCCAATATTTTAATTGAGCATTTTTAAACACATCGAAAAATTCCATGAAGTGATAGTGACAAAATTTTTATTCAAATATTTTAATTGAGCATTTTTAAACACATCGAAACAGTGAATGTAACGGTGTCTCACGAATCTCAAATTCACTTCACTCCAAATATGGTAATTTTGTTTATTGACATGTCCATTGAGTCTCATTTCTGAACAATGAATTTTGAGACCACTGACCGAAAGTGCGGCGTGTCGTTCATTATGTTCCCATGGGAGTTTCCACGGTGCTGCTTTTAATCGAATGTTAGAATATGGAACCTACAAAAGAACATTACAATTTTTTCCCTGCAGGAAACACTGTGCGACTTGTGCTTTGACCATATGGGCGGTGAACTAAACCGTACGGGTCATCGTAGGAGTATAACGTCACCTGAAATACAAAAGGACGAAATCCACAAATTCACAGTTTTCAGGAAAGGTGTTTTTTTGCTTTTCCTGAAAATTGTGAATTCAGTTATAAAGTTCATATTGTGTTAATATAAATATTATCTATTTTTGGACGTAGAAATATATCTTTTTGGAATTGACGTAGTTCACTCATGTGCAAATATAAAATGCTATAAAAATGTAAATGTCATTGTGAAAGTCAAAATATTACTACTTTTTGTCTATTTTAGTCAAATTTACCGCATTCAATTCCAAACGTGAGTTGTGATTTTTGGTTATTATGTCTTTTTGAATTTCATGTGATTGATTGTCGTTAATTATTATTTTTGAAAGAAATATTTTGTTCAGTATTAACAAAAGTCATGGCCAGCGACTTTTACTTTAGCATGAGTTTTATTTACTAACTTTGGAAAACATTAAAAATGATGACAGTCAAATTATAAGCTATAGATTGACACATTCTGGGTAGGTAATTTATATCAAGTTAAAATATTGGATTTAAAGACTGTTCTAAGTTTTAAGATTTGCGAATGCATTTGCAATTCGTAATAAACCAAAGTTTATTCGGCTTTTATTTATTTGCTTGGGATGAATTTTCTATATGCTCCACCACGGAGTGTATTTGAGCCAAACTAGAGACATAGAAATTGAGTCCCATATTGGGAAAAAGTAGGATTTTTTGTGTAAATTGCAATATTTTTTTACTATTACAAACTACAACACCCACATATGCTTACAGTTTTAAATAAATGTTTCATTACACTGTCCAACAAATTAAGACTTTCTGATTGGAAAAGAGTAATTCTGAAAGGGCATTTTTGTAGAATAATATTATAGTCTAGCTGAGTTTCTTTTTATAATGGGTCAAAGTTTCAATTTTTTGTCGAAGGGAGCATTATACTAAGTGAAAATATGTTGTAAAGTAATGTCTGAGAGAATTCTTATTGTCAGAACTATATCGTGGAATTTTATGAGGATCAGTTTGGTGGTAGATAGTATGAAATAGGATAAATGTTGAAAATCTATTTCAATTTCATTATTCTAGTTAGAGTCAGTTGTACATTTTTTACCCTTTTCAGCTAAAACCGTAATCTACGGAAAATTCTAACAAAATTTCTCATGGGTATAATGGGTCTAATATGAATTCCTAGCCCGCAGAAATCGACTTCAAATTTGAGGTCACATTAAATGTTATAATTTCGTACTAAAAAAATAACGTAAAATTTAAACAGATATAAGTACAACACCACAAATATAGAAATAACAAGAAAAAAGGCGTTACGTTCGGCCAGCTGAATTTATATATAAATAATATATATATAAATTTAGTATGAAATATTTATAATTTAATAAAATTCAACATTCCTCTACAATTTTCGACATCAGAGTATTGGCTCGAATTAAAGATTAATGTTATTTAATGTCTGTTTGACGATTACGTTTCAGTTTTAAAGGTTTTCACCTCAACTGATAACAAATCGATGTGATGTAATTAATAATTAAAGCCTACAGTAGAGGTTATATTCGTGGCACAAACAATTAATTATAATTATTCACAATATGTTCACTCAATTTGAAGACATTTCCATTAAGCAACATTATTCTGCAATCTAAAGGTGGTGGTGATACATCCATCCCCTCCAACCACATATAGTCCGTAACACAGACACTCGTATTAATGATTCATGATAATAGACTTACAGTTATCCTTTATATTAACATATACCCGACTTGTGTGTTCCCCTGCCGCCGGCCACTAGAAATAGTCCCAAAACAAATTTAGCCGATAATGTTCACAAAATTAATCAGAAGAAACCAATCAACAATAAACAACAGCATTTTCATTCACAAATGCCAATAAAAGTATGTTTGGTATGCCCATAGACTAGTATAAACATATACATATATATTTGTATGTATGTATATGTGTCCAGGAAGGACAAGAGCTTTAGATAGCAGCAATAACAACCCGAGGAACGGCACAAACTTACAGTTACTTACCACTGCATACTTCATAGTTTCGGTTAATGCTGCCACTGATGAAGCCAGCAAACATCGAAAGACATTAATTGAAATGACAAACCATTGTATGGACTATATTGAAGGAATTGTTATTATTCCCATGAGAATATGTAGCAAGCACAGTGAATATGTAACACATCAGTTTATAATCATTTTGTATGCGGTGGATTTGACTATAAATATGTAACGCTTAGGTCACGTGCCTTCGGCTACTCTCTCCATGGAATATTTCCTAAATTATCACATCAACAATATTTCAGTTTCAACACTGAGGGTGATATGATCAGTTCACTTCACAATTTTTTTCACTTGCTTATTAATTATACCCTACACCACTTCGTGGACTAGGGTATTATAAGTTAGTTTACTGCCAAATGTTTGTAACACCAAGAAATAATTGAGCTAGACCCACCTTTAAGTATACGGATTGGCTTAGAATCACCAGCTGAATCGATTTAACGCAATTGTGGTCCGATTGTCATGAAATTTGGCAGAAGTTACTTTTTTGGCCAATGACGATTGGCATTGAATTTGGAGGAAATCGGTTCAGATTTAGATATATCGTCCATACAAATAACCCTATAATTTACACTATTACTGCTCTAGAACACACATTTTACGTGGAATCATGACCAAATTTTCAGGATCGTGTTATATTTACAGCCCTCATACAAATGTACCTCCGATTTACACTATTACTTATCTAAAATACACATTTTACATCTAATCTTGATCAAATTTCCCACAAAACATTTAGACTAGAAACACGTATTTTGAAATCCAGCTATATAGGTCAATGTTTTGGTATAGCCCCCACACAAATGGGCCACCAGTTCACACTATTATCGCTCTAGAACCCACATCTTACATTGGATCTTGATAAAATTTTGCATATCATCTTATATTTCAATAAAGAATACCTACTTTGAAAGTGATTTATAAAGGCCAACTTTTTAATGTAGCGCCCTTACAAATGGGTCTCTATTTTAATTATTACCTCTCTAGGACAGATTTGCAGATTATATTATATTTCATCTAAGAATACATACTATGAATTGAAATACATGGGTCCATATATTGGTATAACCCTCATACAAATTGGAAACACCTGGATTTAGTAATAAAATCGATGTATATACGCTGGGAGTGGTGTAGGGTATTATACAGTCGGCCCCGCCCGACTTTACCTTTCCTTACTTGTTTTTACATACATGTTTATCTTTTGGAAATATAGAATGGACATTATTGATATAATTGACAAAAAATTGATGCATAACGAGCCCTAAGCACTACCATTTTGTATCTTCCATCTTTTGATGAAATTCGTCTATTGGCGACCATTTATATCATCTCTGAATAATGTACAGCTTTGGAAACTTCCTTTACGGATTATATCTTGTCTTTATATACCTAATTTCAAAGCAGTACATACTCAAAAGGGCAATTAATAAAAACCTTCACCTGTATAACTTTGATGATGTCGTTTACCCCTTTTTGGCAAATAGGGCTCGATAGAACTTATGATTTATTAAGGGTGTTTTGTGATAAAAATTTTTGTTTAGTCCACTAGAAACAAAAAGACAATAAATTCGGTCACATCCGGCTATAAATGTTGCGAAAGTTACTTTTACGCAGAAACAGTGAATTAACAAGAGTCGTCAACAAAATGTTAACTTCTACATTTTGTAGAATTTTGCCATTCTTTGTAGACGTACGATATTTTTAAAAATAAAGTCATTTTTAATGGAGTTTTTTTCAATAAAGAAACTGTTGATAAATGTAAACCATATTTCGATATTCCCTTATTTCTAAAATCTATATATGCTTATGTAAGAGTTGCGTTACTGACTCACTTATCATTGATCAGAGCAAACGGCTGGGTTGTTGATTTGGGAACTATGACGGAGAGGCGGACTAAGAAAAGGTCTTTCGAATTTGTAAAATGGGACAAAAAGGGATAAACATCGAACCTTTTCCTGACTAAACGACAGTAGCTAGAAATATGAAATTCGGTGTGTGCCTTACTCTTATCATGTAGACACACGAAAAAAACGAATTTTTCGATATTTGTACTTTTATGAGTGCAAAGAGACAAAAAGGGTTAAAAATGATACCAATTTAAATATCTCTGACAAATTACTTGTAATAGAGTAGAAAGTGCAGGGTATCATATAGCCGGCGTCGCCCGATTTCAGTCTTTCCTTACTTGCTTTTGTAGAGGAATGTTTATACATGAAGATTTATTGTACATTTTGTAATCTCATTCTGCTTCTGTCAATGCTTTTTCATGGCAAATAGTTATTTCATTTAGTAGATATAAGAATTACGAAAATAAAAAAAATACTTTTCATTACAAAATTCTTAAATATAAAGTTTAACAACCAAACAGATTGACAAATTTCACAATTTTTTAATAATGTAAATAGACAAACGGGATAAAATGGTACTAATTTAAATATTGCAGATATATTCGTGAAATTCGATATGTACATTCCTCTGACAACGTAGACTTGCAACATAAATGTACTTTTTAGGGGAGAGCGGGACGAAAAGTTATAAATATAGTACCAACTAACGTATAATAGCTAGAATCGTGAAATTTTGTATGTACATACCTTTGACAACGTAGACTCGCAACATAAATTGATTCTTCAAATTTTGTACTTTTATTAGATTAATTTTCAAACTAAATTATTATAAAAAAAAAGTAAAAAAATTTTATGATTTTTTTCTTGATTATCAGAAAATGGCAATTTTTCAAATAATTAAATTTAAATTTTAAATATACAAAATTAATTAAAAATAATATTTTTAAGATGTAGGAAAAAAATCGAAATCAGCTGCAAGTTTATATTGAAAACTGTTTTTATAATCAATTGTAATCAAAGTACCTCCCACACAAGTTTAGTAAAAAATGTATATCTTATAATTCGTATACCCGTGCCTGAAATCCACTTTGGCTTAGGATTTGATCATGCACAAACCATTTAGTACTTCTGACGCACATAATCAGGCTCTAAGTAAAATTGAAGTCCTTATAACTTCCATATAACGGGTGATTCATCGTGAGGATTGATTTATATGTAAAATAAAACACATAAAATTATTTTGGGAGACTCGTTCGAGTATACCAACCGGTATCTCCCATTCACTGCAAATTTCAATTCTTGCAAAAGTATGCTTTAAGACCGAGGCCCTTACGTAAAATACGCCAAGTTGTCGAATACGACAAGCCAAGCTGTTGAGAATGACGACGAACCGACTCGCCACGGCCTTCTTCCTCACAGAATGCTATATTTCGTAATAAAGCTGTACAATTTGGAGAAGCTGTTGTGTTGAACACAACAAGTACTTACTTGCTGTGTTCAACAGTCGGCTAAACCGACTTATATATACCTCTCAGAGAACATATATACGGAAGTTATAAGGAATAAAATTTATCTAAGGCAGGATAATTTGTGGGGAAGGTGATAGGAGGTTCGTGTCACATAATCCCAGCTTCCTCATTTATAAAATAATTGTAAAACATGATCAAATATCAAGTCATAGTGGATTCCATGTACCAGTATAGAAGTTATAAAGGATTTACTATTACCTAGGATAGAGACAATTGTGTGGGAGGTACAAGAAGGTGAGTGGCTAAAGCAATAATATTTTGTAGGTTTAAAGTGATTATAAAAACATTTTCAAATATCAAATTTCAAATGATTTTGACTACCCGTATGGATGTTATTTCGGTTTTATTGTAACCAAAGTTTATACCACTTTGTGTCGGAGGTACCAGAAGGGGTGTGCCAATTTCGCCCATATTCCACGCGAATGTTATCACTAATGAAGCATTGCTAAATATCAAATTTCGCGGTATTCCGATCATCGGTACAGAAGTTTTAATTTTACGTAGTTTTGGGTGATTTGGGGGGTGATGGAAGGGGCATGACAAATCCCTTCATATTCAGTACACTTAAAGTGATTATAAAAACATTATCAAATACCGAAATATAGCTGATACCGATTATCCGTGTGGAAGTTATATGGGTTTTAATTTAACATGGGAATATGGGCTATTTGTGTGGGAGGTACCAGAAGGGGCGTGGCAATTTCGCCCATCTTCGAACTTAAACTAAGTTTGGGGAAAATATTACGATGCGCAAAGTTTGAATCGATTCCTTAACTCCCTTCGAGAATTATCGTGTACACCAGCCAGGACGGACGGACGGACATGCCTCAAACAACTTAAAAAGTCGTGAAACGGATTGGGTCCAAACATACTTAGGGCCTTAAGTCACGCCTTCAATTCGTTACACTTTTTTCTGTTTCAAATGATATATACCCTACTACTCTGTAGAGTGAGGGTATAAAAATGACAAAGCAGTTTGATATGAGTCATGTGTGATCTGATTGAAAATCAAACCCCACGATGAATCACCCAATATATACTCGAAATATTGAATCTGGTGATGATGTGGTGGGACCCACCTGGCCTGAGGCTTACTTGTTTTCAAATATGAGTATTTTAGTTCAAAGAAAATTTTAAAACATATATTTCCCCATGTGAGAGTAAAACATCGGAATATTTTTAGTCAACAATACCTGTACCATAAGTATTTTTTTTATATTTAGGTAGAAGAATTTTCATACAATCATCATTTTTGCTGTGTGTATGGTAGTGATCGTATTATAATCCCAAAAGTATAAAAAGAAAATTAATATCGTTTCCGAGCTTATGACACCAAAAACATCACAAAATGTTACATGGTATTCACATACACATATATACACATGTTACAGATGCATTTAAATGCTCTTTTTGTTTGATTTTTACAAGCGGATATTTATTCATTTCTTTTTAATTTAAACGTTACGACCGGGTGGGACATTGCCCCGTAACTTCCACGGATAAATGTCAAAATTCCTATTTGGAAAACATGTTCACAGCATTAACAACCACTTTGGTAGGTGATCGACTATTTATTTTTGTTTTGTCACACCGTGACACGTAAATTGTTTGCAATTTTGTCACACTCTGTCAGACTTCCACAGACGATGGCATAATCACACACTTTATGGTCGTCAGTGATTTGCTCGGTGGACCACTCAGCAGTAGTATTCCTGTGTATCAAAGATGTGTAATGGTCAACGAGTTCAAGCGAACGGAGCGTAAATTGTACATTATTGACCTCTGGTATATGGCTTGATTCCCTATGGCATTATACCACAACCCCCTCCCACATACTCTTATAAGTATATGTGGTATGTGTGTATGCCCCATCAAACATGTTCATTGCGACGCATTTGATTGGAGACTGATGATGGGTTGCTGAGAGTAGGCGTCCGTGTGATGACGCCTTGGCTGGCAACAAAGACTTTTGCACACATACTCATACACACACCATCGCTTCATAAGTGTCAATACGAACTCCCAAGTACGATGAATATCTGTGTGGTGTGATGTCTATGCATACATATGTATGTGTGCGTATAAAGTGTCAATAATGATTATTATTATTATTATTTTGGGAGAATCTCAAAAAGCAGAAACAACAACGTGTTAAAATTGTTGTTATCTCAAGGCAAAAAAAAACGATAACCATTTTTCTTTCTGTCTCAAGGAACAATTTGATAGCACCACCAACAGCTCGCTCAACCGCTTTCAGTGCAATGCAGAGAACTCTCTCCTGCCAACACGAATTCCCATAAAATTGCTTTCAGCCATAAATTTAATGGTTTGATTGCTGGTAGGTCCCTGTAAATAATGATGATAACGATGGCGATGGGGCAATAACAGCCTCCGAAAATACAGTCGAGTAAAAATCAAAGTCAGGCATTGTCGACTATATTATAAGCTATAGAAACGTACATAAATACTGCCGCATGTTTCTCAATTATTAAGAAATATATATATTTAGTAGATTGGCAGGGGCGGATAATAACATAATGCGTGCCGCCGCACAGTGGAATATTTTCATACAAGTTGCGGCAAAAATTAGAAGGAATAGAGCTAAGACCTTGAAATTTCGCACACACCCCCTACATCGTCAAATCCGCCCACAACCACGCCTACCTCCCATGTAACGTAAAATGAAAAAACACCATAAATTTCTTATTTTAATATATATGTTAATACAAATCATTACCACAGATTTCATTTGAGTCCACAAATAAATGAAAATTGTCAGTGCCACGATCAAGGCCCAAATACAAATTTCAGTTTTTTACGATTTTCGAATTTTTTGATAAAAATTATTTTATTTGATTTGAACTGGGATATTGTCCTGGCTCAAGACCATTTTGCTTCTATATTTAATAGAATGCAAATTTATTTATAAATGGCATGGTGACATTTATTACTTGGCTGCAGACTACCACGATCATGATTTCGACCATGTCAAAAGTCTTTTCAAGTGGCTTCCCAGCGACTTTTCAACATCAAACCCGGCCTCTATAAGGAGATGATTCTCACAAACGAACGAGAAGCACAATTCACTTGCCGAATTTGCGTTTAAAAAATCTCACCAAGTAAATCGATGACAAACGGCTATTATAACTTTATAAATAACTTAAGATTAATATCGGCCCAATATTTACATGCGCTCGCATGCCACAAAAACCTTACATCCCTAAAATATGCTTTAAATAAATGTTCCAAAATACATTAACAGAGAACAACGAAGAGAGTATTGCTTCATTTTTGGCTTAGAAGGTTTTACCATTTCAGCAATTAAATCGATGTTTGCAGCTATAAGCAGAATATTCTTTTTAAAATGAATAAAAAAGACAATAGTTTAACAATATTTGTAAATGCCGAGGCATCAGTCAGCCTCGCGAATGTAGCTTTATACTGTGGAAAAATAACAATAATATATAAATACATCATTCAGCTTAATCACTGTCTGAAAAGGAAAGCGAAAACGTAATTACACTTTTCTAAATACAAAAGCACACCTCAAAAGATCCTGTTTCTACAAACTAAACGAAATTTCAATACGACAGATGGTTTCCGAGATACATCCCAATAAAATTACCTCTATGATGATGAAATTTTCAACTATTTAATGAACTTTAAATGCAATCACAGCTAAAATTAGTCGCGATATTGGCAAAAATTTTTTAGAATATGCTTAATAGGAGTGTTCTTTGCAAAATTCAATCACTAAAGATGAGATTTGGGCGCATGAAATATGGGAGTTTTTGTCGCTGATAATACACTGCGCGTGGTGGCTACCATTGAGACAACTAAGACTCAACTCCGAGTAATGCGCGTATAACCAACGAGTGGACAAAGATCAAGTAAGTTGCAATTCGGTAGATATCTATGTGTTAAAATTACGGATATATGTTGTTTTTGCCAGCTGTAGATGCAGTTAGGACGATAAACCTTATTTCTTAATGGTATTGTTGTCAACATGTATGAGTGAACATTGGAGGTGGCTCTAAGCAGTAGGTTCTTTTCAGATCCTTTTAAAACTTATTAATTGAGATAACTTCCACTCTTGCACACAAATTTTTGCACCTCCTAGGAATACTACATACGTAAACAAAGGAAGATGTTCAACATATGACATTAAAAAAACCTTTCACCTTATTTTTTCGTCAAAGTTATCAACAGAAGCTGTGATATAAAGCTAAACATCTATTAATCCAATAAGGACACGCAGAATAATACGAAATCACTTAGGGGTGATTCCATTGGAACTGGTGTGACACCTTTGCTTAAATATGTTTAAATATCTTCCATATTCATTGACTGAAATTTTTTTATCGGGTTAATCAAAATATTATTGCAAATATAAATATGTCTAAGTGTTTTAGATATTGGAGATATGCCACAAACTTGAGCGTCACGGGTGTGATCTTAGTTTTGAAGAAAATCTTGAGGTTTTACTAATTTTCTTGATTTGTGTATTGTTTTTCCATGGACTTTATTAAATTTTTCTTATTTAAAGAGCAGTTCATACACATTCATCTGAGGTATATACAGGGTTTTCCAACAAGAGGTGTTATTTTGAATCACCCGGTATTTCGGTAGCTGTCTCTTTTGAAGCTTTTATTCTTTGACATTTGACAAGTAGAAACTACGCCAATAAATTAAATAAAAATGGAACGATACACGCTTCAACAACGCATTGAAATTATTAAAATTCATGAATGAAAATGATCCGGAATTCCATCGAAAAATCATCTTGACTGATGAGGCCCATTTCCACCTCGGTGGCTATGTCAACAAGCAAAATTGTCGCATCTGGGGCTCGGAAAACCCAAGAGTTATTGTTGAGAAGCCTCTCCATCCTCATGGTTTGAATGTTTGGTGCGGTGGTCCGGCGGTGTCATTGGACCTTACTTTTTCGAAAATTAAGTTGGATCAACAGTTATACATTGCATTTACAGCAATAATAAAACCATATTGTTTGCATTATTATCGTAAAATATTGCATACTTTTTGGCGCTCTCGTAAATATTTTAAATTTTTGGCCACAGTGTACATATTCTGGGCTTTTCACTTGACTTGATTTTTTGTCAGAATTACTAATTACACCGTGCGACAGTATTTTTTGGACCTGAACAGGACCATATACACATGGAACTAGATTTCGTATGTAAAAAACTATTTATTCCTTTTCATTTGGTTATCTTTTCTCCTTTTTACAGGACTTTTAATTTCCAAACGATATATTTGTTTTAATAATTTATTTTGTCTGTGAAGAAAGTTCATCGGGCGCTTCCATTTTATGGTCAGTTTAATCGACCCACTGAAGCGGCTATTCGGGCTATTGTGACTAAATTTCGCACCAAATTTACATTGTTGGACATTAAACCACCAACACGTTTACGTAGAGTTCGAACTGAAGAAAATATAGCAGCTGTATCGGCCAGTGTTAATGATGACCATCAATTATCGATTCGTCGCCGTTCGCAGCAATTGGGCCTCTGTTACTCAAAAACGTGGAAATGGGCTAAGCGGATGAATTTTATGTGTTTTTTTTTTGAAAAACTTTCCTATAGCTTTTAAAAAATCAACCTTTATATGCGAATGGAATTTGGATCAATTATGTGCACACAGTGATTTTTTTCCAGTAAATCTTTTGCACATTATTGGATATTGTTTTTTGTATAGAATTACTTACTTAATAGTTGATTGAATGCAAAGAAGTTTGTATTACCTGGAAATAAAGAGTATAAAAATAAGAAATTAAATTACTTTCAGTCAATTTTGTAAAGTATAAAATAAATAAGAACAGCAAACCTAAATCAAAGATCTTATTATTAACAAAAATAAACTTGAAACCGACACTTTTTGTGCTATAAAAAGTCGAAAGTTTAACTAACTGTTGCTTAAATTTGTCAGTGTTTCGATATTTCATAATGTGGGTACGTTTGTTTTCTAATTCGCAAACATTTGATTCCTCAAATCTATAAATACCAATTATTTGTTAACACAATTAGTTGACAAAAATGCTATTGGTTGTTAGCCATTAGACATTTACAATTCAAAAATTTCGTTATGATATCTCAATTTTGTAGATTTTATTTTATTTACCATATGATTTTTTTTTTTTGATTTTGTAAATAAAAATGGCTTTGTGTGTAGAGGACGCAAGACACTCCTCCTCACCTTCTGTCATCTGGCTCCCCAACTACCTTAGCAAATGACTTTCTGATTCTTTTTCTGAGTTTATTTTAGCACAAATATCTGGTCATATATTTTTAATTAAAAAAATCCCGGTTAGAGTTTTAAAGTTCTTATTCTGTCCTTTCCAAAATTATTCTTTATAAAAAGTTTATATGCTTCATAATTATAACAAGAATGGTTTCCCCTTGAAAACACTGAACACCAAAAATTTAAACCGATAACCCATAGTCCACATTCTTCATATCATATTTTTTAACGCCAATTTTAAATCATTTTGTGTATAAAATTTGTTAACTTAAATGCAGAAAGAACTTATAAACAAAAAGTTAAAATTGGTTAAACATTTAAAATCACAAAACTAAAGGGGCAAAACTATAAGAGAGATAGTAAAACCCTAGTACATTCTGGTGGAAACTCGCGTAAAACTTCACGGTATGAAGATTGTTTGATCAAAAGGACACTTCAAAGGGATCCAATTGTATTTTCTAATCAAGTAAGAAGTCGTTTATATTTACTCTTTATCGAAAGAACTATCCATAGGCCACCTGCAGAAGCCGCACTATTTTTCCAATGACGAGAAACACGAATAGGAAAGCCAGACTTGAGTTTGAAAAGGCAACATCGACTAGAGTGTTCAGAAATGTAATACTGTCTTATTCTCTGACAAAGCGAAGTATAACTTAAAAAATCAGATGGAATAAGGCATGAACGCAGACCACAAGGAAAAATATGAAATCCTAAGAATTGTAAAGCAACCGCAAAGAACGGAAGAGCCAAATAATTATCTGTGGTTGTTATTTTGATCAAGGAATTTGTTCAACTCGGAATATTGATGTAATTATGAATCGATTCATGTATCGTAACATACTAAAGGGAGTGATGTTGCCATTTGCCATCGAAGAGATGCCACTTCAATGGACGTTTTAACAGGATAACGATCCTAAATAAAATTCTAATTGCGAATTTGTGACAGGTTTTTAATATGAACATCGAACAGTAAAAATGACATGGGAAGGAATTGCATAATAAATCACAAATAATTATAACCTAATAAATGTACTTATATCGCCCAGAATAAAAGATTCGCTGCCAAGTATTAATTTTAAAAGTTTTTTGTTATCAATAAAGGAGGTGCTTTAGATTTGACCGTCTTTTTTTTTCTGGTAATAAATACAATTAGTATACTATAGTAATTTAATAACGTAATTCCTATAAAAATTAGTATGTGAAAAATATACTGTATATTGCTTTGCTTCATTAAATTCGATGTCCTTAATATAATATTTAAATGTGATTATAAGTTAACATTTGTCATTTTACTAACATAACATTTTTCTAGTACTATATATATTCCAACGTTTATATTTTGTAGTTATATATACATAAATGTCATTTAAAACCGATATATACAACTTTTGCACCAAATAGTTAGAATACCTAAGAGTGATGTTTAATGATAGTTTGTGTGGGCGGTGCCACGCCTCTTTTTCGTATAATGACCTAGTATATCCTGGAACCATCCATTGCCCAGAAGTTAGCTGTAAAATTATTGAGCGAATTCACCCATCTGTATGCCTGTTGTGATAGTTTTAAAATATTTTTTGTGTGGGAGGTACCACCGCCTATCGTTGTCCTATCATGACCTAGACTATCCAGGAACCATCCTCTGTCCATAAGATAGATACAGTAAAATTTTCAGGCAAATCGGTCCACCGGTTTGGCGTCCTATACGCAACATACAGACATACATTAATTTTTATATATTAGATGGCGATAATGTGAAAAATTAAAAATAACTTTCGTTAACGTTTTCGTTATCGCAGCCGGGATGGCTTAAAGAAAAACAGCCACATTGATTTTCTGACACGATAAAGACCTAGAAAATGTAAATAGATTCTAGTAGCATAGCGAAGAAAATAGGTCCCGATTGAACAAAATGATGAAATTAATTTTCGCGTGATATTTTGAAATTCTCTAACTTGTGCAAGAAGTAACACAACTTCTAGATTTATCCATATTTTTTCAAAAAAAATTTGTTTTCTTTGTTAGAAAGTTAGCTTTTAGAAAAAATAAATATTTTAAATTCAGCATTTAATAAGTTTTTATTGTGACAGGCATTTTGGCTATTCTCTCCAATTTTTATCAAATTTTCCAAATACGTACTTTTGTATATGACGTAAAAACTGTATTTGCCGACCTAAAAAATGGAAATTGTAGACACTAGGGTGGATCGAAAATAAATTATTCTTGTCATAAGGTAATATTACAATTATTTTAAATTTTTTGTGCTATAAGATACAAACGTATTTTTTAATAATTTCAAGCTAATTTCTTCTAGATTTACAGAAAATTGTCAAATTTAATATAATATTTACTAATTTTTTTATTTTGTTTTTCTTATTTATTTTTTATTTATTTTATAAACAAGAAATATACTTTTAATTTTAGTAAAATAATAAGATAATAAAAACAATTGCAGTCCAAATTAAAAATATTTAATAGAAATATTTAATAAAACCGAATGAACAGTGCTAATGTCGAAATATATTGGGATAACGCATTCAACTAACCAAAGATTTATTTTAGTAGGGACCATCCACAACTTTTTTTGAGCCCTGCTAAAAATTTAGTTATTATAATTACACTGTCCAACCAATTAATGCCTTTTGAATGGAACAGAATAGCGATCCTATAATTCTGAAAGTGCAGAGTTGATCTTTTTTATAGTCCAGCTGGTCTGAGTTTCTTTTTACTAAGAAAAAAAGTAATTGTTACAACTATATTGTTGAATTTTATGAGGATATTTTTTTTTGGTAGATCTTAACATTCCTAACATTCAATTTGACCATTTTTCCGAGAAAAACAAAAAAGTCCCTTTAAATAGGATATTTAAGGGTTAAAATGTTCTACGAAAAAAATTGTTGAAAATTTCAATGGGGGTCACCAAATATAGCTCCCCTACTGCTGAAACATACTTCGACACCATGCTAGGATTTTGAAATACTAGGCAGTCATATGTTAACAAAAAATCATTTTTTGAGTTTTCATGTGGCTTACATCGAGCCGTATAAAGGTATTATGGATATCAAATGAAAGACAAGGAAGACAAGGATCCAATTTTTTATATAGGGTCCGCCAAATAACTTTTTTTTTTAAATGCTATAAAAAAACTACTGAATATTTTCTCAAATTTTTTTTTATTTGAAAGTACAATACTTCCGGTTAATAAAGGAATTAGATCGGTTGAAAAATATTGACCAACGATTCAATACAGAAAACTTGCTTGGATTTATTTTCAAATGTATACATATTTTTTAATACAGCCACACACAGAAAAGATTTATGATTGTTGAAAGCGTAATATGATTACTGCTAAGGCAATTGAAGGACATCATATTAGGTTGAAAATTATAATTGAGGGCAATCAAAACATAGTTGTAGCTAAACATGAATTATTACCACTTCATGTCTTGCTACTTCTATGTATACACGATTAGCTACAACCATACTGTGATTATCCGAAACATAATTCCATAATCATAATATGGTACTCTTCGAATATGGTTTCAGCAATCTCTTCCCTGTGTGTAGGTATGGTATAAAAATGGCATAGGGTACCATAGAGTCTCTCCCGGCATCCCATCCTTTAGCTTTTTCCTTTCTCTCCCTCTTCTACTCTGTTGGTGAAAAAACGCATCGTTCAGTTATCAATGTTTCACAAGCATGAGGGTGGTGGGTTGGTGGAGACCGTTTTAATTTAGATGCGTTTGGCTAGAAATGAAATCATGGACTTTAACTAAGAATTTTTACGATATCTCGTTTACGTGAAAAATTTATGACGAGGGGGCATGACGTCGAACGCATCTGATGAGCTTTAAAAGCGGAACGAAATTATGCTAATAAAGTTGACAGTTGAAATGTGATTACACGAATTTTAATGATATTTTTGGGGGAGGGAGTGCTCTTAATATTTATAAGCTAAGGATTTGTGGCATTTGAGGCGTTAAGTCCTGTGGCCGCACATTAGCGACACGTGACTTCTCCTCCATATTAATTAATTGTCATTGTTATGATTGATTGGTGCTATTAAATTTGGATATATTAATCTCAAAAAATAATCAACATTATTATATTACATCATAATTTCGAAAGGACACTTTGTTGGTCGATGTTGTCCTTTGAAAATTTATTACATTTGACACAAATGACTTGGAACTTTGCATAAGGTACACATTTCAAGTAAATATGGTTCAATTTTATCTGACTATTTTTTTATTTATTTATTATGAATTACACTACAAAGTAAATTTATATTCTAATTTTGGGTTCAGAGGAGTGACTAAGACAATTGTAGCTAGTTATTGCAGCGACAGAGCCTCTGGTGGGAATCGAACCAACAACCCCAAAGCTGATAGCCGAGCACGCTACCAACTCGACTACCGGGGCGCTCTAACATTATCTGACTAACTTAAAGCGACGACCTTGTTTAGGTGGACTTTACATGGCATCGATTGGTTGCCCACAAGGAAAAATCTAGCGGGATTAAATCACAGGATATTGGTGGTCAATTCATGTCACATCGGTAAGAGATAATCATACCATATAATTGTTCATCCGGATTGTTCATACTTGAAGTGGGCTTTATTCAAATCCTGACAGTGTAGTACGTTCATATTTGAATTTCTAGCTGGTTAAAGAAATTAACGACCTATATAAATATAAAGATAGATCCAAATTTACCTCCTCTTTCTCAAACCGGTTCTTCACTTTGAATGAATATTAACTCATTTCTACTTCAATGCCAACATTAATGATGCAGGCATTTTCAACACGTGCCGCTGGTCATGTTTGTTGTTGTTTGTTGTCATAACATTTTCCAATCGAGATTTCCAAAATGATGCAAATAAAGAACGTGACTTGAAAAATATTTAAAAATTTACTCTTCCATCGCCGGAAGTGGAAAAAGAGGGCACAAAATCCTACCATAATTTAAATCAATGGCAACAACAAGAATAACGTTCAGCAACCCCTGCCACCCTACCAAGGCAGCAGCATGAACGTATTCCGTTCAGAATTTGGCACCTTCTGTGAGACCTGGAGCGTATTGCAATTTATGAGCCACAAGTCATGCTGAGCTAAGTATGTCAGACATATTGTTATGACTCAACTTTGACAACACTAACCCTTTCAATGTGCCATCGTATAACTAATTTTTAACAACAGCGCTGTAGTGCAGGCTGAGAACGTGCTATTGTAGGGAGAGAAATATGAAAACAGCGAGAAGTTTTGCTTCTTTATGAACACTTCTTAGCAGGGGGAGACACAGAACAGTTAACAAAATTTATCTCAAATCAGATCTAGATTCGCCATTGGAAGTATGGTACATGACAGAATCTCTGGGTAGCCAGCGTAACGAGTGTTTGTGAAAGAAGTACATGAATGAAACGCAAATGTCTGTCGGGCGAGTTGCACTTTTGTGACAATAAGGAATTTTCCAGCAGAATAACCACAGTGCTCGGCGGGCAAGCCGGTGCTCAGCACTTCGATGACGACATGAGATTTTTGAAAAATTTTCCATTTACTTATTTTTGGATACAACCCCTCTGTATGAAATCTGGAAAGTAATTTACAGGGTACTTTCAGTAAGAAGAGTACACCCAGCGGAGCTTCTCAGTGCGGTGGAATTTACCTTTTTTTATAGAAAAGGGTTACCGTTGAGGATTTAGCTAACAAATAAGTCTGCCCAGGGCGCAATTTTTTATGCGAAAAAGTAAACGTCCTTGGCAAAACATCTCATGCCGAGCTTCTTTAGAAACAGAGACTCAGATAAGTTCTTTAGATATTAGATATGCGACTTTAGATTCAAATACATAAACATTCCAATAGAAGTCTAGGACATAGCGAAAATTACTATGTTAAAGCCAGACAATAATAGTCAATATGGTCTATATATTCTTGAATACAAGGGATGGGTAAGACAAGAAAGGGCATGTGAGATGGGTAATTCCATTAAATAAGGGCAAAGTTCATATTATAGTTCCATTCTATTACGTCTGAAACTATGGACAAAATTAAATTAATCGGATTTCACGCAGCTATTAAAGATGTTGTATTTTGTGCCCATGGAGATGAATTTTCATACAAAATTATTTGCTTCGCTCCGAATGACTTGAAATTGTGTACAGAGTTTACAATTAACAAAATGAAAAAGCTCTAAAACGTAATCAAAATCGGCCACACCCATCATATACCGTCCATACTAAAAGCGAATTTTTCGTACAATTTTTTTGTCCGAATGTTTTGAAATTTTTCACAGAGCTTACAATTAACAAAATGAAAAGGTTCTGCAAATTCCATTAAAATTTGTCACTCTCATCAAATACCGTCCATATAACTCAAAATGATTATTTCATAGAAAATTGTTTGTTTTGGACCGAATGTCTTAAAATTTTGCATCGAGTTCGTTTAGTGTTTTATAAAATATTGATGAATTTTTGCATAAATTTAAAGAATATATTCTACCGCTTCATTCTGAAGCAGTAAGAAGACAGAAGTCACGGAGCCAACTTCTTTTTATTCCGGTGAAAACTGCAAACGTTGAACTTTATAAAACCATTTTAATACGCTCATATCTATTAAATTAGACCTACAATCAAAATAACATTTTTTTTAATTAAAAAGCAGGTCCTGTTTTTCAATAAAAATTACATTAGAATGTTAGCAGTAAAAATATCGTACATTCTTAAACTACTGAGTTGCATGTGACATTTCGTGGCCTTTTTCTAATACAAAATTTTACTAAAACTAGTTGTGGATATTTCTTAGTGAACCACTTTATAGAACTGCATCATTAGATTTTTGAAAATTAAATATCGAAAAAAGTCTTTTTTTGCCAGCAAAATAATGTTCGCCGTTTCGCCTCAAGTTTTGGGTGTTTTTTGGTGTAAGACAATGGGGATACTGTTTTCTCAATTCCATAACATCTGACAGTTAGTTAAGATATTTTGGCGCATGAAGATCCGTTTGAAAGTTATCTTATGGTTTTCTAAAAATTAATTTAATTCAAAACAAATAAGTAAAGGCTAAAATCGGGCGGGGCCGACTATGTGATACACTACACTTTCTATCCGAATACAATTCAATTCGTTAAAAAATTGAAAACGGGAAGGATTTTTGTATGCTTCCTAATCATAGGCTAATATGACCTGACCCAATTTGTCAAATCGAGAAGAATATTTGTATCGGGGCTATATCCAAACATCAACATGAAAAAATTCTCTGAAAATATGTGGTTTCTGGGGAGGAAAGTCAAGCTGGGAGCGAATATAAATATAAAGATATATATAAATCTGAACCGTTTTCACCTTGGGTGTTTCTAGTGGAAACATTAGATATTTTACCAAATTTGAAGAAGATCTGTTAAATTATGTGGTTTCTAGAGCAGAAAAAGTCAAATCGGGAGTGAAATTTGAATGGGTGCTATATATAAATCTGAACCGATCTGACCCATTTGCACCATGGCTGCTTCTAGTACAAATATAAGATATTTCGCCTAATTTGAATACAATCTGATAAAATATGTGGTTTCTAGTGCGGAAAAAGTGATATTGGGAGCCAAATTTGTATGAGAGCTATATAAAGGTTGATTTTTTAAAAGCTATAGGAAAGTTTTTCAAAAAAAAAATACATAAAATTCAGAAAAATGCATGAAATCTTTATTTGAATCGATAGTACGGTCCATATAATTTAATGTTTGAAGATTATTTCATGCAAATGTTGACCTTGACTGCGCCTCAAATGGTCCAATTTTGGCATTTCCACGTTTTTGAGTAACAGAGGCCCAATTGCTGCGAACGCCGACGAATCGATAATTGATGGTCATCATTAACACTGGCCGATATAGCTGCGATATTTTCTTCAGTTCGCACTCTACGTAAACGTGTTGGTGGTTTAATGTCCAAAAATGTAAATTTGGTGGGAAATTTAGTCACAATAGCCCGAATAGCCGCTTCAGTTAGTCGATTAAACTGACCATAAAATGGAAGAAGCGCGCGATGAACTTTCTTAACAGAGCACGCATTTTGATAATAAAAATCAATAATTTGCAAGCGTTGTTCGTCTGTAAGACGATTCATGGTTAAATTATAGACCAAACTGATGATGTTTGACAGTGAAACAAAACACGAAACGTGCGTCAACTGTTTAAACCAGTGTTGCCAAAAAGATAATAGCTAAAAAATCTCCCTTTATAAATGTGAACCGATCTGACCCATTTTCACCACAGACGTTTCTAGTAGAAACGTAAGATATTTTGCCAATTTTGAAGAAGATCTGTTAAAATGTGTGGTATCTAGAGCAGAAAAAGTCAAAACGGGAGCGAAATTTGAATGGGAACTATATATAAATATGAAGCGATCTGACCTATTTCCACCACAGGTGTTCCTAGTTAAAGTATAAGATGTTTTGCCAAATTTGAAAACAATCTGATAAAATATGTGGTTTCTAGAGCGGAAAAAGTGGGTATTTCTAGTGGAAATATAAGATGTTTCGCCAATTTTGCACAAAATCTGTTAAAATATGTGGTATCTAGCATGAAAAGAGTCAAATCCGGAGTGAAATTCGTATGGGGGCTATATCTAAATCTGGACCGATTTTCTTCAAATTCATCCTTGTCCCGTAAAACTTCGTTGTGCAAATTTTCGTTTGGTTCTGACTACAATTGCGACCTGGATCGTGATTACAAGAATAGATGGACAGACAGACGGACGGACGTACAGATGGACAGTGCTAAATCGATTCAAAAAGTGATTCTAAGTCGATCGGTATACTTAACATTGGGTCTATCTAGCTTCCATTTGGGTGTTACAAACAAATGCACAAAGACATAATACTCTCGTGGAGTGTTTAAAAATATTTTTTCTTCATAACAAAAAATTAAAAAAGTAAAATATTAAAATATATATATGCACTTATTTCAATTATTTTTGCTTTAGAAGTAGCCCAATACTTTCAATTGTAAAAAATCACGCAGGACTGTATTTTCTAAATTCCAAATTATAAAAAATATATTTATATTGGAAAATACAGTATTATGGTTTCTTTCAATAACTTTCGATTCGTGTGAGGTTCCATGAATTTGTTCTTTTCAGTTGAAAGTAAACACATTTTAACGGTTGACTTATTGAAGGGAATATTTTGTAAACGCGCTATCTCTCTAAATGGGACAGTGAATTAATTGACAGCATTTGTCGTGAGCTCTAACTCCTCTTGATAAATAAAATTATGTTTTTGTAAATTTTAATTGCTTTGGATACTTACATTTTAAATTCAAATAAAAACGAAATAAAATTAAAACTAAAACGAATTAAAGTATGGGATTCTTTTCGCAATCTTGTTCCATTTTACAAAAACGAGGTTGAATATTTAGAACTTTTCTTTGAACAGGTGTCTCGATCTTACTGGTATAGTAGCAGTCAGCGACTCTCGTGCAAGAGCCACATAAAGGATGGATAGAATTCGTTTTAATTTAAATTTAATATGCCTGACGAGAACTATAGCACAAGACTTTCCATTCAAATCCACGCGTCCATGACAGATGTTACCCTGCAATTACTTACAGCTCAAGATTATTTTAACGAAAATATGCTAATGTGAAATGCAACACTTTTGAAACATTTTCGAATTGAAGGTTAAACATCGATAATAATGTAGTTCTTTTCAATTAACCCTTGATTTTACACAAAAATTTACATGAAATGTTATCCTCAAACAGATGTTCAAATGCCAGTATTGTTGGATCGATAACAACTGTTCACCACGCAGTCCTCCTTCAAGGTTGATCCACTCTAGCATTGTTCGACGATTAGCCACACTAACTAAAACCGAAATTGTAACCGACATGTACAAAAGTATTGGTGGTGAACCGACGATAGCCGACCATACAGAGAATGGCCACAAATTAACAACGTCATGGCATTGAGACAATGATGAATCCTTCAAACAATCATAATGCAGCATAAAAATGTAATTAATACGGTAATTGACCAAACATAGAGTGAACACAAACTAAATCAAGGATACATTAGGCTAGAGGCGGAAGGAAGTGTCGAAGTGTCCTTTGAAGGAAACCTGCTGCATGGGGAAATCCACCTAACGGCTCAGTGCAGCACAATGGGAGGCACAACTTGTTTACGTTTCCGAACAACAGAATGCCGGGCACGAATAGGAGGCAAACATCTGGGATTAGCCCAGATGTCGAAGACGTCCGGCCAGTTCTAAGTAAATATTATTGAATACTTATTAAGGGACCTTGCCGTTGTTAACTGCAAATAATTGCCTTTTAATGTAGATCCTAAGAGAACCTGTATGGCAATGATGGTACAGGTTCATCCATTGTTCATGGCCGAACGGATGATCCTTGTTCGAGGGGAAAAGCCATCATCTTGGCACATATGCGCTGATGATCCTACCGTTTCCCGTGTTACTTGTCAAACAGGCGAGACAATAGACCTTTTTAGCGAGCTAAAGTGCCAAAATTAACTCTAAGTAAATGCGTAACACCATATGGAACGTCTTAGCCATGGTCTTTCCCGGCCATGAGGGGAATATCACCAGTGCACCGGAAATTCCTCGTGGCTTTTCCGCTACATGTCGCTGAATTTCACACACATGTGCGAGAATTTCCACAAGAGATCAAAACAAGTGTTGGAAACCTCGGGCAAGCAACCGTTCGCGACATGGCATCGCGAAAAAGAACAATGAGAGAGAGAATAAGAGAGAGAGAGGAGTGAAACTGAACAGAAGGAACTTCATGACGGCCAAACAGTAGATTGCATTATTGTCAAGAGCACTTCACTCTCAAGGATGAGAGAGAAGGTCACGAATACTTCACTCTCAAGGATGAGAGAGAAGGTCACGAATACTTCACTCTCAAGGATGAGAGAGAAGGTCACAAAAACTTCACTCGCCACTATGAGAGCGTGGGAGAGTGTGAGAGAATTAGAGGACGGGTATTCACAACACACAGTGGTTCAAAACGTAGTTAAGATCATGTGCATAATTTCGAAACGGCAGAAGGCTGAAGGATGGCAACTCGGAAACCCGTATGTGGACTTACATCAGAGGTGAAAATCAGTAAGGCCGAAGTCAGCAACACAAAAAACCATTTCCCAACTTAGCCGACTTCAGACCTACCCCAGAAAAGAAAATCTTTAAGCCCGGCTGAAGGCCGCCAATGCAGAAACCCTTTACTCCACGTAGGCTTTGAACATACCAGAGATGAGATATATATTTTGGGTGATTTTTTTTTTTTTTTTTTTTTACTAGTAATTTAGTAATTTACAAGAATTTTTGGGCAATTTTTATATGAGAAATGCCCCAAATCTTTGGAAGATATTTTATTTTTTCATTTGGGTGATTTTGCATTTTTCATTTAGGATACTTTTTTTTCTAATTGTTTGCTATTTTTATACCCTCCGTTTATAACTTGAATATTCATAGGAGACTATGAATAGCGTAAAGTATATATGTGACATTCCACGACAAATCGGACAGTTAAAAAAAAATATTTTTGATTTTCCTTCCTAAAAATCACCCCTGGTATACTTTGAGTTCTTTCTGATTACTCGTTAAAAGATATAGCTTTTGGAAAATCGTTAAATAGTAGTTTAGCCTTTTGCGCATAACTTCGTCAATTATGGTCCAAATTGGATATTTTTTTTAAATATTTTTGTTTTTTGAAGTACTTTTCAGAAAATATATTGAAAAATATAAAAAATATTCACAATGTTTTTGTATACAAATTTGTTTTTTTTTTTTTAATTAACACTTTATTTTTTAATTGTTTGTACTCCTCGATTTTCTCGATTTTTTTTATTTAAATAAATTAAAACGTTATATTTTTAATTGTTTGTACTCTTTGATTTTCTCGAAAAAAAAAAATAAATTAAACAGTCTGTAAATTTTGAGGCTTGGTTGAAAGTGGGCCTATAGAAACTGCTATGTTTTTTAATTTTTTGAAAATTTGGAAACACCAGACGTAGTAATTTTAATAAGCACACTTTCATCCAAGCCTCAAAATTTACAGAGTAATTAGATGTTTAAATAAGTTATTTTTCGGACCATTATTGACGAAATTATGAGCAAAAGACTGAAACAAGAACTATAGCTATAGCTATAGCTAGCTATATCTTTTTAACGAGTAATCAGAAAAAAACTCAAGTATACCAGGGGGTGTTTTTCAGTGGGTACTAAAAAAAATTAAAAAAATGGAGGAAATCAAAAATATTTTTTGAACTGTCCGATTTGTAGTGCAATGTCCCATATATATTCTGGTTCATTGCGAAATTCTAAGACGATCTAGCCATGTCCGTCTGTCTGTCTGTTGAAAGCACGATAGCGGCCGAACGAAATGCGCTAGGAGATTCAAATTTTCCCTAAATGTGTCTTATGGTTACAGATCGGTTGGGATTGAAAGTGAGCGAAATCGGCCCAGAGGGATAAATTTATATATTTAGATTTAAGCAAAGTTTTTAAGAGTTTCTGATTTCTTTACACGTGAAATTTGTTGCGTACATTCCTCTTGTAGCGTAAAAGCACCATAAAGTAAATTAAAGTTTTATCGGGCGAAATGGGACAAAAATTGTACCAATGATACGACAATAGCTAGAAACATGAAATTTGGATGTCCATCTCTTTAATTGTGTAGATACACAAAATAGAGGGATTTTTCAAAATTTGTACTTATAAGGGATAAAATTGGAAAAGAGGGATAAAATGGTATATCATGAAATATAATATATACTTTCATCTGACTGTGAAGATGCGTAACAAAAAGCATTTTTTCGAAATTTGTACTTTTATGGGGAAAATGGGGCGAAAGGAGGTAAAAATGGTACCAACCAAGAGCTTGGTACCGTTATAATATATAATAATGAAATTCGGTATGCACATTTCTTTAACTGCGTAGATTCGAAAAGTAAAGATCTAATTGGGATCAAATTTAGCACCAATCAAGCGGCTATACCTAGAATCATGATATTCAAGTTTGCACTCATCTGACTGCGTATACGAGGAAAATAAGAGGTACGAATTTTTCTAAACTCTAAACTGGTACAAAACAAATGGCTGTAGCTAAAATCGTGCAATTAAAATCATTATTAGAACTTTTCCTATAAAAATGGTACAGGCATATAGGCTGTAGTTGGAATCAAGAAATTGCAAATGGGGAAAATCGAACTTGGGGAAATTCGTTCTACCTAATAAAATTAAGGGAATTAGTATCGGACTTTTCCTACTATGCCGGTAATACAGTGCAATGCACTCCGTTGTGGAGGGTATATAAGATTCGGCCCGGCCCAACTTAACACCTTTTCACTTGCTCACATTAAAAATTAGTCAAATTTTTGGGTAATTTGTCCTAAGAACGATTGTTTGACGATTTTTTACTTTTCACTTGGATGGGTATAATTTATGGGTCATTTTTATTTGTTGCCCCTTTTTGAGTTGGGCCATTTTATTAGTTGAATTCGAATTTCTACGAATATGTCGATAAAAATATTTAATTCAGTGTATTGGGAAATTAAACTTAGATTGCCTATTCCGAAGGTTTATTCCCGCAAGAGGGGGTCATAATGTTATGTTCCTGAAATCATAATTTCTCTTCTAAAATTTCGCTTAATCTGTTTTCCTTTCAGTAATTTCAAAAATACAGATACTACCACTTTTATTTTCTTCCATACCACTGTGTATTGGCCCAACTTCACACTCGATCGAAATAGAGAGAGAGTGCGCCCACAAAACGACTACCGGTATTGTTGCCGAGAGAGTGAGAGTAAGAGCACAGTAGCTGAACACACAGAAACACTTCTTGGTCAAAGTGAAGTGTTTTAAGGTGACCATCGCTCGGCAAATATTTGCTCTTGCTTTTCGCACATTTTCGGAAATGTGTGAAAGATTCGTGCCATTCGCACATCCGCGCGAGATTTTCGAACATAGTGCGGCTGCGGTGGCGATGGCGGTACCTCTGTACCTGTATGTGTAGCACGAGTCATCATCAAACTTAGCGTGTGCTGTACTCGCCTCTGTGTGATGTGTGTGTGTGCATACATAACACAGGATGTTGTTGCCCGTGTTGCTCGCTTCTTCACCTCTTGTTGTTACGCTTGTTGCTATCATCACGAGCAATTGAGCGAAGACGAGTATCTCGTAAAGGTGATTTATGGCTTTATTACAAAGGATTAGTAGGCGAAATGTTGCTATTACTGCTGACGACGACGACCTACATACGCTATGACGAAGATCTGTGTGCATCCGGCGGCTGCATCAATGACCTTGTAAACAACATACGTGTCCCTCCCACCAAAGTTTTACCTGATGTCGGGCGATTGTTATGTTTATGTTTTTTCTGTGTTGTCATCTTTTTTGGAATTACTTTTTTATGATTTTTTTATGATATCACCTCAAATGCATCTTAAGCCTTGACTATGACAACGGCAAAGGCAACAGCAACAGATGTTTTGTTTTTCGCAATAGTTTGAACGAAATTTTCATAAAAAGATTCAAAGTTTCCCTTTCGAGGTGAACCATTTTCGCGGAATGTCTTGCCTCCTTCTATTTTCTTTGAGTGCGTGTGTGTGTATTTTCAATTTTCCCCTTTTTAAATGATTTTTAAAGTACATCAATGATGGCGAACGAGTCAACATACAGATATGGAAGTATAACCGACTTATTGTCCAACACGGATGTCTTTGGAATATTTGACCCATATATTTCTGTGAATTGTCATCATATGCCCTGCCCATATTGATTCCTTCTAAAGTCGCTTAGCTGCTGTTGCAGTTATTAAAACATATTTAGGTCATATGTTGAAATTTCCTTCACAAATTCCAGTGCGGACATTATGGTAAACCATTCAATTTTGTTTGGTGGGTTTTAGGGAGTGAGATGGGTTTGTCGTGTTTCGTTACGTTATCCGTTCTTTATGTAGTTTAAGAGCAACATAATTTTTAAATGATTTTTGGCTTTAACGTCAGTTTATTAGCTAAATATCCCAAACTACTGATCCGATTGTTACGAACTGTGTGAAGGGATAGCAGAGGAGGCAATAGTTGTTGCCGGCAGTATTATCCAACATATGTTGGACTTTTCTACATTAAAGAAGAATCTATTAGAAAATCGCAGCAACACTAAAAAATGTGTAGGCAGGTGTCAAAATTTGAAACTTTAAACATAAAATTCGTTTAAAGCCGGGATAGACTCATATAGGGATATGCTATAATTTGTGTCAAACATTCAGGGTATTGCATGTTTCGGATGAAGCAAGAGCTTATTGGGCTATGCACAGGCATCGGCATAATGAAGCGAATTAAAATATCGATCGGTGTCTTGGCACTCAGCAAAAATTTCTCCGAGCCTATGGGAAAACCATGTTCTAGATGTATCGAACCTTAACAGGGTTATTTATGGTGGCGCACAAAAGACCGAAATACATATAATATGTAGTTTTTGTGTAATGCGAATGTGTCACTAATTCTTGTAAATTTGTAATATTTTCTGTATAAAGTAGACATTGAGACCACTGCGACGTCCCATCCATACAGTGAAACCCCCCAATGGTGGACAACTCTCTTCAATGAATAGTTATAACAAAACGAAGATTAAATTTTCGACAATTTAAACCCTACACGATTGAAAAACTCTATAAAATGAACAAGTGTCGACCGAGCGTTGTTGTCCACTAAAATAAAAATTAACCGATGGAAAATTTGCGAAAAACTCAGCTTGAAATTTAGAAAAAAAACAGTTTCAAAAACATTTTTCTCGAATGTATGAAAAGTTTTGTCCGTAATCAAGCATTTCTTATTACCCCCTAAAAGAATTATTTAGAATTCCCAATGCACAAAGGTAACAAACGTCCAAAAAATATTTTTTTAATGAATTTTGATGTCAAATGAAAGATAACTACTGTAATAACACAATTTCATATTAAAAAAATATATTTTCTAATATTGTAAAACCAATGGCTCCAACTTCAAAATTCTAGTTTGCATATATTCTGATAAAAAAACTTGATTTCTGTGTCAAAACTAAGCATTTTCTGAAAATTTAGCTTGTAATCTTCATTTGTGCATACTGTTTGTGAAATTCGTTTACGAATTTACTTGGTTTAGATGTTCCGAAAAATAACCTTTTAAAAATACAACAAAAATAAAAACATCCAACATTGATTGGAGTAAAACTATTTATAAGAACGGGAGGGTGAAGAGGTTGTGACTTTACACCATTTAATAGTGGTATCATAAGTATATTTGCAATATTTTCATTAGAGCCATTTTAAGTGAGTCATTATGCAAAATGCCAAATTTCAGAAGTTTATGATGGTAAATAAAAAAGTTATAGTTGTTATTAAAAAAGTTGGCCTGGCCCGACCACTTATTTAAACAACCAGAAATAGTGTCACATATAAAAATGGCAAATTTCAGAATTTTATAATGGTAAATAAATAAGTTAAAGGGTTTTGGCAGTAAATTACCACTGTACAATGGTAAAAATAGTGTTTATACCAAACGGAGTAGTAGAAAACTCGCCTGAGGTCGGTTCAAAATGTAGACGATCCCAAAGGGAATGTTTCACGGACAACGGAAAATAAATAAATTGTCAGTCAAAAATATTATCTTAGTGGGCAACATAGAAATTACACTAGCTAGCTTCCTAATCCAACATATTTTCCAGATCTAGCCGACACTTTCTTCAGTCAACACTCCACTCAATTGGAGCATGAAATCATCGGCAATTATGGCTTTTTAGCACTCGCCGTTCTCGTCGACGTTAAAGTCGAAAGAACCAAACATTTTTGTCCATGTAACGGTGGCTCGTGAATCTCTCATGGATTGTTTTCATTCCAAGTGCGACAATTTTGTTTGCTTCCATGACCATTGAACTAAAAATGTAAGTCGCCATTTTTAGTTCAATAGTTCAAGTAGTTTCTTACTTGTTATATATAATTCTTGTACCAATTGTTTGTAGGCTTACATAGTATCATTTACAAGGTAATGCATAGGCCTAGCAACTTGATCGTCTAATTTTTTAGAGGAGGCGGAAAAAATCCTATAGAGATATTCGAAATCGAGAAGCTGCGATCGAAATTAATTTTTATTTACACTGTCCAAAAAATTAAGACTTTTTGATTGCAACAGAATAGCGACCCTATAATTCTGAAAGGGCATGTTGATTAGACCATAGCATAAACGTATAGTCCAGCAGGTCTGAGTTTTTGTTTTACAGTGGGTCAAAATTTTATTTTTTTGGGTAAATGGAGCTCTATACTAAGTGTGGAAAAAATTTTATAATTTAATGTTTTATTATCAGTACTATATTGTGGAATTTATGAGGATTATTTCTGTGGAAGACCTCAACCCTTTGTCGTTTGTGTGACTGCTGTCACCAAACTGTCTTCTTAGTATACCCTCACTCTACTTAGTAGAAGGGTATATATCATTTAAGAGAGAAAAAAAGTGTAACGCATTGAAGGAGCAACTTAAGATCCCAAGTATGTTTAGACCAAATCCCTTTCATAACATTTGAAGCTGAAACTAATTGTTTTCTGCGTGAATTGTTTTCTTATTTAATTTTATTTAATATGAAACTTTTTTTATACGTTTCATTTTGAGTTAATAAAATTTAATGGTTTTTAAATTATTTTTAAGGAAAATATGTGAATGTGTAATATTCGCCATCTGCCGAACATTGCAATTTGGTTTGAATATCTATTCGGCTTAGGTCGGGCCCTAGTTTTTAGTTCTTTTTACAGTAAATTGCATACAATTTTTTCAAAAATTAAACCAGCAGCGGAAAGCGGGACTCTTCTGTCTGCGAAAACCTTTTAGCAGGCCTACCCTAGAAATTAAATTAATATTTAAAACTATAACGTGGTGTGATATGAAGGCAAGACCTGTATACCATCCTTTTCGAAGCAATCCCCTTAGGCATAGTAGTCCCGTAAATTCATTACTTCTGTAAGAGGACTGTCCGCAGCTAAAATCTTGTATGAGAAAGCCCAAAATATTTCGTCTATAACCTTCGCGTAGGTAGAACAATTGTAAAAAACCACGGCGATTGATGACGAAGTGAAGGCCTAGTAACACTGCTTGTCCGCTCTGGTAGAGGGCGTTGAAAAGATCTCTTGACAGGCCTGCTTACAATCTTGGCTACTATCTCTTTAACAGGCACATTGACGGTCTCCTTCAGGTCTGCTGGGAAAAGCGAGTTCCTAGTGTGCACCGATATCTTTGCTACGAAGGAGTGTTTACATGCTTCTCACGTGAAGACTATACTACAGGGTGGGCCATTTACAATTTTAAATTTGAACTATTTATTTTTAGTGTTACTATTTGGTTTATGTTTGTAAAATGGGACGCTATACGCTCGAACAAAATTGTAAAATATTAAAAACTTACTTCCAAAGCAAATTGTAAGAAATTTACGTGGAAAACTTTCGAGAAGAGATCGGTCCTCAGTTCAGTTTGTGCGTCAATTTGTGAAGCGAGTTCATGAAAGTGGATCGTTATTGGACAAACCAACCCGAGTACGTTCTCGTAAAGTGCGTTCAATTGAAGACATTGCTGCTGTGGCTGAGAATGTCCAAAAATATACATCAACATTAGGGTTTGCATTTTCCCGTATTTTTAATTTCCCGGGACACGAGAATTATTTTTTCAATTTCCCGGGATCCCAGGACAGCACGGGAAATCGTCAACATATTGTTTATCATGAGTTTTTTCCAATGAAACATGCACATTTTGTTAAAGTAAAAAAATATGTAATTTGTAATTTTAAATTTATTGAGGCTTTTTTGAAATCATGAATGTTATATATAACAATATATAATGGATTTTCTTAAAACTATAATGTATTGATTTAATTACAGTTCAAAAATTTCAGCATCTTGCTTTATCTTAAATCGTTAAAACATATATAAATATTTCAAGAGGTTTAGTATCCGTGTTTGCTCCCGACACTAACGTAACATGAGAGAATATCTCAACAAATGAGTGTGCTTAAGATTGAAAAAACTGATGATAAATCTAAATATGTATTTCACAACGAACCTGCTACAGAATTTATATAATAAAGTACAATGTGAGATCAATTCAAATGTCTTTTCAAGTTTCAAAATTAATTAAATAAGCAAGCGTATATTTGAAATAAGAGGAGACAATGCATTTATGGCCTCATCAGATATTTCTTATGTTACTGGAAAATGTGGACGCGACGGAGAACGATCGATCACATTCAACAGATGTTGGCTTAATAGTCAGTAGAGCATTAAATAAAATGTTTAAGTTGTCTGTTTGTCCTGTCGCTTCGAAAACTTTAAACTCTTTTTTAGACAGTCATCTTGACTCTTTAATACAATTGTTACTTGTGTATTTCATAGCATTGTTTAAAATATTTTCAATCGAATAACTTCATTTATTTTGAGCGTTCGGATACACACCCAAAATCTACTTTTTCCGGATTTTACACTTTTTCATATGGAGTTCGACAGGCAAAATCCGAAAAAGTGGATTTTGGGTGCATATCCGAACACAGCTTAAAATTATCCAACTGCAATATTTGACATACCTAATTAAAAGCGATATGAGCTAAGTTATTCTACAACATTTTTCATTTTATTGTGAAAATTTTAGAAAGAAATATGTAAAAGTTTCAACTGAATTCCCGCGGGATTCCCGGCGAATTTCCCGGGATACGAGAAATGAAAAATATGCGAATTCCCGGGAATTTTCCCGCGGGAAATCCCGGGATGCAAACCCTAACCAACATTCCGCATTTCTTTGAGAAGAAAATTCAAAATTGAAAACTTGGCTTGAACGATTGAGGTAATGCCGAGCTAGTCGCGGTAGTCATATGAATGATTAATTAATGACAAAGTTCGACCTTTCCAATAATACCAGAAATTTGAAAACATAATCAGTAGCTGATTCTAATTTAAAATTTTAAGTGGCCCAACCTATATTTACCCAAGAAAAGATACAAATTATATGCATCCCTTGTTACTTATTCGACTGGAATATGTCTAAAGTATATGTTACTATCAAGCCCAATAGCGGTATTTTAATTGCATTAAAAATATCTCTCGAAAGGTCTGTATTGGAAAGTGAAGCAATCTTTTAGCAGGCATACATAATTTTGTTCAGACCTGTTTAAAGATGCGCACCAACATTTTCGGTAGGGTGGGGACAGATGAGCTAAATGTATTATTTCCTGTTTGATGAAGATCTGTTTAAATGTCTGGTATATCTTTAAGAAGGTGCCTTTACAGGTCTCTTAGTGAAGAACTTGCATGGACAAGAAGGATGTCCAATAGTCCGCAAATTTACATTTTGTAAAGAAATGCAACCAATTGGTTTTTGATATAAAATAATTAATTATTTCAAACAATTGCTGATGTAAAAAATGTTTTCGATTTTTTAAATGAAAGAATAATTTAAGAATAAATATTGAAGTAATGTCCAATTTTTTGCTAGGATATCGTGTATTTTACTAGGATTCTAACTGTAACCGTTTAATATGAAGTTAATACAAAGAAAAACATACAACGTTTGGAACACTTGTATGGAATTTCGAAAAACAATATTATGACCAGGATAAGTATGAGTCATGCCACTTTCAAAACTATTTCTTTGATTTCACATCAACCATTGACATCCTCATAAAATAACCCAGATAAGCAATGCCCAAAACTATATCAAAGGATGTTTTTAGCACACAATTACGAAAAAGAAGGAAAGGCTAATGGGCAAGTCATGAAGAAATAAATGAAATGAAAAACAACTGATAACAAAATCCTTAAATGAAAAATAAACAGCATTTAACGACTGTTTACCCACAGTACCGAGTGTATCTCAATAATTTCGTTGACTAAATGGCTCGTGGGCATGTCCAGAGATACAAAACAAAACAAAAAATGAAAAGTCAGTCGTGTAGCAAATTAATGCGAACCTAGTGTGTGCCCACAGAATTATAACAACAGATAAAATGAAACAATTTCACCTTCCGGTGAGATATGACCAACGAGTTTTTCTTTCTTTTTTTCGACTATGACTCATTCCAAATCACCAGAAAAGTAGTACACAAGCAAATAAGGGGATGACAGCCTTTAGAAAGACGCAATTACCTGAGAAGTGAATAATGAGATTAGCGTTTCGAACAACCCAATAATCCAAGAAGCAAAGCAAAGCCAAGACCAACCAGAGGTGGCGGTGATGGTGGTGGCGAGAACGAACGCAATAAATGCGAATTCAGTTTATGTTCCATTTGCAAGAATGTCTAGTCTTATGGGAAATTTCGGGAATTTTTTTAATTCAGAAAACATTTCCACTAGACTCTAATAAACATATGTACGTATGTACGCGAGTATGTCGTTACTACTCTGCCCTGTACGGTGGCCAGCGCGTGAGTGAGGTGGTTCACAAAAAAGCGGTTTAAATCGAACCCCGGGGAATTTCTAATCGCAATTTGGGTAGTAGCATTAGAGGCAGCCATAGAAGGAGAAGTAGCTGCGAAAGGAGGAAATTCCTCTAATTACCACTAATTAGAAAAATGACAAGAATGGTTCAACTTGGGCAACGGGCATGGACGGACGGGCATATGTCCACAGCGATTGTTTAACGAAGACATCATGACCATACCCGGTTAGGTTAAGGGGAAAGGTTTTTTAAGGAGGGTTTAACAAATAAAGGAATTTCTCATTATCATAAGTAAGTGTGATAAGTAATGGTCTTTTGCAGTGGAACCTATAGTAGTAGTCTATCCGCGGGAGGATCGAGAACATTAGTGCAGCTGACTTAGAGACCAGTTCCTAGAGAGAGCCACGATAATCATGGGGTGGTTATAGCTACCGGCAATATTGCCTGCTAAGTATGGGGAAACTCGTTGATGATTAAATAGTCACTGTTCGATAACAAACTTGAACCGGTAGAAATACTATGTACCTGATCCATGAAGATTTTGCGCTCCTAAAGCCTAATCTGTTTACCATTAGGGTTTTTTTATCAGATTGGTCAGGAATATTTAAAAAGTTCTTGGCCATGGTTTTCCCTATAACATTTTGGACAGGAAAAGACATTTAGCATGAACAGAGTTATAGATCTGGTGTTGGATAGTCACCGATTCGCAAACAACACAAACATTATTTCATATCGATCAAATGGAAGTGCATAAAATCAGAAGAACCAAAATAAAAAAAAATTATATTTATATATTATTTCTGAAATAAGCTGCACGTGTCAAAATTTGCGAACTTTTTAAATGATAACTTGAAACCAAATAAAACCATTCGATCGCTACTGTATTCACCTAATTTTTGGCCATTTAAAATTTGAACTACCTATTAATTTTACTTTGGAAGACAGAATAACATTCATTTTTATTTTCAGGTTTATGTTTGACATTTGCAAAAATGGGTCACTATACCCTCGAACAAAATTGGGAAATTTTTAAAATGTACTTCCAAAGTAGTGAGAAATATACGTGGAAAATTTTCGAGAAGAAATCGCCTTTCAGTTTAGTCTTCATGAAGCTCATTTTCACCTCGGTGGCTATGTCAATAAGCAAAATTGTCGCATATGGGGTTCAAGGAACCTACACGTGGCTATAGAGAAGCCAATGCATCCACAACGAAACACTGTTTGATGTGTACTGTGGGCTGCACTGAAAAATTAGGTTGAGCGGATGAGGTTCTACCGAGCCAGTCGTGGTAGTCATATGAATGATATTGTGTTCCATTTTTTAATGGAAATCTTTATAGTAAAATCAGAAATTTGAAAAAAAAATCGGTTCAAATTTGTAAATAGCTCCCAACATCTGTAGTAAAAGTGATATAACCCCTATCCAAATGCCCTATTCAAATGACTTCGAACCACTCTAGGATTTTGGCCAGATTTGCGCTTATCACTATACAGTAGAATTTCCTCAGTTATTCACATTAAATTGTTGTCAAAAGAAGGAATATTAGACTGCCGACACTGCGTAAATCATAAATCAAGAGGGATTTCAAGGTTGTTTAAACGCATTACTTTACTGATGATTTAAATTGTTGCTTCATTTTAGCTTATAGCCAGCCAGATTTGGAAATAAAATCTATTAAGTGGTGGTTATCATATAGCCGACTTTAGTCCTTTATTTATTTGTCTTAGGCTGGCGTTTTATTATTATATTATAAAGAGTGATTTTTTTGAGGTTAGGATTTTCATGCATTAGTATTTGACAGATCACGTGGGATTTCAGACATGGTGTCAAAGAGAAAGATGCTCAGTATGCTTTGACATTTCATCATGAATCGTCTTACAAACGAACAACGCTTGCAAATTATTGAATTTTATTATCAAAATGCGTGCTCTGTTAAGAAAGTTCATCGCACGCTTCCATTTTATGGTCAGTTTAATCGACCCACTGAAGCGGCTATTCGGGCTATTGTGACTAAATTTCGCACCAAATTTACATTGTTGGACATTAAACCACCAAGACGCTTACGTAGAGTACGAACTGAAGAAAATATCGCAGCTGTATCGGCCAATGTTAATGATGACCATCAATTATCGATTCGTCGCCGTTCGCAGCAATTGGGCCTCTGTTACTCAAAAACGTGGAAATGCCAAAATTGGACTAAGCGGATGGACCACTTGAGGCGCAGCCGCGGTCAACATTTAAATGAAATTATCTTCAAAAAGTAAATGTCATGGACCAATCTAACGTTTCAAATAAAGAACCGATGAGATTTTGCAAATTTTATGCGTTTTTTTTTAAAAAAAAGTTATCAAGCTCTTAAAAAATCACCCTTTATTAGCTATTGCAAACACACTCAGTCTACAGAGTAGGAGGGTATATATCATTTGAGACAGACAAAAGTGTAACGCATTGAAGGAGTGACTTAAGACTCAAAGTATATTTCGACCAAATTAGTTTCACGACTTTTTAAAGTATTTGAGCCATGTTCGTCCGTCCGTCCGTCTGGCTGGTGTACACGATAACTTTCGAAAGGAGTTAAGAAATCGATTTAAACTTTGTACATGGTAACATTTTTCCCAAACTTAGTTTAAGTTCGAAGATGGGCGAAATTGCCACCCCCCTTCTGGTACCTCCCACACAAAGAGCCCATATTCCAATGTTAAAAACCCATATAACTCCCACACGGATATTCGGTTTCAGCTGTATTGTGGTATTTGATAATGTTTTTATAATCACTTTAAGTGTACTAATTTTGACTGGTTTTGCCACTCCCGTTCAGTACCTACCACACAAATCACCCTAAACTACGTAAAATTAAAGCTGTTATAAGTTCTATACTGATGATAGGAATACTGTGAAATTTCATATTTAGCAATGGATTTATAGAACAGAGTTACAAGCCGAACCTTAATTATCGGCGGCGGCGGCGCTGTTCAAAATGGATCGGCAGCGGCGGCTTTCGGCTGATTTGCCGGCTCGTTCTGTCATTCGATTACCCCTATTTATTTGACAATTTTGGGAAAACGGAAGGAACATTTTTTTTTATTTTTTGGCAAGTAGTTCAATATTAGCCAATGTTCCAATAATTTAATATTGTTATTGGGGTATCTAATAATTCGGACTTTTATGTTATTCGATTTATCGTTTATTTGAAAACAAAAAATTTTCAATTAATCGAATAATGAAGTCGAGAGTTATTCGATTAATCGAACAATTGTCCACTTAAATAAAATATAATTAATAAGTGTTATATAGACAAGACACGCCAGTTTACGGGTAGTTCAACTATATATTGAACGTTTATTACGTATCTGATTTTATTTAAAAATTGTAATATCAAATTAGAAATTCATTAGAAGTTGACAAAAATCTTAATATCTTATCAAAATAAAGAACCTTCCCTTAAATGAGCATAATATCAGAAGTTATCCATTGACTTTTTTCAAATATGGATCATATGATTTATAACAGAACTGACTTTACTATAGCGGTGTTAACCTCAATTTTTCTATGAATTTACTATTCTTTAAATTTTAAATAATTCCGAAGCTATTGGCCAGTTTTTGCTATTTTTAAATGAAGTCGGATAAATCGTTACTTTGATATCTGTGGAGCATACAAATCGAAAAAATTGCGGTTTTATATTTGGTGTTTCATAGTTTTTTACCCAAATGGAGCAAACTGGCTATTCAAAATAAATTTATCATACAAAGCATACTACGATTTCATTAGCTTTTAAGGCAAAACTATTAATATCGTTTATTTGGGACAATTTATTCGAATTATTCGTTATTCGAAAATCATGATTTTTTATTATTCGAACAAAGTCGATTTGAGCCGATGAAATCGGCGGCGTTGCATTTATAATATCTTTAAACCTAAACAATATTTGTGCTGTAGCCACGCCCCTTTTTGTACCTCCCACACAATTGTCTCTATCCTGGTTAGAATTAAATTCTTCATAACTTCTATACTGGTGCATGGAATCCACTATGAATTGATATTTCCACACAAATTATGCTGCCCTACATAAAAGTTTATTCCTTATAACTTCCGTATATATTTTCTCTGAGAGTGAGGGTATATAAGTCGATTTAGCCGACTGAAGTTTACATACTTGTTTGTCAACAAATCGTCAGCTAAATAAATAAATTTTGGTCCATACGCCATAGGTAGAAAAAATTTCCCTCAAGCCCATTTTCCCCATTTGCAATTTTTTGATTCCAGCTACTGCCTAAATATCTGTACAATTTTGATAGGAAAAGTTCTAATATAGAATATATTTCAGAATATACACACATAAATTCATGATTTTAGCTACATCCGTTTGCTTGGTACCAGTTTCACTGCTTTCCTATTTTGCCATAAAAGAATTTAGAAAAAAATAGTACCTGCCCAGTCTGCGCAGTAGACAAGAGCAAATACTAGCAAATACTAAATACAGGGTCCGCCAAATAACTTTTTTTTTAAATGCTATAAAAAAACTACTGAATATTTTCTCATATTTCTTTTTTTTTTGAAAGTACAATCCTTCCGGTTAATAATGGAAAATAATTTCATTCAAATGGCTGCCTCGGACACCCCACAAATAATAGTCCAACGGTTGAATAGTTGAAAAAAAAAAACGTTAGATGGCGAACCCTTTATAATGATTCTAGTTACAGCCGCTTGATTGGTGCCAAATTTCCATTAGATGCAGAAGGTACGAATATTGAAAGATCTCTTTATTTTTCGAGTCTACGCTGTCAAAGAATTCCATTATTATAGCTGCGACAGTTTGGTTGGTACCATGTTTATCCCAATTCCCGCATTTTCCGCCTAAAAGTAAAATTCGAAAAAATCCTTTTTGTTTCGCATCTTCACAGTCAGGTGAACGTATACAACGATTTGTTTGGAACCATTTTTATTCCTCTTTTCCAATTGTATCCCTTAAAAGTACGAATTTTGAAAAATTCATCTCTTTTACATATCTACGCAATTAGAGGGATGTATATTTCAAATTTCATGTTTCTAGCTATTGTCGTATTATTGGTACCATTTCTATCCCATTTCGCCTGCTATATAGGTGGTGGGTTTAAATCATTTAGGCTACATAATTTCTGACCCATTTGTTTTCATGAAGCATAAGCTTAAGCCCAATATCAAAGCCATGTTTCATTGATTTCATTGGTGCAATTAACACTTTTTTTTCAGGACAATATAGTCTATATCTAAAGCTTTTTGTAGTGTATAAACCTGCCGAGAACTATTCTAAATTATTCTGAAAATATAAACCCATATTATTATTTTGAAATAGTATTAATCCGGTATTTATACACTCCACGAGACTATTATGTTTTTGTGCATTTGTTTGTAACATCCAAAAGGAAGCGAGATATATCAATGGTTAATTATACCGATCGATTTAGAATCACTTTTGTCCGTCTGTCTGTCTGTCTGTCTGTCCATCTATTCTTGTAATCACGATATAGGTCGCAATTGTAGCCAGAACCAAACGAAACTTTGCACAACGAAGTTTTTCGGGACAAGGACGAAATCTATTTAATTTGAAGAAAATCGGTTCAGATTTAGATATAGCCCACTTTCACTCCCGATTTGACTCTTTTCACTCTAGATACCACATTTTTTAACAGATTTTCTTCAAAATTGGCAAAACATCTTCAATTAGAAACACCTGTGGTGAAAATGTGTTAGATCGGTTCAGATTTTTATAAAGCTCCCATACAAATTTCGCTCCCAATTTGACTTTTTCCGCTCCAGAAACTATATATTGTGTTAGATTGTCTTCATATTTGGTAAAACATCTTATATTTAAACTAGGAACACCTGTGGTGAAAATGGGTCAGATCGATTCAGATTTATATATAGCTCACATGCAAATTTCGCTCCCAACTTGACTTTTTCCGCTCTATAAACCACATATTTTAACAGATCTTCTTAAAATCTTGCAAAATATCTTATATTTCAACTAGAAACACCCATAAGTTCATAAGGTTGTTATGATTGAATGTGTAATATTTGGATTGAAAGTGGAGTGTATCATATAGGCCCTCACGACTTTAGCTTTTCCTTAGATGTTTTTTTTTTGTTTTCGCCCGACATTTCTCAAGATTTGTTCAGAATGACACTTGCTGACATGTGTCGAAAAGCTATTGTCATTGGCATGCTGAGATTTCAGTTCGAGCACTCAAAATGTACGGATCAGAACTGACAATTTCGTCCTTTGAACTGGATACATAATTAGAACTGTATTGTAGTGCGAACATATGACGAAAACCCAACGAAACCATATCTTAGTTGTAGTGACCAAGATGAAACCAATACAGAATACACAGATTACACTTGGTAACACCTTTTGCTACAGTCAAGGCAATTTTAACACATATTTCTTCAAACCAAAAGAGGTATTTATAGAATTGTCAGTAGCAATTATAGATTTCACACCTTTGTTTCGCAGCAAACATTTCACCTTCAGACAAGGTTATGTCGATCAAAATTAAAAGGAAGATGAAACTGAAACAATAGCTCGTGCGCCTTCATAGCGAATATTCTATAGAAATTCTATACGGCTGGCGTTTTTCGTGGGAATCTGCAAGGAAGCTATCATCGGTAGCAATTATAAAATTCACACCTTTGTTTCGCAGCGAAAAGGTTAACCTTCAATTTGGTATAGGGATCACATCAAATGTCAGCCTTTCAAAAGCGAACACTTGTTGCAATGCATTGGTAGGCGCATGCGCCTAGACTCAAAGGATTACTAGCAAGGTTCTCTTGGTGTAGCCCTTTCAAGCTGAAAATGTTAGATTAGCAAATTTTATAATGGAACAATTTAAATATTCGGAAAACCATTGTTTCACTTTCCATGTCCTTCATAGAAATTGGCAAAGGAGCTATCAGTAGCAATTATAAAATTCACACCTCTGACATTTTGCCTTCAACACTTGTTGCAATGCATTGTTAGGCGCATGCGCCTATACTCAAAGGATTACTAGCAAGGTTCGCATGGTGTATCCCTTTCATGCAAAAAAATGTTAGATTAGCAAATTTTATTATGGACGAATTTAAATATTCGGAAAAGTATTGTTTCACTTTCCATGTCCTTCATAGAAATTGACAGAGAAGCTATCAGTAGCAATTATAAAATTCACACCTCTGACGTTTAGCACTCGGCACTTGTTGCAATGCATTGTTGGGTGCATGCGCCTAGACTCAAAGGATTACTAGCAAGGTTCTCATGGTGTATCCCTTTCATGCAAAATGGTTAGATTAGCAAATTTTATAATGGAACAATTTAAATATTAGGAAAAGCATTGTTTCCTTGCCATGTCCTTCATAGAAATTGGCAAAGGATCAGTAGCAATTATAAAATTCACACCTCTGACGTTTAGCCTTCGGCACTTGTTGCAATGCATTGTTAGGCGTATGCGCCTAGACTCAAAGGATTACTAGCAAGGTTCTCATGGTGTATCCCTTTCATGCAAAAAATGTTAGATTAGCAAATTTTATTATGGACGAATTTAAATATTCGGAAAAATATTGTTTCACTTTCCATGTCCTTCATAGAAGTTGACAGAGAAGCTATCAGTAGCAATTATAAAATTCACACCTCTGACGTTTAGCCTTCGGCACTTGTTGCAATGCATTGTTGGGCGCATGCGCCTAGACTCAAAGGATTACTAGCAAGATTATAATGGTGTATCCCTTTCATGCCAAAAATGCTAGATTAGCAAATTTTATAATGAAACAATTTAAATATTAGGAAAAGCATTGTTTCCCTTGCCATGTCCTTCATAAAAATTGGCAAAGGAGCTATCAGTAGCAATTATAAAATTCACACCTCTGACGTTTAGCCCTCGGCACTTGTTGCAATGTATTGTTAGGCGCATGCGCCTAAACTCAAAGGATTACTAGCAAGGTTCTCATGGTGTATCCCTTTCATGCAAAATTGTTAGATTAGCAAATTTTATAATGGACGAATTTAAATATTCGGAAAAGTATTGTTTCACTTTCCATGTCCTTCATAGAAATTGGCAGAGAAGCTATCAGTAGCAATTATAAAATTCACACGTCTGACGTCTAGCCTTTTGCACTTGCTGCAGTGCATTGTTAGGCGCATGCGCCTAGACTCATAGGATTACTAGCAAGGTTTTCTTGGTGTATCCCTTTCACGCCAAAAATGTTAGATTAGCAAATTTTATAATGGAACAATTTAAATATCCGGAAACGTATTGTTTCCCTTTCCCTGTCCTTCATAGAAATTGGCAGAGAAGCTATCAGTAGCAATTATAAAATTCACACCTCTGACGTTTAGCCCTCGGCACTTGTTGCAATGTATTGTTAGGCGCATGCGCCCAAAACTCAAAGGATTACTAGCAAGGTTCTCTTGGTGTAGCCCTTTCAAGCTGAAAATGTTAGATTAGTATATTTTATAATGGACGAATTTAAATATTCGGAAAAGCATTGTTTCAGTTTCCATGTCCTTCATAGAAATTGGCAGAGAAGCTATCAGTAGCAATTATAAAATTCACACCTCTGACTTTAGCCCTCGGCACTTGTTGCAATGTATTGTTAGGCGCATGCGCCTAAACTCAAAGGATTACTAGCAAATCATATTCAAGGTTCTCTTGGTGTAGCCCTTTCACGCCAAAAATGTTAGATTAGCAAATTTTATAATGGAACAATTTAAATATTCGGAAAAGTATTGTTTCACTTTCCGTGTCCTTCATAGAAATTGGCAAAGGAGCTATCAGTAGCAATTATAAAATTCACACCTCTGGCGTTTAGCCTTCAACACTTGTTACAATGTATTGTTAGGCGCATGCGCCTAGACTCAGTGGATTAACAGCAACTTTTATTCTCTGCTGCTCAAGGCCCTGCACTCAATTCATGCAAAAATGCTAGATTAACACTTTTATAAAAGAGTTCTATGCAAAAATGCGACGCCGCTATCCCTTCGTGGGAATTGGCACGGATGCTATCAGTAGCAATTATAAAATTCACACCTTTGTTCGGCGACAACGAAACACGGTTAACCTTCAATTTGTATGGTCAAAACGTAGCAAACACTTGTTGCAATTCGTTGACAGGCGCATGCGCCTACACTCAGCGGATTAGTAGCAAATTAGGCCATCTACCCCTTTGTAGTAGTTCAAGGTAATTGTCGTTTAATGCAAAAATGCTAGATTAACGCTTTCATAGCGTTATCTCGAGATACTTCATGGAAATTTGCAAGGAAGTTGTCAGTAGCAATTATAAAATTCACACCTCACCTCACCTGACTCAAAACGAAGCGGATAACCTTCAATTTGTATGGTTAAAATTGAAACACTTGTTGCCATCGATTTCTAGGCGCATGCGCCTGTACATGCACTTGCGCCAATGCATTGGTTGGTAGGCGCATGCGCCTAGTGTCAGCGGATTAGTAGCGAATTTTGTTCTCTACTCTTTCAATGTAATTTTGGACTATCCACCTCATGCCAAAATGCTAGATTAGAACTTTTAAAGGGTGATTTTTTAAGAGCTTGATAACTTTTTTAAAAAAAAAAACGCATAAAATTTGCAAAATCTCATCGGTTCTTTATTTGAAACGTTAGATTGGTCCATGACATTTACTTTTTGAAGATAATTTCATTTAAATGTTGACCGCGGCTGCGTCTTAGGTGGTCCATCCGCTTAGTCCAATTTTGGCATTTCCACGTTTTTGAATAACAGAGACCCAATTGGTGCGAACGGCGACGAATCGAAAATTGGTGGTCATCATTAACACTGGCCGATACAGCTGCGATATTTTCTTCAGTTCGCACTCTACGTAAGCGTGTTGGTGGTTTAATGTCCAACAATGTAAATTTGGTGCGAAATTTAGTCACAATAGCCCGAATAGCCGCTTCAGTGGGTCGATTAAACTGACCATAAAATGGAAGCGCGCGGCTTCCATTTTATGGTCAGTTTAATCGACCCACTGAATCGGCTATTCGGGCTATTGTGACTAAATTTCGCACCAAATTTACATTGTTGGACATTAAACCACCAACACACTTACGTAGAGTGCGAACTGAAGAAAATATCGCAGCTGTATCGGCCAGTGTTAATGATGACCGACCATCAGTTATCGATTCGTCGCCGTTCGCAGCAATTGGGCCTCTGTTACTCAAAATCGAGGAAATACCAAAATTGGACTAAGCGGATGGACCAGTTGAGGCGCAGTCGACGTCAACATTTGCATGAAATAATCTTCAAACATTAAATTATATGGACCGTACTATCGATTCAAATAAAGATTTCATGCATTTTTCTGAATTTTATGTGTTTTTTTAACTTTCCTATAGCTTTTAAAAAATCACACTTTAGAAGGGGCGTGGTAAGAGCATAAACATTTTTTACGTTTTAAGCGATTATAACAACATTTTCAAATATCAAATTGAAAGAGATTTTGGCTATCCCTATGGAAGTTATATCAATTGTTTTTAACCAAAACTCATGCCACTTTATGTGGGAGGTACCAGAAGGGGTGTGGCAATATCGTCCATATTCCAGGCGGTTGTAACGACTATACAAATATTGTCAAATATCAAAATTAAGAATATTGTATAGAAATTAAAAGAGCTATAATTTTACTCTGACCTAACAACAGTCTAAGTGATTATAAAAGATTATAAAAGAACCAACACTCAGGGGATGTCCTCTATAAATGCAGTGCATTGCGTTGACGGAAGGAAGATCAGGTATTGGAAGGGGGAATGAGGGAGTAGTGTCTCTTGACATCTGTTTTGAATCTCTGAATGTCGTAATTGGGGGGAAAGATATTTGCCGGAAGTCGATTCCACATACGGATAGTACGGGCGAAGAACGAATTTATTCTGTAATGTGTAGTGCGGCCGGTTGTCCAATCAACAACAAATGGGTGAGCATTCCTGGAGAGTCGCGTACATCTACCGAACGTTCTCACGGGCGGTATAAGATCACGAATTTCCGAACAACAAACACCATGAAAGTATCGATAGAACAATGACATACAACCAACATTACAACGGTGTTCAAGGGAGACAATAGAATTGGATATCCTACCGTCACCTATCAACACCATCGCCCTCCTCTGGACACGGTCAAGTAGCTCCAGTGATGAAGCTGGAGCACCGGACCATATGTGAGAGTTGTATTCCATCTTTGGTCTGATGTAGGTAGTGTAGATATTTAGCAGATCAGAGGGTGTGAAATATTTCTTACATCGTTTTAAAAATCCTAAACTTTTAAATGCTTCTTTCGACACATCAAATATATGTTTTGTCCAACGAACATCACGTTGTATTATCATGCCAAGAACATCGAGAGCATCTGATTGCTCAATATCTACACCGTTCATTAAAATCGACGACACCGTTGGATCAGTGAATCGCTTGTGAGACAACAACGAGCACTGGGTCTTACGTGCATTAAAATCTACTCTATTCACTCGACCCCATTCAGAAATGGCCAGCAAATCCTGCCTAAGTGACTCATCCATTAATCGCCTTTTATCCTCAATTTCTTGACGACTTGGTCTATGAACGAATGAGTATGAATGGCAGAGGTTGCTGTCATCCGCGAATGAGTATATTGGATTCAAAGTCCGATCCAAGAGGTCGTCGATGAAAATAAGAAAAAGGGAGGGGGAAAGGACAGAGCCCTGTGGTACTCCTGCGGTTAACCTATGCTCATCGGATGAGAACCCATCTACAACAACACGTATAGTGCGATCTCTGAGGAAGCTCGATATAAATCGAGAGAAGTCACTACCAACACCAAAAGCGATAAGCTTCGAATATGAAAATTTAGCTGATTCCGAAGATCCGTGTGGCACTTGCACTGCTTTAATTTAACGTAGGAATATGGAGAATTTGTGTGGGAGGTACCATCTTCGAACTTAAACTAACTTTGAGAAAATATTCCTATGCGCAATGTATGAATGGATTCCTTAAGTTTCTGTGGAAGTTAAGCTTAAAAAGCCCTGACGCAGGTACAAACATATTTGTGGTATTAAGTCACCTCTTCAATGCGTTACACTATTTGTCTGTCCCAAATGATATATAGAAGGAGAATGTGTAGAGCGAGGGTATAATTAATTAATTTTAAAAACCACGCCCACTTATAGGGCGAGTCTACAAAAGTGTTTTTCATAGCGATATCTTTAAGTAAAATACGCCAAGTTGTCGAATACGACAACGACAAGCTACTAAAACCAACGACGAATAATAATACAACTGAACAATTTGGAGACACTGTTGTGGTGTGAATCTTTCCATGATGAATTGCCAAACGATACTAAATCAAAATGACAAAACAGTTTGATATGAGTCATGTGTGATCTTGTTGTACCATTTTTATTCCCTTTCGGTCCATTTCCCCCAAAATTGCATATTTCAAAAATACCTCTATGTTTACACAGACAGAGTAATACCCACATCGAATATAATGACTCTAGGTCGGTACCATTTGTATCCCTTTTCGACCTGATTTTTAACTTAAAAGTATGAATGTGGAAAGATTGCTTTATTTTTCGTATATACGCAGCCGGAGTGAAGTATATACCAATTTTTACGTTTCTAACTGTAGCAGTTTAATTGGAACCATTTTTGTCCCCCTTCCTTCTTTCGTCCTTAAAATACACATTTTGAAAATATCCTTTATTTTGCACATCTATTTTATGATTCTAGCTGCAATCATTTTGTCGGTACCAATTTTATCCCTTTTCGTCCTTTTTTATCCTAAAAGTATGAATATTGAAATATTGCTATATTTTTCGGGTCTACGCAGTCACCGAGAAGTATACAACGATTTAAATTTTTTAGTTAGTCTAGCGGGTTTTCAATGGTACCATTATTATCCCCTTTCTCCACGTTTCTCCCTTAAAAGTACATATTTCAAAAAATTACTTTGAATGTTGCACGTCGAGGAATTTACACCTCGCATTTTATTATTCTAGCCACAGTCATTTTGTCGGTACCAATTTTATCCCTTTTGCACACTTTGGCCTTAATAGTACGAATATGGAAATATTTATTATTTGAGTCTACGTATTTTTATCCCCTTTCTGCCTTTTTCACTCTAAAAGTATAAATTTCGAAAATTTTTCATTTATTTTGCACATCTATACAGTCACAGTAATGTACACACCGTCATTTCTTCAGTACCAATTTTATCCCTTTTCCACATTTTCCCTCTTAAAAATACAAATATGGAAATATTGCTTTATTTTTGCGCCTACGCAGCCAGAGCGAATTATACACTGATTTTAATTTTTCTAGCTGTAGCGATTTGAATGGTACTGTTTTTGTCCCCTTTTTCCCTGTTTTCCTCCTAAAAAACAAATTTTGAAAATGTCCTTTATTTTCCATCAGAGGAATTTTACACACTGAATTTTATGATTCTAGCTGCAACCATTTGTTCGGTACCAATTTTATCACTTTTTGCCCAATTTGACGCAAAAAGTACGAGTCAGTGTGAAGTATACACCGATTATAATTTTTATACCCTCCACCTCCAGGATGGAGGTATACTTTGTTATTCCGTTTGTAACACCTTCGACCTCGAAGTATATTTATTCTTGATCCTGATAAAATTATAAGACGATCTAGCCATGTCCGTCCGTCTGTTGAAAGCACGCTAGCATCTAAACGAAATGAGCTAGAACGTTCAAATCTTCCATAAATGCGTCTTATAGTCGTAGATCGGTTGGGATTGAAACGGGGCGAAATCGGCCCAAAGGGAAAAATTTTTTCTTCAGAAGGACTAAAAATACCCATAATAATACCTAATATTTTAACGTATTTAAGCATATTTTTGGAGTATACCTATTTATATTTGCTTGATATTTGGTATGCGAATTTATAGCAAAAACGTGCACCATAAACTGATTCTTATTTGTAGGGGGTGAGATGGGGCCAAAAAGGGATAAAATGGTACATATTAAACGACAACAGCTAGAAACATGAAATTCAGTATGTACATTCCTCTAATTGAGTAGATACATAATATAGTATTTTTTCCAAATTCGTACTTTTAAAGGGTAAAATGAGAATAGAGGGATAAAAATGGTACCAACCAAACGGCTGCCCCTAGAATAATCAAATTCTGTGTATACATTCCTCTGATTGCATAGACACGTAAAATACACGGATTTGGCAAAATTCGTACTTTATCGGGATAAAATGAAAAAAGGGGATAAAAATAGTACCAATCAAATGATCGCGGCTAGAGACATGAAATTCGGAGTATACATTCCTCTGACTGTGTAGACAGGGAAAATAAAAGGTTTTTTCCAAATTCGTACTTTCAATACAATGGTACAGAGGGATAAAAATATTACCAACTAAACGCCTACAGCTAGAATGATGAAATTCTAATTGAGTAGAAACGTCAAATATAGAGAGTTTAGATAGTCGTACTCTTTAGGGGGTAAAAATGGTACCAACAAAATGGCCGAAACTGGAATCATGGAATTTGGTGTATACATTCCTCTGACTGCATAGACATGCAAATAAAAAAGTTTTTTCCAAATTCGTACTTTTTCTTTTATGGAAAAATTGGTTGAACATGAAGTTAGGTTATTTTGCACTATGTACTTCTGGTAATGGATTTTCAAAATTTGTACTTTTGGAATTAAAATAGAACGGAAATACAACCAACTGTAGCACCCACTATCTACAAATATTTATAGTATTTAAGCTTTTTGAAAATATATATATATTAAATTTTTGAAGCGTGGTTTAAAATTAAATATTATATTTATTAGAGTTACAACAATATTTGTATTTCTTTTGGTTTGGCTATATGAAAAAAATTATGTTTTCCTGTAATATTACTGCACTTCTACGAAAATCGACATCCTCTGTTGAATGCAATCCATGGTGGAGGTTATATAAAGTTTGGCACGGCCGAACTTAACACCTTTTTTTACTTGATCTAACTGTAGTGGTTTTATAGGTACCATTTTAATCCCATTTCTCCTCGTTTTCCCGATAAGAGTACAAATTTTGAAAATGTCCTTCATTTTCCACAGTCAGTGGAACAGAGAACGCACCAAATATTATTCCAGCTGCAGCCATTTGGTCAGTACCAATTTTACCCATTTTCCTTCTTAAATCGATGCACAACTATCGCATGTATTGTTGGAATATTTTGGCGTCCAGACACCTATATCACGACTATATAAGGTGGAGAGTATTAAAAGGTAAAGAAAGGTACTAATATGGCAGATAATATAAAAAAAATCGAATCCGGTTGATTTCTGATAAAAATCATGTTGTAGAATTTCATTTCCACATTTTAGGAAGTATAGCAGTTTTATATGAGGTATATCAATAATAAAAAAGTTTAATGATTATAAATTTTTGAATTGTTACAAATATTCAACTATTCAATGGCGTTTGTAGCAAAGAGTTTTCGTGGTAGCCTTTTAGGAAACTGGCCACCTGTACTTCACACTAACCTTGAAATAATACGAGCACAATTCGGATGCAATACTTTCAAATACAATTAAATTACCGTTTGAAGCACTTGTGTCGATTTCAAGTGTATTGCGTGGCAGATGCTGCCACCAGGAAGCGCATGCGCGCATCTTCAACAAAAGCGCCATTTGTCACGCAGCCGCTCTAGGTCGATATACGATTCCAATAAATATGTCCTTGGCCACAATAAAATGCAATTCAAAGGCGTTCAACGCGCAAAGCGCCGTAGCGAGCAGTGTGCGCTGAATTTCGGGCTGTTTCTTCGCTAAATCAATTGACAAATATTGGACGGACGGCTATCTAAGGGACAGTTTTGGAAAATGTAGCGCAACAGCATAACAAATTGGTGAATACTTTTCGAGAAAACTGTTGTCCTCCAGGTTCAGTTTACTCCGATAAGTCATAAATCAATACGGAGTACGCAGCCCAACCAACAATGACGCGAAAACCGTGGAATGTCAAGCCAATAGTCGGACGGACGGACGGACGGACGGACGGACATACGCGGAAAGCAGCCATAAAATCTCATTGAAGTACAAAGTGTCCGGACAATGACAGCAATGACAGGACAACAAAGCCGCTGAAAGAATGGAAGAAAGGAAAGCCTTTCTTGGTCACTTCAAAAACACAAACATACGCGCACACACACACGCACATATACACACACGAACAGGACGAACTAGCGAACAAAGCATTTGGCATTGTTCGCCATTTTTCTGGTCACATTGCATTCATCGCCAGCTAACACAATGACAATTTCAGTTTCATTTGACCAAAATGACGAGCCTGAAACTGCTGCGCTCAAGCCAGGGAAGGACAACAACACAAGTCATAATCTCGGTATGCACCTCAAAAATACGTGAATATTCATTCGTTCATTATCACTAACTTGGGTTGAGTTTGAGGTGAGTGCGAATAGAATCAATGACTAAGTGGCCTTCGGCAAAAGGGACAAATTTATTTGGATGTTTTTGTTTTGTTTTTGCTTTCTTTGACAAATGGTAATTTACAAACGAATGTCCTCTAAGGTCATTACAGAGCTATAAAAGTGTCATCCTCTTTATTTGGCCTAACTTTGTGCGACCATTCGAAACTATTTTGCATTAAAAAGCTAGCAAAGAACAACAAAAAAATAAAGATCACTGGACTAGAAGAACTTCATAAGGAAATTATATTAATTTATTAAAGGATGATGAATAATAGATAAACATGTTCTTCTCCATGGAATGCAAATTTTAGTTTATTCTCCTAAAAATATAAATTTCGAAAACATTATTTATGTTCAGCGTCTACACAGGCAGTAAAAACTACCCAACGAAAAATATGATTCTGTCTTTAGTCATTTGTTTGATACGAAATCCTTTTTCCCTATTTTGTCCAAATAAGATTATTGAAAGACCCAAAAAAATTGTATGTTCTATTGATGCTAAGGTGGAGCACAACGTCTCTTAAGCTAGTCCGGACCGAAATATAACTTGCCCCATGGAGTCTATTCTACAGTATTAACACCATATTAGAGGATATTACGAAAATTATAAAATTTATTTATGGGATGGCGTTATTTTCTGATTCTGTTTGATGTTATAGTCCTATTATTTGTAGAGCTCACTAAAAACAAGGTCCATATTATTATGTACCGTCTTCATAAAGAGGTTTATATAAATACGTCTTGAGATGGTTTTAAATAGATTGTTATGTCCATTAGTGAAATTCGACAGTTATTTATTATTTAACTAAATAACAGGACGAGAAATAATGTTAATATAGCGAAATAAACATTTTTATATCACGAAAATAAATTGCAAATTGTTTAATGATGATCTGCAAAATATTTCGTCACTGAGTCAAGAGATAAACCCTCACACCTCTAACCTGAAAACACCTCTAAAAATCTTGTTTTCCCGTGTAATTTTTTTATGTTGAATTTTTTGTCCAAATTTTTTTTCAGAATTAATAAAGGGTGATTTTTTAAAAGCTATAGGAAAGTTTTTCAAAAAAAAACTCATAAAATTCAGAAAAATTCGTGAAATCTTTATTTGAATAAATAGTACGGTCCATATAATTTAATGTCTGAAGATTATTTCATGCAAATGTTGACATTGACTGCGCCTCAAGTGGTCCATCCGCTTAGTCCAATTTTGGCATACTCTTTCCAACATTTCGGCCGGTATCTCACGAATAAATGTTTCAATGTTGTCTTCCAATGCGTCAATTGAAGCGGGCTTGTCTGTATAGGCATGAGCTTTAACATAGCCCCGCAAAAAATAGTCTAAAGGCGTTAAATCGCACGATCTAGGCGGCCAATTGACCAGTCCCGAACGTGAAATAAAATGTTCACCGAACTCGCCTCTCAATAAGTCCATTGTTGCGCGTGCTGTGTGGCATGTGGCACCGTCTTGTTGAAACCACATTTCATGCAAGTCAAGTTCTTGCATTTTGGGCAAAAAAAGTTGGATATCATCTCACGGTAGGGCTCACCATTCACAGTTACGTTACGATTCGCATCATCTTTGATGAAGTACGGTCCAATGATGCCACCAGCATATAAACCGCACCAAACTGTGACTTTTTCTGGATGCATTGGTAGCTCTTTCAATGCTTCTGGCTGATATTCACTCCAAAATCGACAATTCTGCCTATTTACGTACCCATTGAGCCAAAAATGAGCTTCGTCGCTGAACAAAATTTTTCGGTAAAAAAAATCACCCTTTAGACCCTTGGAAGCAATTTAAATACAAATTTGTATTCTTGTTTTAGAAAAACTTATTGGTTGTTGTATTGGACGTTTATATAGATTTTTTGATGTGACAGCTAAAAACTCATATTTCTTGGAAGCATTTTGTAAGAGGTGTTATGAAAAATAAATAGGAAGGAATCAATACCTTTCCAATGATGCCAAAATGATGAATATCGGACGGAAAATGAAGTCACTGACTACGTGTTTGTAAAATAATTTAACACAGAAGATGGTTTTCCAGAGCCAACATTTTAAAATTCCTTTTACAAAAATGAGCATTTAGGCATCATTTGTAAGGTATTGACTGCCTCTATTTATTTTTTATAAAATAATAACACCAAATATGGAAAAAATTCAGTTGTCACTATGAAAAAACACAAAACATTTCTATAAAGCTCCAATAATTCGATCAATTCGACAAGAATCAAAATTTATATTTAAAGTGCTTTCAAAAAAACGCAGCACAAAAAAATTACATAAAATAACATGATTTTTAGGGTTATTTTCAGGAGCGTTTAGCTCATTAAACAATCCAAACTTTATTTTCGTGGGGTGACCGCAATGGACCGCGACCCAGCCTACTATATATATCAAAATTATAATTATCGTGAATATAGCGAACAAAGGGTGGTCCAATCTAAGATTCTTTTTAATAATTATGAATAAAAAATAAATTGTTTTTACTGGAAGGAGCAAACATTCGCATTACACTGTGGAACACAACAAAATAGCAGGGGTCTGACAGCGTTTGTGAAAGTTTACGTATGGTGGCATTGAAGGGAGATCAATATTTCCCTCATTTGCATATTCTTATGGCCCTTACAATTTAGTGTAGGATGTGTTCAACAATATTACTTAAACACTATGAGAAACAATTTGGTAGACAATTGTAACCCTATAGCTCCTCTATAAATGGGACTTTTTGGTCGCGTTTTGTGCAAAAAGATCCCTTAAAATTTGGGTTTAACGGCCCAAAATGTTCTGCAAAAATATTTGCTATTCAATTATAAGTCTCTGAATATACAAAAACTAAAAATTCTACTTAAATGCCGAAATAAGTAAAAATTAAAATCCATATTAGGGTTTCGTACTTTTTCCGAGTTCGTTCTAATTTGTCCACAAAACTGAATTTTAGGGCGTGGTGTGAATGGAAAAAAATATTCTACGTCTCTAGCGCTCACCGTTAATCGAAGTAAGGTTTCCAGCAACATTTTCACTGATGCCACCGCTCCAAAAGCCACACCAAACTGTCACTCTCTGAGGAGTCACTGGCTTCTCGACAATCGCGAGCGGGTTGTCTGACTCCCAAACGCGGCAGTGATTTTTCGATGCCAATTTCCAGCAGCTCTAAGGCCCAACCTGAAGCCACATTTTCGCCAATGCGCACCGTTCGAGGAAGGGGACCGTAAGTGTTTTCAAATAGCATGGCTGTCTAACGAACTTTTTGCACAAACTTGCGGAGATATGATGCCGACTGTCTTTCAAGATTAAGTGCGGGAAAGAGCTGTCAGTTTTAAAACCACATATATTTCAAACCACAACAGCCACCGGCCTGCATAAGACAGTAATCTTCTAAACATGTTTTGCTCATTTGCAGTCACAGATATTGGGCGCACTTTTACAATATTTGGACATTCTATTTTTTTCGTTTAAATCTGAAAGTACTTTCAACAGAGCGACATGACTGGACAGTCTAAGAATTTTATAACAATCAAGAATGCGTCTCACATCAATAGTTCAATGAAATGCACAGAGCACTATTAGGAAATAATATAGGTCACAAATTCTGACGGACGCGCACTTACCGAATTTTGCCCTCTTACATTTTAGAAGTTTAAAAAATTCTCACAAATTTGAAATTTCTTTTAAAATGTTCCCTTTCTTCTCACATTTTTGGATTGTGAAAATTGCCAAATTAGTATACCACCATTCTATGGTGCAGGGAGGGTATAAACACGAATATTTAAAAAATAATGTTAATTTTGAGAACAAAATTGTATAAGTTTGAATTTCGCCTCGTTAGTGGTCAAAATTGTTGCACTTGGAGTTCAGACAAATCCTTAATTGTTTGCTGAGCAATATACACATCATCAATGTGTCACGGATGATTTAGAGCTAGAAGTATTATAATTTTTCTTAAGAATTAATTTTTTTGATACAATTAATTAATTTGATACAATTAATTAATTTGATATAATTAACTTTTGAAGATACTACAACCCATACATCAAAAATATTAGAGCATAAAACTTTCCTACACAATGTTTTCTGCTGCAGGCTATCATTGCCAATCACAGAAAAATCCACAGCAGCGAGGGAATTTTCGTCATTATACAGATCTGATTCAAAGTCCTCCAATAGTTTTATGGTTATTCCCAGTTTAACTTCTTAATTGACTTTAGACTTAAAAGAACAGGTACACCTAACCACAAGGATTACAACAACTATTTTTATCTAGTGCTCTAGTTAAAAAGGATTAGATGTGGAGAGACATTTTCCTTACACTACCAACATTATGTGGTCTAATAAAAAGGATTGAGGGATAAAGGATTATTAGACCACCGTCATAAGTTACGTCATTACGGCGATTATGGAAAATTCTTCTCACGCCACGAGTACCTGTTTTTTAAGCATCAGCATTTTTTCACTATTACAGGTCACCACAATATGAAGTGGACAGTACACTTCTATTTCATCCATTTCATTCCTAATTATCAAAAATGGGTTTTATGTGTGCATTGATCCTGTTGTTGGGATTAGTGGCCTAAATTGCATATAATTGACTTGTAATTTTTATTTAACGAGTAGCAGGTTGATTAGCAGCCGCACGATCCTTCTTACAAGTGCGAAGACTTATTGACAGTTTATGTCATTTTTCAAAAACAGATTATGTGACGTCCCGCTGACTCGTCATAATGACTTCGATGGATTCTTCTTATTGTGATTATAAGAGCTATGAAGTAATGAAATATAAGTTGTGTTAAAGACAAAAGTGGTTTTAATTTATGCTATTTAGCTGTGTATATCGATAATTGATGTGAGATATCCCCATAATTTTCTGTGGAAAATTAGAAATTTAAGGATTTTATGCCTAGAGCCTTGGGGATATTCAAAAGTCTAAATACACATTATCTGAATTTCCAAAAAATCTTCATAAAGCTAAGATGACGTGCATATGTAACAAGCTTGACCAAATGATAGGCTTCGTAGATGATTGGGTACTGAACTGGTGTATGTAAGAGAATTTAATTACGTAAAATCTTTCCAAATGATGTTCTACAAGGGCAAAAATATACTTAAATCTGCTAAATATTATCTATCCTTAATATCAGAAGTATGGGATATATATGAGTCATTCCATGTCAAGTGGTACGGTTTTTCACCTCGATTTTAAATCCGATTCCGACAATTGGATTATATGATACCCTCATTATTCAATTACCGAAAATTACTAAACTAATAGATTGAATTATTATTCATATTGCTCTGATCATTGAAATTGTAAATAAAATTATCAAAATTGCATTTGCAATAAATATTCAATCATTACTAAAGGGTGATTTTTTAAAATCTATAGGAAAGTTTTTCAAAAAAAAAAAAACAGATAAAATTCAGAAAAATGCATGAAATCTTTATTTGAATCTGTAGTACGGTCTATATAATTTAATGTTTGAAGATTATTTCATGCAAATATTGACCTTGACTGTGCCTCAAATGGTCCATCAGCTTAGTCCAATTTTGGCATACTCTTTCCAACATTTCGGCCGGTATCTCACGAATAAATGCTTCAATGTTGTCTTCCAATGCGTCAATTGAAGCGGGCTTGTCTGTATAGACATGAGCTTTAACATAGCCCCACAAAAAATAGTCTAAAGGCGTTAAATCGCACGATCTAGACGGCCAATTGACCGGCCCCGAACGTGAAATAAAATGTTCACCGAACTCGCCTCTCAATAAGTCCATTGTTGGGCGTGCTGTGTGGCATGTGGCACCGTCTTGTCATGCAAGTCAAGCTCTTGCATTTTGGGTAAAAAAAGTTGGATATCATCTCACGGTAGCGCTCACCATTCACAGTTACGTTACGATTCGCATCATCTTAGAAGAAGTATGGTCCAATGATGCCACCAGCCCATAAACCGCACCAAACTGTGACTTTTTCTGGATGCATTGGTAGCTCTTGCAATGCTTCTGGCTGATATTCACTCCAAAATCGACAATTCTGCCTATTTACGTACCCATTGAGCCAAAAATGAGCTTCGTCGCTGAACACAATTTTTCGGTAAATGAACTTTCTTAACAGAGTACGCATTTTGATAATAAAATTCAATAATTTGCAAGCTTTGTTCGTTTGTAAGACGATTCATGGTTAAATTATAGACCAAACTGAAGATGTTTGACAGTGGAACAAAACACGAAACGTGCGTCAGCTGTTTAATAACCAGTGTTGCCAAAAAGATAATAGCTAAAAAATCATCCATAAGAATGATAAATAAATTGGATTAATTATTTCAATACTTATAAACAGTCGAAATTTATAAATATAAAGACAAAAAAGTATTTTGACATGTACTTGGTTGCTGGATTGTTTTCTGCATATTCTACACCCACAAAAAACACGACTATTTGCAATCTGCGATCTAATATATGTTGTAGCTTCACTTTGTAAACGAGAATTACATTTCTATAACAAACATCCGCAATAACATTCTACACCACAACAAAGACATGCGTACCATGCATGTTGTTATTATACACACGCAGCATCGAGCTGGGAACACTGTGCGTGTCACACAAAGGGTGCTCTGGAAAAACCAATTATTACAATACTTGAACCAATTAATGCGGTTGCTGAAAAAATAAAGACTAATTTTTATTGAAAATATTGTACGTTCAATAATTATGGATATTGAAATAATTTTTATAAGCTACAATATGAATAATTTAAAATAAACAACAATTATTTCATTGTGGAGATCCTTAGGCGGCAACGTGGTCATTGCCTTAAAAGATAGCCGACATAGAACGAATGGGGGAGACTTGCATTGGTCATGACAACTGAGATTGTTGTCACAATGGAGGTTCACCTTTTGATTTATGGCAATGACGGTTATTTTGTATTAATACCTCAAGTTCGTACCCAAAACGTAAGTTGAAGCTTGACTTTAAAATATCAACAAATCATTCTACTTTTCTTGTGACATCCGTGAATATAATTTTCAATGACTTTGGTTCATAGAGCAGTCTGAGCTAGAGTTTGAGGTCTGGGAAATCCCGCCTAGGAATACCCGAAAAACAATTAAACCAGAATTCTCGGGAAAAAATTTCAAATTTCCCAGGAAAACGGTAAATATAAAAAAAAATTGACTACTTGTTCTGAAAACAAAATTAGCTTCTAATGAAACAACAATGTAGGAATAAATGTTGGCATTGCCACTTGGTGGCTTAGTATGTAATGACGATTTGGCTTCTTCAAGTATTCTTTCATCTAAAAAGGAGCCTCACCTAGCTGCAGATGGTTTATTGTGCTGAAATCGGGCTGCTTCCAACTGTTTCAGAGGCCATTGAGCTTTATGATTTCCACATATTACTTGTGTTGCTAAAAATTCCCAAACCCCTTTTTCAGATATCGTTAAGTAGTCCTCAACCTAAATTGCATAATAGATTACTGCCCTCGTTTTGAGGACAAGGGAAATGTTGTGAGTTTTGGAATGTTAAACCCGCTCTTAGCTATAAGCAAGTCAATAAATTACAAGGTATGTGTTTGAACGACCGGACTTGACGTACAGATGGCAGCATTTTAAGTGACAAAAAAGTTAAACGAAATTCTACTCTGGGGAATGAGTGTGCTCCTTCGCGTATAAACAAGCCAGAAATGATTGCTCATTTTTGCTTAGTCTTATTTATTGTAACGTACAACTTAGATGTCTAAGACATAAAGAATTTTTTTAATATTCCTTTTCATAGAACCTGAGGCTATTTTGAGGTCCATGAAGCAATATAATAATAAATCATGTTATAGATTTTTCATCTACATTAAAGAAATTTTAGATGTAATATATTTTTAAGATTGCTAGGATTGTACCCCATAGCCATCTGAATAAATAAGTAAATGCTGAAGAAAATCTAATCGCATTGGATGCCCATCGAATAAGAACAGCGCGTGCTATCAGACATAGTAGGTATTTTAAAGCAGTTCTGTTCATGGTGTATTAGCTAAACTGTTCAACCAAGACTGTGCACCTGTTCCGCATTCTATACATGCGCTAATACAACCACCAAATTCAATGACTCAACCACCTGATTTAGATTTTCTAAAATTCTTCATAAATTCTTCTAACTTAAAAATATGGCTCAGTGATAGCGATTTGGTAATAATGATGAGGTGGAATCTACGATTGATGGCCATTTTAAAGAGCTTGATGCTCTTAAATATCACTGTGAGCTGTTGAGTAATAGAGAGAAAGTCTAAAAACAATCCTTGTAAATTTCGTTCAAAAACTAAAACCTCAAAACAAAAAAATATTTGTGGCGCTTAAAATTGAATTTTAACATTCAGACCGCATTCGAATAAATGATGATTCGCAAAATATTTCGTCCTTGAGCTAATCTACGAACCCTACGATACAATATGTCGAATGTTGTCCTTCCTTTGATAGGATTATGAATATATATTAGCTCTTATCTCGGTATATATTATTGGCCGTTTATATTTATTTTTAGTAACATAGTTTGTGGAAAATTTTTTGAGAAAAATACCTTTCGGTAAATACCAATAAGTTAATCTAAGATAAGAATCAAAATTTATAAAGGGTGATTTTTTAGTTATTATCTTTTTGGCAACACTGGTTTATACAGCTGACGCACGTTTCGTGTTTTGTTTCACTGTCAAACATCTTCAGTATCAACGAACAACGCTTGCAAATTATTGTATTTGATTATCAAAATGCGTGCTCTGTTAAGAAAGTTCATCCGCGCTTCCATTTTATGGTCAGTTTAATCGACCCACTGAAGAGGCTATTCGGATTATTGTGACTAAATTTCGCACCAAATTTGCATTGTTGGACATTAAACCACCAACACGCTTACGTAGAGTGCGAACTGAAGAAAATATCGCAGCTGTATCGACCAGTGTTAATGATGACCATCAATTATCGATTCGTGGCCGTTCGCATCAATTGGGCCTCTGTTACTCAACTACGTGGAAAATTTTGCGGAAGGATTTAGGTGTGATGCCTTTCAAAATACAGCTGGTGCAAGAATTGAAGCCGAACGACCTACCGCAACGTAAAATTTTTGGTGAATGGGCTCTTGGAAAATTGGCCGAAGATCAACTTTTTTTGTTGTGTTCAGCGACGAAGCTCATTTTTGGCTCAATGGGTACGTAAATAGGCAGAATTGTCGACTTTAGAGTGAATATCAGCCAGAAACATTGCAAGAGCTAACAATGCATCCAGAAAAAGTCACAGTTTGGTGCGGTTTATGGGCATCATTGGACCGTACTTCTTCAAAGATGATGCGAATCGTAATGTAACTGTGAATGGTGAGCGCTACCGTGAGATGATATCCAACTTTTTTTTTGCCCAAAATGCAAGAGCTTGACGCGCAACAATGGACTTATTGAGAGGCCAGATCGGTGAACATTTTTTTTCACGATCGAGACCGGTCAATTGGCCGCCTAGATCGTGCGATTTAACGCCTTTAGACTATTTTTTTGTGGGGCTATGTTAAAGCTCATGTCTATACAGACAAGTCCGCTTCAATTGACGCATTGGAAGACAATATTGAAGCATTTATTCGTGAGATACCGGCCGAAATGTTGGAAAGAGTATGCCAAAATTGGACTAAGCGGATGGACCATTTGAGGCACAGTCAAGGTCAACATTTGCATAAAATAATCTTCAAACATTAAATTATATGGACCGTACTAACGATTCAAATAAAGATTTCATGTATTTTTCTGAATTGTATGTGTTTTTTTTTTGAAAAACTTTCCTAAAGCTTTTAAAAAATCACTCTTCATTTAAAGCTTTTTCAAGTGTCATAATTTCCGAAAAAGAAATAGACAAAAATAAAACACACAAAAAGTATACGATAAGACGTCATTTGTAGGGGTGTTTTCAGGAGAGTTTAGCTAAGACAACGCTTAATTAATATTTCGCTCCTATATTTGGCAAATCGTCATTAAACAATCCAAACTTTATTTTCGTGGGGCGACTGGAAATTATTCTTCCATTAGTATTGACCGCGACCCAGCCTACTGTACATGTAACCTGTAATGTGCATGACCTTTTAAACGTATGTTTCTTCAAATAGAAAATGTACACAATATTACAAAATAAAAAAATACACTAACAAAACATGACGTATTTTCAAAGGCGTTTAGCTCTCTGACAGCTTGACCAAAAGAGGACATATTTTGCACTTTTTGATTGTATTGTCCTCTACCCAGTTTACTGCCCACTAGAGTGGTATTTTACTATCTCTTAGTAAACAGCTGAGTCAGGATCATCGTATAAGAAGGTAGATGCTGGAAATTGGTGTTCTTATTTCATAGTTAAGGGATTTTCTCTCAATTCATGCTATTTCCGTTTAATATGTATTTAATGAAGGGGTTAAATGACCAAGACGGATATAAGAATAGTGACCTTATTTTTCAAATTTCCCGAAAGAAATGCGACAACTTCTACAACAAAAATATAAAATAAATATATTAACTCATTCATTCGAATTCATTCATCCGGTTAGAATGTGTTTCACACCACAACACTATGTTGCAACAACCGGAAGACGAACAAACAGAAAATTTCCTTAATGTTTTTTTCGCAATAATAATAAAAAGTGAAAATTGGAAAAATTCAACAACAAACACTCAATTAAAACCAACAAACAAAACACAAAAGAACTAAACAAAAAAACAACCACCAGCAGCAGCAACATCAACATCGCCAGATGAACGAACAGGAGAGTGAATGGCGAGCAGAGCCAATAATCTGGATGGTGGACTGTGGTCCCTAAATAATAATGTTTACACAGCAATTAAAAGCAAATAAAACAATTTTATTAAGGAAAACAAACTTCAAACAAAATGTTTGAAGACAATTTGGAAACTGAGAAAGATGGAAAGAGAGAGAGAGCGAGCGAGCTACAAACATTTTCAAACTCATACAAGAACGACAGGGAAAAAACATAAGAGTTTTAAAGGGATATCCTTCTTCTAGGGATCATGAATGCACTTTGCATAATTTCGTTGAGAGATGTGATCAGTGAGTGATGAGGGAAACCGGTGAGTGAGTGCATATGTGTGCGTGGGCTAGGCTCAGGAAAGCAGCGAACAGGAAATGGGAAATAATTAAACAGATTTGTTTTTCTCCGTTAAATTTCTCGTGTACGAATGGCCAAAGGATCGCGAAATACTTTCGCTAGGTACTGATGAGGCCAACTGTTGCCGCTGGCTGAAGAGCCAAGATGTTTGTCACAAATGTTCGACAAATCTTAAGCCATAAATGGTCGCAGCGGGATTCTCGCAACGAAAATCCTTCACGATTCTTACGCGCAGCGCTGCGCTGATCCTTCCTTATCCTTGGAAAACGAGCGATTTTATGAGGTCTTTTTGCAAATTGCAGCTATAAACATGCACGCTCATACACACACACACACTCGCACTTCTAGTCGCTGATTTCCCCGTAAAAATAGTCGAGAAAAAAGTTTTGTGAAAAACAAGGGGATTACAGGGATTTTATGGGTAATTTCTTTGGCCGTGGCCAGCTTACTTACCTGTGTGAGCATGAGCCTGTGTGTGTGAGATTTGTTAAGGCAGTGGCCCAGGTAGCTGCTGCTATGCGTGCCCGCTAAATAGCCAGAGCGCATGCATTTTAACCTGTGCCCAGGTAAGAATGTTGACAAACTACGTTTTTCCAAAGAATTACGCGAAAACGCTCACCTCAGGCCGCCGGCGTATATAAGACTTTGTGACCGGGCAGAAGTATGCTCAGTTAGCAATTGACAGTCCCTAAGACAACAACGTACATTCAAACAAACAAATTCCAGTTCATTTTTTGTGTTTCGAATTTTTAGAAAAATAAAATAAATATTCATCAATATGGGTTGCTGTTCGTCGACAAACGCCAATGCTAGCATTAACCTAGACACTAGCTCAAATGGATATTACGCCGCCACCAGCCAGCAAAGACAAGGATCTAAACGTAGCTACTCCAGCCGCATTAGCAGCGGCTCCAGCTCTGGCGTGTCCAGTGCCTGTACTTCGCCCTCACGGCGCAGTATCTTAAGTCGCACCACCAATGCCAATAACGCTGCCGCCTCCACCACTGCCTCACCCAATGGACTTAAAGCCAAGACAAGCAATTTCACTTTGACCCGCAAGGATATACCCAGCAAAGCCTTTGAAATGTTGTCGATTTGTGACGATTTCGGCGAGGCCGTGCCCGTACAAAACGACAATGGTTCCTATGGCTACTACTCAGAGTCAATGGGTAGTGCTGGCTCGTCTCCTTCACAGACCTGCCTGAGACGTACCCAGGACACAAGCAGTTTGCGGCCCGAATCCCCCGAACCCCAAGTGACCGTGACACCCACTCCCAGTGATTTGGAAATGGAAATGTACATGATGTCCCACTCGCAAGGATTAATGCCGAAAACCTCATCGCCCATCTTCCATAGGCGCGATGTCACCTTCAATGCCGTGGCTGTGGCCTCGCCACCCTCACAGTCCTACAAGAAGTGGGCCAACTATTTGCAGACCACACCCGCTTACATGTTGCACAATGTCACCGACATACCCGAGGCCATTGCCGGGCACTTCAGCCCCCTGGATTTCCCCGGCTTTACCGACTTGGAAGACATGGAAAGTGCTGCCAAAAGATTCAAGGTCGACATTCACATGCAGCCTGCCTACGAGAGCGAAGAAGACGAGGTATTCTATCAGAAGCAAATACCCCGCCCTTCTAATGTAACGCACACCATAACCACCGATTTGTAAGACAAATCGAAAGAAAGAAAAATGAATACGAAAATCTTCATTCAACTTCCGCCCGGTTACGGAAGTAATGTTTGATTTATGTATTCATTGATTCAAGGTGCTATCTCTCCCCCCCCCCTCTCTCTCGAAGCAACAGGTGTGCTGAAAGTTCATTGAACAAAAACGACCTCTTTCCACAAATATATATATCTTCTAAGGACCTAAGGACTACTGAAACTCACAGACTTTTGTAAAATATTTCAATATTTATTCATAACAAAAAGTTGCTTGGTTTCAACGTTAAATCTCCACACCACGACCGCAAATTGTTCTCACTCAAACTAATTCATCGAATGGATTAAGAGAACAATTTGCTGACCAAAAAAAGGATAATTGTTTCGGGACCACCACCATCACCGCCTTGGCCTACCACTGCCACTGCCAGGACAATGTCACAATGTTTAATATAATTAAATTAAAATTGAAAATTGTGTATAACCACCCACCTCGTATATTTGTAGATGATGTATTTAGTGATTAGCTTGTAGTTACCAACATATCAAAGAAAATTATAAATAAAATAAAATTTTTCTAAAAAATTTCTTAAAACTGTAAATCAACTTAATGAGTTCTTATTTATCTTAGTTTCCAATCAAGTTGTGCGCAACAAAACAATGGAAATTAGCGAACAATATAAAAGGGATAATGAGATTTATGTTCATCCCATCCCTGAGCCGCCTCCATTGGGCGACACTTTGGTTCAACAAGTTCAAATGATATTAAGGACTTTTTCCATTTGTTTATCTAATTTGTTCTCACAGGATCACACCAACAGCTAGGGGTTGCTAATTATCATTATTACGCTCGCCCGTATTAGTTGAATTTTTGGTTCATTTACTTTAACTTTCCTAATGGAAAGACCATTAAGATGTAGTATTTAATCTACAAGAAATTGCGATAGCTACTATTTTGGGATAAGTGTAGTAACAAAGTAAAAGTACATTAAAATTAATTGAAGGCGAAGAGAACCCAAAACACAACACTGAATGTTGCTGCTGCAAATGAAGACTCTTAAGAAGATTTTTGGAGATTAGAAGTATACTTAGTTATCCAAAGGTCGTTATTTTGTTTAGGGCAATTTATGCAGAATAAAGACAAACCATCACAGGAACTTCAATGGCAGCACAGCAGATAATTACACTTTAATATAGTTGTACGTACCTCAGGTTTCACTTACAATTTGTATTAAAAAGAGTGAAATCCTATAAAGTTCTATCCTATAAGTCTATACTTATCGAAGATCGTTATTTTGTTTAAGGTAATCTCTTCAGAATGAAGGCTTCCCGATAAGTCTCTGCACCAATTCGATTGACAAATCACAAAAGTAAGTTCAATGGTTTAGCACATAATTACACTTCAATTTAGTTGTACCTTAGGTTTTACTTCCATTTTGTATTAAAACAACTGAAATATAAATCCTATAAAGTTCTATCCTATAAAATTCTATACTTATTCAAAGATCGTTATTTAGTTTAAGGTAATTTATGCAGAATGAAGGCTTCTCTGCGCCAATTCAAATGACAAATCATCAAAGGAACTTCAATGGTTCACAGCTTAAAATTACACTTTAATGTAGTTGTACCTCAGGTTTTACTTCCATTTTGAAATAAAAAAATGAAATCCTGTCATGTTTTTAACACCATCCAAGCAGAAATTGACAAATTCGCGAAAAAAGGGTCGAATTTCTTACAGTTTCTTTTAATGTACATCAAAACGACAGAGAAAAGTAGATTGAAAGTGTTCTGGCAACCAAAAGAGTAATATTTATTAGGTAAGATTTCGTTTGTTTAATGGTGGGTTTCAAAATATTTCCTCGCAGCGTCAAACGCTCTAATAAACACCACGAAAAATCGTTTTTTTTGCAATTTTTTGGGCAGAAATCCAGTCCATTTTTTCTGAATTTATAGAAACTTGAAAACACTTTAAATATACATATAGGCATATCACAGTGTCCCGGACGCGAAGGAAACTGAAAAAGACGATCAGATTTTTAAGTGTTCTAAAGCGCTTAAAGAGTATTACATTTTAAAATTTTATCGTCAGGATTTAGTACAACATTATAAACAATTTAGCATGAAACGGACGCTTCAAAAAAAAAAACAAAAGTGCTTTTGAAGCTCTTATAGATTAATACAAAGTTGAGCGATTTTTTGAGAACTTTGTTTTTCCTTATATACATGTAAATGAAGGTCAGTGGATATATTTTGTTCGTAGATTTATGAAATATGGGAACTATCTCTTATCTTTAATTAGGTGCAGCAGAAATACGGATGCGACAAATATTTCCAGTCGCAGTAAAAAAAGTAGTAATTTTCGTTATAACACTTCAACTTTTAATAAAAATAAAAGAGAACAAGATATCTTCAAGTTTCATAATAAAAAAAGTTTTCGAAATAAGGAAAAAATAAAGTTAAAATCTATTAGTGTGTTCTGATTTCATTTTCTTAGTAGACCTTTTTTTGGGAGATGTCCATATGTATGTAATTTTCAGAAAATGTAAGTATATATACAACTGATGACATCATGTTAACGCAAGTACTCCATACAGAAGAATCTCTGATGATTTGTCCCTAAAAAGGACAATGAAATACGTATATGGTCAAAGGTGTTATATGGTTGAGTGTGGTTGAGTGTGGTTCTCGTCCTTTCCATTACCAAAATAAAAAAATCCTTCGTGGGAAGAAATTACTTGATCGAATGCTGAAATTCGAATGTATTACACTCATAACTCATAAAAAATGTTCACCATCCAGGTATAGAATTTGGATTGTTTAATGAAAAATATTTCGTCAAGACTCCAAAAATCATGTTATTTCCGTGTAATTTTTTATGTTGGATTTTTGTTCAATTTTTTTTCTGAATTATTAGAACCTTGGAAACAAAACTTATTCTTCTCTTAGAATAATTCTTTGGTTGCATTATAGGACGTTTAGAGTATTTTTGTGTTTTCTTTTAAGTGACAACTAAAAACTCATATTTCTTGGGAATATTTTCTAATATGTTCCTCATTCCATATCAAGCGGAACGATTTTTTCCTCGATAGCGGCGATTGTCTTGAAAGTTGGTGTATGTATTCTTCCCATAATAATATTGTATACATATTTATGAAATCACGATTACGATTGTTTTAAAGGTAATTTCAACTTTTTATTTATTCAATTCAAGTCAATTAAAAATAGTTAAACAAAATTAACTAACATATTACTAATATCAAGGTTGAAATTGAAGAAACTCTCTTAATGCTCGCGTGATGGGTTCAGGCAGAGAAAAAATTGTTCTATGTATTAAAATGACGCAAAGATCGAGGCGGAACATGAAAATTTAAAAGTTCAAGCACACCCGGGCAATCAGTATGATAATGAAATCTCCAAATTCACAAGAGTTTTTAAATGTATTAACCTACATTTATCCTCATATGAGGGCTAAGGATGAAGAAAGTTAATAGATCTCAGAACAAAATTAATAAACTTTTTCTGTATTCTTTCAAGTCTAGAGCAGTGAGACGCATAATAAGGATTCCAAATAAAAGAGGCATATTCCAATTTGGATCTAACTAAAGACGAATAAACTAATTAAGCAGTGTAGGGATCTGAAAAAATCTTTAAAATTTCTTTTAACAAAGTCAAGCAAAGAGTACGCTTTTGGGACTATTGAGTTGATATGACTTGCAAAAGTTAAATTGGAATCAAATACAACTCCTAAGTCAATTATTTCATCCACCATACTTAATTAAGGATATAGTCATAAAAACAGAGCTTCTAAAAATTTATAAAACGTTAATTTAATCATTTTGATATATCTATTTCCAAACAATGTTCAGAGCACCATTGTTCAATGCTCTCTAAATCACGCTGCAGACAAAGTGCTTCGATTACTGAATTTATTCTCTAAAATATCTTCAGATCATTAGCATACAGCAAATCTTTCGACCATTTAACACATTTATAAATAAAACAAAAAACAATGGTCCAAGAATACTACCTTGGGGAACCCATGAGGTAGCAACATCAATATAAAGGGTGACTTTTTAGCTATTATCTTTTTGGCAACACTGGTTTAAACAGCAGACGCACGTTTCGTGTTTTGTTTCACTGTCAAACATCTTCAGTTTGGTCTATAATTCAGCCATGAATCGTCTTACAAACGAAAAACGCTTGCAAATTATTGAATTTTATTATAAAAATGCGTGCTCTGTTAAGAAAGTTCATCGCGCGCTTCCATTTTATGGTCAGTTTAATCGACCCACTGAAGCGGCTATTCGGGCTATTGTGACTAAATTTCGCACCAAATTTACATTGTTGGACATTAAACCAGCAATACGCTTACGTAGAGTGCGAACTGAAGAAAATATCGCAGCTGTACCGGCCAGTGTAAATGATGACCATCAATTATCGATTCGTCGCCGTTCGCAGCAATTCGGCCTCTGTTACTCAAAAACGTGGAAATGCCAAAATTGGACCAAGCGGATGGACCATTTGAGGCGCAGTCAAGGTCAACATTTGCATGAAATAATCTTCAAACATTAAATTATATGGACCGTACTATCGATTCAAATAAAAATTTCATGCATTTTTCTGAATTTTATGTGTTTTTTTTTTAACTTTCCTCTACTTTTAAAAAATCACCCTTTACAATTCAACGGATTCAATTGATACAAAGTGGCATCTATTTGACAAATATGATGTAGTAAAATTTAAAAAATTTGAATGAAATCCAATTGAAAATAAGAATGGATGAGACACTTTGTCAAAAGCTTATATTGTATCAATATGACATCCAGTTTCAAAGTTAGAATTAAAATATTGAGAAAGGACTGCTATATTAGTAACTGTGGCTCTACCACGAAATACAGTTTTTCAAAAACGATATGCTCAAACAATTTCGCTATAATACTTACTTTGGTTTTGGACCTGTAATTAGCTACATTATCCATATCTAAAAATCGGAGCAACGTTCGACTTTTCTATAAAAATACCATCTTTTAATGATTTATTGAACAAGAAAAATAGAGGGACAAATAAAGGAGAATTACAAATTTTTAATACGTAATTACAAAACCCATCAAGATTTAATTTTTATAAGGTTTTAACTTCGAAATGCCAAAAAGAACATTGTCTTTAGTTGGGTGAATAAAACCAAAGTCAAGAAAAGAATTTGGATTATGGTTAAAAACGATACGACTATCATATGCCACAAAATTACTACAGAAGAAATTTGCAAACAAGTTAAACAATAAATTTTACTGTTATCACCGCTTTATTTTTTTACAATTTAATTTCTTTTATTTTGATATTCGAAATGATTATGTTAGTTGATTTTTGTGAAATTTTAAAGTAGTGTGCTTGGGATCTCTTTTATAGCGACTGTATGAGCTTGGAAGTGGTGAAACGGTGAGTACAATTTTTTACGTTTTTTTTTTTTTCAAAAATTATTAAATTATTTTAAAATTAATTGAAATTACAAGGATTTACATTATTCAAGTATTTTTACTTTTAACTTTTGAATAGGACCTTAAATCAAAAAATTCCTACAATAGACAATATTGAAATGAATAAATAGAATCAAGTAAGTAAAGCGTAAAGTCGGTCGGGGCCGACTATAGCGAAAAGTGAAAACGCGAAGGATTTTTGTATGGGCCGTAATTATGGAATACTCTAATAACATATGCTTCCATGCGAAAAATAACGTGTTCTGCCAAATTATTTAAAAGTGTTCTGCTGCGTGTGTTTGGCAAAAAAACTTTAAATCGGAAAGGACATTTGTATTGAGGTATATTAAAACATCGATGTGAGCCACTTATGAAATATAAAAAAGTCAAATTGATGGCCAAATCTATATGGGGGCTATATACAGGGTGGTGCAGAATGAACTATATGGTTTGAATTCTTTATAACGTTTTTTAATTATTATTCTTCCTTTGTTTTTTCTTTCAGCATTTTGTGAAAGAGACTTGGGGAATTAATTATGAATCATTACACGATCGAACAACGTACAAAAATAATTGAATTTTAGTTTTCAAACCAACAGTCACAATTCACAATTTGGTAATGAGCGATGAAGTCCATTCCTTATTAAATGGGTATGTCAACAAGCAGAACTGCAGGATTTGGGCTACGGAAAATCGAAGAGCATTTCATCAGCGACAATCGCACCCACTTAAGTGTACTGTTTGGTGCGGTGTAAACTCCGAAAGAGCAGAAAATGGACATCACTTACAGGATATCAGTTTTCAAAGCTACTTGCAAGAAATTCCCCAATAATATACTGTATTTAAAAAAATAAAATAATCGCATAAATAAAAAGTTATAAACCATTAAAACGATATAGCTCATTCTGCGACACCTTGTATAATCTAACCCACTTTCCTAGATATTATATGTTGTGCCAGTTTTTCAACAAATTGAGAACGAAATTTGTATTGGGCCTCTATATATAAAGGGTGATTTTTTAAGAGCTTGATAACTTTTTTTTTAAAAAAAACGCATAAAATTTGCAAAATCTCATCGGTTCTTTATTTGAAACGTTAGATTGGCCCATGGCATTTACTTTTTGAAGATAATTTCATTTAAATGTTGACCGCGGCTGCGTCTTAGGTGGTCCATCCGCTTAGTCCAATTTTGGCATTTCCACGTTTTTGAGTAACAGAGACCCAATTGGTGCGAACGGCGACGAATCGAAAATTGGTGGTCATCATTAACACTGGCCGATACAGCTGCGATATTTTCTTCAGTTCGCACTCTACGTAAGGGTGTTGGTGGTTTAATGTCCAACAATGTAAATTTGGTGCGAAATTTAGTCACAATAGCCCGAATAGCCGCTTCAGTGGGTCGATTAAACTGACCATAAAATGGAAGCGCGCAATGAACTTTCTTAACAGAGCACGCATTTTGATAATAAAATTCAATAATTTGCAAGCGTTGTTCGTTTGTAAGACGATTCATGATGAAATGTCAAAGCATACTGAGCATCTTTCTCTTTGACACCATGTCTGAAATCCCACGTGATCTGTCAAATACTAATGCATGAAAATCCTAACCTCAAAAAAATCACTATATATATATATATAGAAATTGCGTTTTTCATTGGATTGATAGCTATTAAAAAAACATAACAAAATAATTATTTCCGATGGTTTTCTATTTTGTATTATGGCTTTAAATTGCTTACAGGAAAATTAAAACAAAAATGTGACTTTAATTTAAACTATAAATACTTATTTTCTTCTCATAATTTGTAGATTTTAAAATTTTCAAACACTTTTGTTTATTCATAGAATGCTGAATGTTTTGCTTCTTTTTTACTATTATTTTTACTTAATCACAATTATGGATTGGTACATACTATATTTACAGAGTTCTTGCACTCCCCGGACATTTAAAAATAATTCCCGCTCTCCCGGGATATGAGGAAGTTAGGGAAGAGAAAAACTCTCCTGGCTATCTACCAAGGGTATATGAGACATTTGTGCTTAAAGAACGTTCCTTGTAAGCTTCTTTTATCGTCTAGACTTCCGCCTGGAGGACACGTCACGGTGCTTTGGAGGAAAAGGACGCTTTTATAGAGCAGACATGGGGACAGCAATCCACTTTGAATCCTCCCATGTAAAGTCGTCTAAAATAGTCAGAGTCAAAGTTTAAGTTATTGTGCTATTTTTTTCTTTTTTACAAACAAAATTGTGCCCTCCCTCCTATTTTCGAAAAGTGATAAAATAATATTTTATTTTTCGGCGATAAAATTTTAAATATGACTTATGGAACTGCCCTATAGATTCTGGTTTGCAGTTCTTTGTTACATTGTTTAGTGGCTATTCCCAAACCTGGTCTAATACACCCTGATCTATACATAAACCAAGATATTTTTTACATTTTTCCATGGAATAAAAATCAAATCATAACTTTGATCTGAGTATTTTAACTATTTAGAAACTAATTTAATAGTAAACATTTCAGACTTTTATAATAAATATTAAAAATATATTTTCAACATTTTAGTCCAAATTAGGCAGGGCTATGGCTGATATCAAACGCAACTAGTTTATAAAAAGTAATTCTTAAGAAATGTTCCAAAAAAAGTGGTCAATTGGTATTTCCAGAGTACCAAGATTTTCCACAGGTCAAGCAAACGGTTAGTCGAGAAATATTGTTTGACGATTCATAAACATTTCGACTTTCAAATTTCTAAATCATACATGGAAATTTTATGCACATTGAAAATATTTGTAAAAACAAGGCAATTTTCATCCAAATCATTTTGCCTTTTAGGGAATTTATTTTTAGAAACACAGATGAAAATTAGAGACACGAAAGATTCTTTGGCCATGAAAATATCTATTACACGCCAATAAGCTAAAAATATATTCTTCCCTTTTTTGGAGGTTGTGTTGGAAGGCTTGTGACGAAAAATGTTGATTCACATGCGAAGCAAATTCAATGATTCAACTAATTCAATTTAAGTATTTATACCAGAGAGCAACATTTATTGCTATCTATAACATTCTTACACTATCTGTGAATTTCTATGATTTTGTCTAAAAGCCAATAAATCAATTTTATGAACATTTAAATTTTCGCAAATGCCTTCAATTACTTTTTTGAACGCCAACGTCATTGGCACGAACTTATTTACGATGACAGAGGCTTTCGAGATGTTTGCATTTTCAAATGTAAACATGACATGTAATTAAATTTTAATTATCCATATAACGCGAATAAATCGAAGCATTTGTTTATTGTTGTTTAAGCGAAAAACCAAATTAGCCTTAAACTCATTTTGTTGCTGTTGAAGGTGGTGGTTGTGATGGCAATGTTGATGTGTAGAGGGCAGGGTGCACGCAGACAGACTAATCGATTGTAATAAATCTAGCACAATATTACGCAAAGCTTAAAGGGTGTAAAAGTTTCGCGAATTTAAAGCAAACAATATTAAATTGTAATAAATTGCATATTTAATGTGAAAAAAGGAACACGGTGCGAAATCGATATTTAACCAATTTGTATTCATGATAAATTATTAACCTCATGGTAATTGCATACTTTTGTTTTCCCACAGCAAACCACTGCTTTTCAGAGAAACGGAAATTAAATACATACAGATTATGATTCAATATTTGAATTAGTTCGAGTTTATCATTGTCATTGTGGTGAAATGGTGATGTAGCACTGGGAAATGCAGCCAACAACGATTGTAATGAACTCCCAGGGAAGCAGAGCAGATTACTATCTAGAATTTGAAATGAATAATTTTCTCCCTATCAATTTTTAAAAATAATTAAGAAACTGTTTTATAGCTAAATACCACATAAGGAGGCATATTAAAAGATCATGGAGTGGCCTTGAAGGAAAAAATAATAAGCGGCCACGTAAGCCAAAACCTAAACCACTATTTCTATGTGAAAATTAAATTCGGATTATAATTACATTTAATTGAACATAAACGCGGATTGAATCGACTTATATTACCAACATTAAAGTACAAATATTGAATGTATACCGTCGACGAAAAGTGGAATTTTAGTAAACAAGTATTATCCATTAAAACATCATTATTCATTTAAAGAATAGAAAACCAAAAAAAAATCACCCACAGAGAATGGGATTGTTAAAATTTCATCAAAACCAATAAATAATGATATAACCACAACTACCAGATTTCCATATTCTTCATAGATATCTAGTTTAATGTACTATAATAATTAGCTATTGCAATTGTGACAACTACTTTTTACACAGAAATGAATACTTTAGTATCAATAGGGCTGTTTTTCTTTAAGTCGGGATAACAAGCTGCGATAACAAAAACTTTAATAAAAATTTAATTTTTCGTTCAAAATAAAAAATTATTTTTTCACATTGTCGCCTACTACAATATAAATATATGTATCAAAAGAAATTTTCAAAAAAATATTTTGTGTCGACTTTATTGGACTTAGCCTCGATATCCATCATTGTGACTTACACTGGATACTTATACAGGCTACGTCAAACATTTTTAAATCATTTTTTTTAATTTGTTTTCACACACACATTGGCATAGCTTTTGGCGACAATTTTAAAAAAGAATTTTTTATTTTGAGTGAAATTTTAACCTTTTATTTAGATTTTTGTTATCGCAGCTTAGTTATCCAGTCTTAAAAAAAACAGCCATAATAATTAGTGATGACAACAAATAATTTATTTCTAACAATGAAATTTAAACCCAAAAAAGCTTGGTTTTTTGTCATAACTTATTGATAGTTATCCCAAGATCGAAAGGAATTGAACTATAATAATATTGTTGGTCGTAGTAATCATTTTCATAAATACAAGGAATTTGGATAACCCTACCAAAAAGTTGTATTACACAAACAATAATTAGTTGTTACAATAAACGAATACAAAATTTTCAGTCGACTGTCAAACACAAGCACAAAAAGAAAATAAATAAACAATCGTAATGAAACAGAAACAAGTTGGAATTGCATGTATTGAATTGTTGTCTTCGTTAAGGTACAATCGGTATAAATAAAAGGCGATCCACCATGGATATAAGTTTTGATGACCTCTGTGGAAATTTGAACATTTTTCAACATCATACATTGATTATAATTATGTAAAGGGTGATTTTTAAAAAGCTATAGGAAAGTTTTTCAAAAAAAAACACATAAAAATAAGAAAGACGCATGAAATCTTTATTTGAATCGATAGTACGGCCCATATACTTTAATGTTTGAAGATTATTTTATGCAAATGTTGACCTTGACTGTGCCTCAAATGGTCCATCCGCTTAGTCCAATTTTGGCATTTCCACGTTTTTGAGTAACAGAGGCCCAATTGCTGCGAACGGCGACGAATCGATAATTGATGGTCATCATTAACACTGGCCGATACAGCTGCCATATTTTCTTCAGTTCGCACTCTACGTAAGCGTGTCCAACAATGTAAATTTGGTGCGAAATTTAGTCACAATAGCCAGAATAGCCGCTTCAGTGGGTCGATTAAGCTGACCATAAAATGGAAAAAGCGCGCGATGAACTTTCTTAACAGAGCACGCATTTTGATAATAAAATTCAATAATTTGCAAGCATTGTTCGTTTGTAAGACGGTTCATGGTTAAATTATAGACCAAACTGAAGATGTTTGACAGTGAAACAAACCACGAAACGTGTGTCAGCTGTTTAAACCAGTGTTGCCAAAAAGATAATAGCTAAAAAATCACCCTTTAGAAACATAAAATCTCTGCAGTAATCATATTTAGAACCATACATCTTTAAAATATATCGAATTTTTTGTGTTTATCACAAAAAAGTCGGTGGTGAAAAGGTTGAGGGCCTGATTCAATAATGGACACAAACTACTCTAATAGCGAAAAATCGCAGCTTCGAGCAGGCAAATTGATATCGACGAGATGGCAGTTAATGCGAATACCGAACTTGCAATAGATTATGGCGTGGGCTGAAAGATGGACAAGAAATAGTTTACCATGACTCTGTAGCGCTCACCTTTAATCGAAACGACGTTATTTATCATCAGCAATTAAAAAAATTAACCAAATTTTGCACCAAATCGGAGGATGTATTGGACCGACCGCCATATGCAGCAGACTTCCTTCGAGAACCGTCGAGATGAAAATACGTTTCATCAGAAAAAGACGATTTTTCGAACAAAATCGTTGTCCATTTCGAGCAGCTCGAGAGTCATGTGCCTTCAATTGTTTCATCAATTGTACCTTGTAAGAGAATAATGGGTCATTCCATGTCAAAGAGGAGAGAAAAATGTTCAGATATATGCTTTCCAGCAAACCCCTCAAAATACAATAGGACCAAAAATTTTAAACTTGTTGCGGACTTTATAAAAAAGTAGTACTAAAATCATGTTATAAATCCAAATTATTTTGGGATAACAGATAAAAAATAAAAGAATAACTTTAGTCGGAAACATCTATAAACTCTTTTGTTGGCAGCTTTAAATGTTTTAAGTATTTCTATAATATATTTTATTTATAAGGTTATGCTGAATTTCTTTATAAATATAATCCATTTAATCTCCAGCACACAATTTTCAGAAAACATGTATAGAATGATTATATTGGAAGTAATTGTTATTAAACATCGAGATCAAAATTAAATACAGATGCACACAAATTACTTAACAGGATTGAAATACTCCTGTAGATCTTTTAGCCAAGGTATATAACCTTATATCGGTTAAACCAATTGCAAAATACTTGTCAGCAGGATTTTCAAGTTTTTAGGGAAATGTAATTACATATAACTTTGTAAATAAAAGTGTAAGATTTTTTTCCTAAGACGGTTATAAATACTTCTTCAAGCACTGTTCAAGTATACTGAACTGCTCTCAAGATTTCGAGCGGGGAAGAGCTGCCAAAATAAAATATTATGCGAAACGAAAGCACTAGATAGCCCACCCTGTATATATATTATTTAGTGTGATTACAAATGGTATCCAAAAATTGACGCAAGATTTGTGCAATAAAGTGCCAATAGCGAGGAAACTCATTTTCGTTTTTATGGCTTCGCCAATATTCAAAATTGTTTCATTTGTGGTTCAAGAAATTGTTGACCATCAAACGCAATGACTCACTGTTCAATGCAGATTTTAGAATGGAATAATCATTCGAAGAATAATTTGTACTTTTTTTCTATTTTTCAAAGCACATACCATAATCAAAACGATCACAGGTTAAGGCTTTCGTATACGATGTTTACTTAGAAGGGTTAGCATAAATAGACAATTTGTAGTAAAATTCAAAAGGGGTGAGGGAATTTTACTCATTACTCAAATCTGGTTCAAAATAATTGTGGAACTTAAAAAACAGGTACATATGGCGAAGGAGATTTTTTAAATAACCACCGAAATTACGTAACTTATGGCAGTGCTCTAGTTAAAAGGATTATGTGTGACGATAATGTGGTCTAATAAAAGGGATTAAGGGATAAAGGACTATTAGACCACCGCCACAAGTTACGTCATATCGGTGATTAGTAGAAATTCATTGGTGTTATACTCATCACGCCACGAGTACCTGTTTTTTAAAAGCCACTCTTCAACCATCCTTGTACAGTTTTTTCCTTCAAAACTAGTACAGGTCATCACTTATTGAACAGATTTGTCGTAGGTTTTGGTCAGTTAATTTGCAAATTTAAAAAAGGGGGTTTAATGATCTGGGATTAGTAATCCTGTTGTGGGTAGTGGCATAAATTGCATATAATTGACTTGTAACTTATATTTAACGATTAGCAGGAGGATTAGCGAGGGCATGAACCTGCTTCGAAAGTGAAGACCAATTTACCGCTTAAAATTTTTAAATACAGATTATGTCACGTATTATGCTGACTCTTCAATGTATTCTGCTAATTATTAATACTAGAGCTCCGAATTTATAATAATTATTTGATTTGAACTGTGATATTGTCCATTATGTCTCTATATTTAATAGAATGCAATTTTATGTACAAATTTATCATGATATTTATATATGTTACTAGCTGAACCCCGCCCGCTTCGGCGGCCAAAAAAAAAAAACAAATGGTAAAATTAAAATCAGGTTTCATATTGATTGTTATCGTGGTCAGTAATATAAACGTTCCAATTTTCAGCCTTCTAGCTCAAAAAATACTTTTGCCATGTCCCCACCGCCCCCGAAACGAAAACCCAAATTTCGTCATCATATTTATCTTTCTTGTGGTCAGTAATATATATATATATATATAAATTTTCAGCCTTATAGCTCTCAAAAACACTTTTGCCACGCCCCCATCGCCCACGAAACGAAAATCCAAATTTCGGCATCATATTTATCATTCTCGTGGTCAGTAATATATATGTACCAATTTTCAGCCTTCTAGCTCTCAAAATCACTATTGTCACTATTATATTCTCATGATTTCCTATAGAAAATAAGGAATCATTGGTTTTACATACTTTCCAAGTTCGTCCAAATTATAGCCTTCCTTTCATTGGTGCAACTAGATTTGATTTGATCTCTCTGCTAGTGGTATGGAATTCGGTTTCCGAAAAATGCTGAATATGTCATTAAAAGCCTTCTGATGAAGGCCGTCAATGATCAGAAATCATGATAATGGTAGCGGGCACCAAATTATAAATATTATCCTGGCTTTAAAAAAATTTTCTTTCAGTTTCATTATTTCAATCAACATTTCGAATTTTCCAATATTTTAAATTACAGAAATCGAACATTTTTGGTTCGAATATTGCATTGAAACAAACAATTGCGATTTCGTACAAACTGGCACAATATTCAAATTCAAGGTCTTTTTTAATTCTAGTAGTAGATACAGAGTCTGGATTTTAGCCTTGTTGGCTTTTGTTTAGATTTTTCTAACCATTAGCACGTTCGCCTGCACGTCGAACGAGTTAGTAGTGTGATGTTGTGTCATAGCAAGATGTTGGCCATATGTAGCGCAGCGTGACTTGTGGCGCACAATTTGTTACACATTTGCGGGGGTGAGCATTTCAAGCGTCAGTACTTACTTGCTGCTGTGTCGCCATAAAGGTATTCCACTGTTTGTATTGAAATTACACAGTTAGGCCTACTTTGGTGTCACCTTCATGGAAGATCCCTCAGCACGGTAAATGCATAAACATCCTTAATGTCACGTACTTTTCACGTGTTAACTAGGAGGTGCAGTTTTTGTATTTCACGAAAATCTCTTTGATAATGTCAGGGAGCGATAAGAGAGAAGAAAAGATAACCGTAATACATTCAAATATGTAGATTGTTCACCAAAATGAATGAATGAAATGAATAAGGAATGTACCCCATGGTGCAGAGTATGCAAGATTCTGGCAGGAACTTTTTGTTTGTTTGTCTTTATCTCACCACGTAGATGACTTGTGATCATGAAAATATTTTTCAATTTGTAATTTATATTTTAAGCAAAAGAAATTTATAAATATTTTAACGAAGAGTTACGAAGGAGCGAAAACTCGAGTAATTCATGAAGCAAAGCTTTTTATATTAGTAGTGGAGTTTGACAGGTCGGCGCAGTATTCCCCTCCTGTTCATCGCAGTTTTCGATGCGTTATTCGAAAAATTAGATAACTTGAATAGGATAATATTCAAAAAATTAGTTCAAGAACTTCACCATTAAAAATGTTAAGTCCCTTTGAACGGAAAGAAGACCAGAAAATTAAAAACTGAGTACACAGCATTGTTATTGTGGATCTCAAGTTTAATAACACTGCCCGACAGCATTATTGGAACAGAGTTGGTACCACATAATTCTGAAAGGGCATGTTGAGTAGACCACTTTTACACAACAAACTTATAGTCCAGCTGGTCTGAGTTTCTTTTTACAGTGGGTCAAAGTTTTAATTTTTTGGTCGAAGGGAACATTATACTAAGTGAAAAAAATGTTCTAAGTTAATGTCGGAGAGAATTCTTTTTGACAGAATTATATTGTGGAATTTTATGAGGACCATTCTCGTGGAAGATCATAACCCTCTAGCTCCTATCTTTACGGGCCAATTTGACCCTTTTATTTCGAGAAAATCAAAAAAGGCCTTTCAAAAAGGACATTAAAGGATTAAAATGTTCTACGAAAAAAATTGTCGGGAAAGTTGTAAATAATGCTCTTCCCACTTAAATAGCAAAATCACACGCCAGCTTATACAACAAAATTACTAGGGATAAAATTGGTCCATGTTTTTTTGAAGATCGTTCCTTTTCGACAAAAAATGTGGGTATTTCGGTAGATCACGGTAAACAAGAAATAAAAATTGGATATATTTGCAAAATTTTCATTTTTGCGGGAGATATGGCTTAAATGATTTTATATGTATGACATTTTTGTATTGTAATTTTCTCGCGATCTATCCAATGGATCCATATGATTTTTTTTGTATGTGTATTAAGAAGCGCTTGTAACATATATGTAGTAAGTCGCGAAAAGCTGCAATTGTTGCAAAAATATAAAAATCTCGGTTGCAATTGCATTTGTTTCAGCTTTCTCTATTTGGGTTTCTGAACCAATTCTGTCACAAATATTCCCTATTTAGTCAGCAATCATATGCCAAAAAATATTTTGGTATATGATAGAAAGTTACGCGGGTATTTCTAAAGTCGCTATTCTCAATTTCATCAACATTTATACTATTTCATTCTTAGCTTGTTTAAAAAGTTTCCTAGATTTAGGGTATATAGTGTTATCATATTCCATCATATCACCATTTATAATATTCTGATTTTAAATTAACAAAAAGGATCCTCATAAAATTCCACGGTATATTTCTGACAATAAGTATTCTCTCATACATTAACTTACAGCACTTTTGTGTTCCATTCAAAAAGTCATAATTTGTTGGCGATCAACAATTAACTTTATGACGTGTAATTTTAATAATGTATTTTTTGCAGGACATTATAATTCTACTTTTAGATAAGCAATAGAACTTTGCAATTTTATAGACATACTAGCTTTTATTTACCCGGAGTTGCACGGGCTCATTATTCCTTTTTCCCCTGCTTCATATTATTTTGAAGATAAAATTAGTACTAATTGATAGTTTTAAAATATAGTTTGTGTGGGCAGTTCTACGACCATTTGACCTATCATAACCTATTATATCCAGGAACCATGCCCTGTCCACAAGTTACCTACAGTAAAATTTTCAAGCGAATCGGGCCACCTGTTTGGTGTGTTATATGCAACACACATATAACACATATATTTTATTTACATATATTTAGTTTAGTTCACAGAAAACATTTGAAGTGTTTTTGCGTGAAAAATGTAATTTTCTTTTCAAACCTTTAAATTGTCCAATGTCTTGAAATATATAAATATTAACACCCTAAGATCTTTGTTAATTATTGTGAAAAGAAAGTTCTGATTATAGCTGCAAATATCGATTTAATTACAGAAATTGTAAAACCTAGCAAGCAAGAAACAACCCAAAATTACTCTTCATTATTCTTTGTCACTGTATGGAGAATAATTGTTTATAGCATACTTTGGGGATGCGATTTTTTGACATGCAGGTTAGAATTCACGATAAATAGCATTCAGTTTGTGCACTGAAGGTCAGTGTATATGTATATCAGCTTAAACCACTTAAACTGTTTTAAATTGTATAAAAATTATTTAAATTATCACTTTAAATATATTCGTTATTTATTTTTTTACATATTCCTAAAAGTATGCTTTAAAATATTTCGCAAGATTGACTGTATAGTTTTTTTATATAGCTGTTTGGAATTATTGATTAGCTAAGAGAAAATGGTGATGACTTATCATCTCTCATTGATTGTTAACTTCCATTAAAAACATTTTGCGTGGCACTGGCAATTTTCATATATTTTTAGACTAAAATTCAATCGATGTTTAGTGTTTTGTATTAAATATGAAAATTCGAAATATATGACGATTTAAACAAATGATGCATATAAAAAACTAAATTTAGTTTGTCAATATGAGAAATGTGTGCAAAATTTCAGAGAAAATTCCCCTGGGAATGAATTGTTCCCTTAAATTTTCAATCGTTGACTTATTTATATTATTGCGGAAATAAGTTAAACATATTCCCGGTTTATATTAATATTAGCATCTTAATCCTGAAGGGAATATATAGTTAGTGATTGTTAGTTAGAAGACACTTTAATTATACATTATTTGCCGTCTCAGAGATATAGAGTTTCGAATTTTAAGTTATTTGCAAATGCGTTTTTATTACCTACATTGAAGTGAAATTTGTATGCTATTCTGAAAGTTAAAATTCATATTTTCCCATAAACGAATGTCAGATATGTAATGAATTTATTAGAATAATGTGTTTTCAAAAAATGTCATTAAACATATACCATATAAACCAAGTTTTTATTTTTAGAATATAAGTATTTTTCAAATTTTGCTGAATAGCGTTTGCAAAAGAAATTATCCGATAGGGAACAATGTAAATTAGGCAACGTGTTAGCTAAATTGCATATATCTTGGTCAAAATACTCCAAACTAAAGGCCGTTTTTGAGGCCAAACTTTATGATTCTTTAGAGTGTGAAATATTGAAAACTTCTAGTTTTTAACCATCTTGGAATATTTCAATAAAATATATTTGGTGTGTTTTAGGTGCCCGCTGCTCAATGGTAGTTCGACTTATATCAAGGATTAATTTCGAAGCAAATTATTTCCCCTAAACGGCGACACTAATTTCTATTTTTGTAAAATTAACAGCTATTCCCCTTCCAATATTATACAGCGTTCGTAGCTACTCCTCAAACCCACTTTTTCCGGATTTTGGAATTTTTTTATATGGAGTTTGATAGATGAATTCCGGAAAAGTGGATTTTGGGTTTATATATGAAAGCAGTATAATTGAATGACTAAACGAATGAACAAAACGTCAAAAAAAACTAAAATTAAATTAAAATTAAAAATCAAAAATTATCTTTGCATAAGACTATAACGTGTTTATGATGCAAATAACCTCATATTTCAGATTTGACTTCACTTCATTTACACTAATCGAACCAAAAATGTGGAAGTTGTTACTAAAAATCGTCAAAATCTAAACTGGGTCTTGTTGCAACTTCTGATAATGCTTGGGACAGATTTCATTTGTTTATTCTCAACATTGAAATTGTCACTCAAAAAGTCTTTGGGATTTGAAAGCATTTACATAATTTCTGTTTTATATTCAATACTTGAACATATAGGTTGGGCCATTTCAAATTTTAAATTTGAACTACCGATTACTTTGACTTTGAAAGGTAGAATAACATTCATTTCTATTTTTATTTTCAGGTTTATGTTTGCCATTTGCAAAATGAGACGCTATACGCTCGAATGAAATTTCCTGTAATAAATATGGCGATTTCTCGCCAAACGTGGCGAATTTAAAATATGTTTGGCGACTTTATTTTCGATTTGGCGACATGGCGATTTTTTGGCGATTTATAAAATAGTTGGCGATTTTCTTGGCTAATTTTTGAAAATTTTCAATATGTCCTCCGATTTTATAATATTGGCGTTACTTTGTAGAGAAATATATTACACTTTGTATGCAAGTCATAGATATGCGTTCATGTCAAACCGAACACTTTTTAAATTACCATTTCCGATTTCTTTGCAACTTTGAATATGGTATTGTGTGAAGACATGTAGGTACAATTCAAAGAATGAAGGTTTATTTTAAAGATAATTGTATTTTGTTATCTTTTGAGGTTTTCTTAAAAAGTCAAAAAAATAGGTTTACTCCCTTCGATTATAAACAAACCATGTACATTTTAGAATTGAGAAATAATAATAATTAAAAACTGTAATAAATGTAGACGACCGAAAACGCTAGTCTTGAACGAACGTATGCATTGACTTTTCTACTAAAACAGATTTTTCAATATGCATGCTGTTATTGAGATTTGTTTCTTTTTCATTCCATTTATAATACTTAAATAATATTTAGGAGACATTAGTCCATGAAAACGGGAGAAAGAAATTAACTCAATATTAGAAACTGGTTCATAAAGGAGAAAAAGTATATTTTTTAATGTAAATTGTTTTAAACCAGTCCCTGCGTTGAAAGTTTATTCTGCATTATGAATTGTATAAACTAGGTCACGGTATAAGAAAATGTTTAACTTTTATTAAGAATAATAAATACCAATAATATATGGTTTAATTTTTTATCATGAAATGTTGAAAATATTCAAATATAATATTTAAATGCCATATATTTTTTAGAAGAACTAAATATAAAATGGAATTTGTCGATTTTTTAACAAAAACTGAAGTTGTTTAAATTTGGCAATTTTTGGCGATTTCTGATAATTGACTTGGCGATAGAGGTACAAAATAAGCTGACAACCCTGGATGAAGCTCATTTTCATATCATGTCAATAAGCAAAATTGCTGCTAGGGTTTGCATTTTCCCGTACTTTTATTTCCCGGGATACGGTAATTATTTTTTCAATTTCCTGGGATCCCGGGACAGGACGGGAAATCGTCAACATATTGTTTTCTATTTAAAAACTTATTTTTTCCGAATAAAACATTCGAACTTTTATAAAGTAAATTATTATATTTCTGTATGACAAACATTTGGCGTGATACAAACTTATAATGCCCTATTCCACGAAGTGATGTAGAGTATGAAATGTAGGCATATTTTTTAAATTAAGAGGTTTTTGAAATATAAAAAATTTTAAAGCAGAAAACCCATTTAAAGACTCATAAGATAGTCTATTTCTAATTTTATTGGAGAAAGAGAGCGCGATAGAGAAATATATTATATATTCGAGTGTATTGTTAGTAAATCGTTAATTATCAGTTCCCTTTCCTGTAGCTTCGAAACCAAAAATTTATATTTTGAGGCAGTAATATAACCATTCTTTAATACTTTATTTTAAAGTGTATATATATTTAATTTATTATATTATTATATATATATTTTTTTGATTTATTAGTAAAATTGTACGATTTTTCCATAGATATTAGCATATCAAGACTTTTTTCATAAAGATATCACAAATTTTCAAATTGAATTATCTCAAAATATTAATAACGTTATTGTAGCCTTCTATTCTGTTATATTCAGTTTATATTAATTATATTGAATTACCATTTTCAAGTTAGAAGATTTATATCGCTTAGCTGACACATATCTCATTAATAGTGATCTTTTTTAAATTATATTGTAACTTTTACAATTTTATTGTGAAAAAAGTGGTGAAAAATGTACGAGAAATAGGTAAAACTTGCTTCTGAATTCGCGCGGGAACAAATACAAATTTCCCGGGATACGGGAAACTGAAAATATGTGAATTCCCGGGATTTTTTCCCGCTGGAAATCCCGGGATGCAAACTCTAATTGCTGCACTTGGGGTTCTGAAAACCCACTATTGAGAAACCAATGCATCCACAACTGTTGGTGTCGATATTGGACTGTACTGAAAAATTGGGTTGATCGAATGAAGTACTGCCGAGCCAGTCGTGGTAGTCATATGAATGATATTGTGGTCCATTATTAAATGACATTGCTCAACCTTTCCAATAAAACCATAAATTTGAAAAAATAATCAGTACTTTTTCTTTTATAGTCAATTCTAATTTAAAATGTTACATGGCCCACCCTATACTTCTTGCAGTGTTTTGATAAATGTATGTAAATAGTATTTATGTTTACAAAAAAAATATAAAATTTATAAAACACTGCTCCTCTTCCAATTAAAAGAATTTTGACACCCATTAGTTTATTCTTATTTTTAATTTTCTGTCTATCCATCTGCAAGTTTCCAAAAGGTCTAAACGTTTAAACACATTTAACCCGTATGTCATCAAATAACCTGCATTTGGACGATCGATATTTTGTCGTATAGTAACTTATCGACAGGTTATTGATTTTTCTATACAAACTGCGTTCCACTTACGGCCAGGCCACTTATGTCAACAATTCAAACAGCCAATAACAAATATAATTGCCACTGCAATTACGTTTAGCAAATGAACAGAAATTCTATGGCGACGACGGCGGCGGCGGCGGAGAGTAAGTAAACATGAACGATTTGAAAGGAATTGAATTGAAAGTTTTGAGTGGACATCTGAGGGCAGAGGTATTGGAAGAAAAAGGACACCTGACAAAAATGAACGATTTGACAGAAAAAGGCCACCTGATGCAAACAATCATGTGGAAAAAGGGAACTGAAAGAAAATGCAAGGCACTTGCTCGGATATTTAAACAAGATCTATTAAACAATATAAGCTTTAGACAATGAACTAAATCTAGTTTTAGTTTAGAGGGCTGTGTCTGTTTTTTCGGAATTTCCGTGATTTGGCCACTTGCGCGAACCTTATGCAGAGCCCTCCTTAAGTTTATTTACGAATTATCTGGGTAAATTGCATTGAATTGCAGCCCTCGAAGGGTATTAAATAATACAATAAAAAGGTTGTATTGCTTAATACTAAGGGAAAGCATTGTTGCAGCATTTCAAAAGCATTGTGTTACAAATCAGATTGTCAGTCGCACCTCCGGCATAAATAGGTCGCCTAACATTGATCCTAACACTCCAACAGACAGCCGGCCAACGAGCAGCCAGCCATCCACACATTTCATTGATCTGATCCCGCTGGTGGTGTAAGCCTAACAAGGATCGAGGATATTAGGAAATTTTAAACAATCATTATGAAGTATTACAAGTACTTACGTGAATTGTTAAAACAACAACGTGTGTCGTCGTCCGCGCTTCATCGGCAATCTTTTGATTTGGAAAATGAAAGAGATCCTTGCGAGAGATACAACCGCAGATATAATCCATTTTAAGGATTTCCCAACAACACCATACCGCCAAGATATGACAATATACCGAATTTGTCTGTACGCCAACAACATGATGTAAGGACAAGAAAGACAACATTGTCCTGCCGCGGCCAAGGGGATTTCGGCCGTGGTGTGGCTTGGCTGTTTGCTGTCTGCGATAGTGTGGTGGCTCGGTTAGTTGATGTCTGGGAGGAAACGGAAAAACCCTGATGTGACAAAAGACAAACTGGCTTAGAGACACATAGTTAAAAGCATTTTATCGCTGTCTGCCTTAAGCAAAGCTAAATCCCCAGGCTGTGATAAGCGCAGAGAGAGAGCGAGCAAGCGAAGAAGTGAACAAAAACACACCTATAACTAGCATGATATGAGTTGATTGTTGTTGTTGCTGTTGTGGCTGCTGCGGGTTTGTGGTTTCTGCTGGCTTTTCCTGTGGTTACATTGCTAACCTTAATCCCAGCGAATACTGTAAATTTACACAGCAATCAACTAAAGACAGGCCAGACTCTGGGTCCTTTAAACGTACGTACGTCCGACCGTCAGACCTTCCTTTCATTATGTCTTGGCACACTGTGGTGAGGGGATTGCGGAACTAAATCATACAGATTTATCGGGGTTTTCATTAAGCTCTGCGATTATGAATCAAGCGAGTTGACAAAGGAAGTAAGGAAACATAGAGACAGGCTCTTTTGTTGCCAAAAGGGAATAAAAGAATGAAGAATGAAATCTATCTGAAGAGTGTTGAATACAAGAATGGCCAGCAAAGCAAATATTGTGAAAAAAGACAATTTTCAGTTTATTTTAGTGATCAAACACTTGAACGGCAGACAATAGGGCAAGTCGAGTACCAGCACTTCAGCCTGGCAAGGATCTCGGGCACATCTACACATGCAACAAGCAGCAACGACTTTATTCTCGCGTAGACAGGCTGTATGTTCATCCTCCTTACCTTTGGTGCTCTAATTTACATACATGATAAATAAGTGGCCTCTTATGCTCGAGTGTTTTAATCTCGTGGCAGGAACAAGGATTACAATCCTGGTCGTTTCGTTTTTTTTTGTGTTTGCTGATCTAGTTGTTCTACTTGTTCTAGTTTTCCTCATTGTCCTGACACAAGTAGGAGAACAATTGTTCCTAATTCCATGTGAATGGCATCATTTGTGAGACCCACAGATCGAGATCAGCTTAACGTGGGCTTAAAACAAGTGCACATCTGTTAAGTTGTGGTTTTCAATTCAATACAATTTTCTCCTCAATTCATTTCTTAAATTTATGTCAAATCTCTTGGCAGCAAGTACAGTTTCATCTCGTGTCGTAAGCAGGTGATAAAGTTATAACTAGTTTACTAAATATTTATCAGAGCATGTAATCGAATCGAAATACAGGCATGTGTATGTTGCGCATATGTTGGGATTAGCAATTGCACGCATTACAGATTATTTATATATTGCATCGGAAGAGGAAGATTCCACTTGATCCCAGGGCGGCATATGCAAATTTGCGTAGACAATAAAGAGAGGCTTAGCACTCGAATATAATAAGTTTATGTTAATGAAACATTTTAGGAATATAATATTAGCACATCTGTCTTTCCGGTATGGCTTGAAGAACTTGGGTGGAAGTAATGCTGCAGTGGGCATCTTTTGTGATGAGGGATCACCATACTAAACAAAAAGGCAGTGTCCATCAATTGTTACAATTGATAATGGAAGTAAGGCAACTGAAACACAGGTGCATTGCGGTTATTTGAAAATTTTACTTAAATTTAAATTTACTTGTTGGAGGTTTCAATCTCCGATAACTATCAAAATGTTCGTTTAGATCCAGCAACGATATTTTCAATTGTGCTTGGTCTGCTATTTGCCGACTGAACTTTCGGTCATCTGTTATATTAAATTCATTTCAGTGGCGAGGCTCATGTTTGGTTCGATGGGCGAAATTGAAATGAGGAGAATTGTCGAGGCATCGTTGCATCCACAAAAACACACTGTTTGCTATGTTTAATAAGAACGATTCCAATAGAGTCATTATTGTCATTTATTTCGTACCCTAATTGAAGAGAATTTCAACTGACAACATGTTTCGACAATAGGATTCGACTTTTCGAAGGAGACATTGGTGAACGCATTATTTGTCGAAATATGAGAGTCAGCTGGCGAACGAATCAAACAAAGAAAAAGAAACGCGAACTGTGGACGAACGATTGCATAGATGCGGGTCATTGCTTGAAAAATTGGTTCCCGAATCCGAACCAATCAAATTAAAATACCAAAAATACCTTTAACTCCTATTGTAGAAACGACTCTAAATCAACTTAAATTCTTTAAAAATTATTTTAAATATAGGGTGGGTCATGTAACATTTTTAATTTGAACTACCCACTTGAAAGGTACAGGGTTTTCCAATAAAAGTTGCCATTTTGGTATTCAAAGAAAAATGCCTTTTTTTGAGATAAATGATCGGATGTTTATTTCATAATAAAGAGGAAGGTTTGCCGTTAATAATGAAAAACAACATTAGCCAAATGGCCACCACGACCACGCTTACAGGACCATATCCTTTTTCATGAAATTGTCCATAACCAAATCGCAAAGTGGCTGTATTATGTTCTCGATAGCCTCTCGAATTCTATATTTGAGGTCTTGAATCGACGCTGGATTGTTGGCGTAGACCTTATCTTTCACGTGGCCCTAAAGGAAGAAGTCGCAAGGTGTTAAATCACAATATCTCGGTGGCCTATTGTGATTACCTCTTCGAGAGATAACACGGTCCGGAAACTTTTCCCGTAAAAGAGCAATCGTTTCGTTGCTTGTGCACTTAGCGCCGTTTTGAAAGTAAACGTTATCCAGATCCATACCATCCAATTCCGACCATAAAAAATCATTAATCATCTCTCGATAGCGCAATCCATTCACCGTAACTGTTGATCCAATTTTCGAAAAAGTAAGGTCCAATGACCCCGCCGGACCATAAACTGAACCAAACAGTCAAACGATGAGAATGGAGAGGCTTCTCAACAATAACTCTTGGGTTTTCCGAGCCCCAGATGCGACAATTTTGCTTGTTGACGTAGCCACCGAGGTGGAAATGGGTCTCATCAATCAAGATGATTTTTCGATGGAATTCCGGATCATTTTCATTCATGAATTTTAATAATTTCAATGCGTTGTTGTTAGTAATGACGTAGTTTCTACTTGTCAAATGTCAAAGACTAAAACCTTCAAAAGTGACAGCTACCGAAATACCGGGTGATTCAAAATAACACCTCTTGTTGGAAAACCTGTAGAATAAAATTCATTTTTATTTTTATTTTCTCGAACAAAATTGGGAAATATTAAAAACTTACTTCCAAAGTAGTCTCTACGCAAAGAGGAAATATACGTGGAAAAATTTCCTGTTTTCAAATGAAGCTCAATTTCATCTCGGTGGTTATGTCAATAAGCAAAATTGCCGCATTTGGGGTTCACACGTGAGAAGTCAATGCATCCACAACGAGTCAATGTTGTTGTGCATTTTGCATGTGAAAAAATTGGGTTGATCGTCTGAGGTACTGCCGAGCCAATCGTGGAAGTCATATAAATGATATTGTGATCCATCATTAAATGACAATAAAAGTCCAATAAAACCAGAAATATTAAAAAATAATGGATACTTTTTTGTAGCCGATTCTAATTTAAATTTTTAAATGGCCCACTCTACACTTATTCGCTCCTTATGTTAACGATATTAATGTCAAATTAATGAGATGAATATCTTGTAAAAATACTTCAAATATCATGATTATATCTGCATTGGTTCAGCATTAATACCCATTTATTAGTTTATATAAATAAACTTAACATTTTAAAAAGGAAAATTTGAAATGGTTAAATTAGTACATAGTACATATTCTTTAATTTGTCATAGTGATGAATCCAAGTTCAATGTGTTTGAAAGCGATGGACGTTCACAAGTCTGGATCAAACCTGCTTCAAATTTGAAGGGCGTATTTAACCTTTAATCTCTGACTGTATGAGTGAAAAAACCCTATAGTAATAAATACAATAGTGTTTAATCATATGATCAAGGTGGACAATTTTGATCACAGAATCGAGAGAGTAGTTTAATTATTTCATGAGCTGTAGCCATTTCGCATTGTCTTGTTAAAACCACAAAAGTACGATTCAATAAATGGATTCGACGAACGAACGTCCTCACGTCCGATAAAACAGAGACACACATCCCACAAATTGGATACCCTACCGCCACCTATCAACATCATCGCCCTCCTCTGAACACGGTCAAGTAAGCTCCAAGGAAGTTCTTGGAGCACCCAACCATATATGGGAGTTGTTGTATTCCATCTTAGGTCTGCAGGCAGCTTCAAAAATCCTAAACACTTGAATGTTTCACATAGAATACATGTTTTGTCCAACAAACTTCGCAACAAACATGAAGAGTGTCCGATTGCTAAATATCCACAACGTTTATAGAAATTGACGTCACCGTTGGATCAGTAAATTGCTAGTGAAACTATAAGGATCACTGTATCTTACGTGCATTAAAGTCTACTCTATGCACTCGACCCCATTCGGAAATGACCAGTAAATCCTGGCTGGCCTGCATCCATCAATCGCCTTTTGCCCTGAATTTCTTGAAGACTAGGTCTATGATCGAATGAGTATGAATGACAAAGGTTACTGACATCCGCGAATAATCAATGAAAATATTCTCCAAACTTTAGAAAAAAGACAAGATAAAACATTTCAAGTAAATAAAACAAAAAATAAGCGAATAGAAATGATAAGAATAGGCTGAAGTCGGACACGATCGACCATATGAAAAGAGGTTTTGAATACAAAGCCTGGATCTATTAAATTTATTCGAATATATCGGAAACGACAGAAAACGGAGCTTCTATTTTCTGTATCGAATTTCCAAATATGATTTATGTTTCAGTTTATTCTGTGTAGAAAGCATTGTGGAGGATTAAGTCTAAATAATTTAAAATCCGAAACTTCTGAGCAGTATGGGATAGATTCGGTTATGGAGTTTATGTGGACTACCGATATGATATGATATATTATCATACCATTTGTATCATTTTCACTGCAGGAAAATTTGACAAAACTCTTTAATATGAGCGCTAATAAATGAAGTTAGAAGTAAAATTGTTCCTAGAAATTAGCCATCGTAATATCTATTTAGTAAAAGTTTAGTTCTAAAAAATACAAATTTTCGGCCAATCCGAAAACGAATTAAAAAAGGGTGTTTTCACTCTTCTCTTCATTATTATTCATTTATATGAAACCGGATGAAAAACGCCAATGTCTCAGAGATTCCTGAAAACTTCAGCAAACATTCTACTTTTTATTTTTTAATTCTTCCAATTTGCAATATTATGAGAGAGTTCCGAAAAATCTATAAAACAAATATTTATTACTTTTATGAACATATGTACCTAAAAATATCATTTAAAAAAGAAACAACAAATTCGGTAACTTGGATCTGCGTATAGGCAGAGGAGGCATATTTGTTGCACGAATAATATGATTACTGCTAAGATAAATGTTGAAAATTATGATTGTGGGTCATAGCGATCATAATATGATTAGCTGCAGTCATACTATGATTACCGCAACCATAATCCCAATAATAATATGATATTCTTCGAACATGGTTGCAGCAATCACTTCTCTTCTCTGCGTATAGGAAGGCGAAAATCAAAATGATGTAAATATAAGATCTCAATAATGATTTTTCCTTATTTTTAATGAATTTCTTCAAGTTCGAGAAAAAAACTGTCTCTGTTATTCAAAGTTATTCATATTAAAGATTTGAAAAATTAGGAAACATTTCAAAATGTTCTTTTTACTTAAACGGCATCTGCAGGATAATGATTTTAGGAAACATCCTGCTACTCAGAAACCCCATATTATATTGTTTCCATTAGTTTAATGGAAATAGAGCACAAGTTTTATCTATTATCTATTTATAAAATATCGTTGATATTAAAAGCACAAGGGATAAATGGTTTTGAATGGTGAACACATATGATCAGTTCTGTTATAAATCCATATTTCACAAAACTTGGTTGAATTTCGTTGTTATAGTGCTCTTTCTCCAACGGTATGTCTCGTTGAAATCAAAAGTCGTCCTCTTTAATATATTGCCATATGAGTAACCTAAATACACTTTCGAAATCTCAACATTCGGCCCAAACAGTATCACCTTGTGCCTACTTCTTTCTCAACAATCACTCATTGACTTTTCTGAACCCCAAATTCGACAAATTTGACTGTCAACGAAGCCATCAAGACAAAAATAAGCCGCATTGCTGAAGATGAAGATGTTTGAAAAATCAATATACACTTGTTGTTGTCCCATAATCCATTCAAAGAACTCTGATCGCTTTCAGTGATCATATTTTGATAACATTGGATTGGTCTTGTAACTACTGTCAACGACTACCACACTAAATTTAAATCTTCCTCGAATTTTTGGATGATCTTATTTTTATCAACGACAGATTATATGGAAGAAACCAATAATATTATTGTAAACTATGAGTCGAACATCACTTGAAAATACACTTCATTCAGTTCAAACTAATGGTATACATATCTGGATTTAATTGAAAAAATATACCGGGATTTCGATTTTCGTAATCCAGAAAAAACCCAGGATTTCGTGTTTTCCCCAGTTTGGAATATTGGATTTTCGATAAATCCCAGCATTTCGGAATTTCCTACCAGAAATGCTGCGATCTACCAGAAGAAGAACTCATTCAGTAAATTCCGATAGTGTTTTCATAAAACCAAGATGAACTGCAATAAGCTCAGCTCTAAGCCTCAGTAGCAACTAATAAGATCCATTTTTCCATGATCTGTATTTTCCCCCAGACCATTCAGGTTTAGTTTTAAGCGAGAAGATATAAATAATGTTTACATTTCACCAAAATGTAAACTGATAAATCAGCGAGTAGTTGTAGTGTCTCTGACATTGTGGAAGATGCAGATTTTCGTATAAGCTTGTTTTATTTTCACACATATTGAGATTGCATTTGAAAAACAAACAGGAGCCTGTACAACTTAATTTAATTTTTGAAACTTTCTCCAAAAGAATTTCAATTCACTTTGTTCTTTAAATATTACAACAATAAATACTCCATGCGCTGCCTCTGAAGTCGTTTTTATTTAACAAAAGTTCTTTTTGAACAGCAGAGTTGTAAATAATGCAAAAGTGGCATTTTATCTTTAGTTTCTCTTACGGTAGGGCGAACGAGGGCAAACTGATAATTTAGTAAAATTATTTGCACAATTTTGAGAGAATAAGTCCTATAAACAACCAAATGGGTCTGAATTTTTGTCTATTGCCTGAATGACATCGATATTTCACGCACCACATCCTGCAATTCTCAGCTTTATATAAAATAAATATTTTATTTATCTATATCATGTATTCAAAATTTCTTCATGTCTTGATTTTTGATGTATCGTGTAAGTTAGCATCACCTAGCGGCCAAATATGCAAATACATGCAGAGAAAATAATGTCCATCGTAATCTACAGAGGTCAGGCTTATTGATCTTTCGCTTTAGGTGGCAACCCTGCTATTCTATGACATTCCTGTATACCGATATAATTGTCGTAGCCGTAATATGTTTGTATCAAACTTGTTATTTAAATAAACGATACTATTATAGCTATAAAATTATAAACTATTATGTAAAATTTTCTTCTTTAAAAAATTGCAAAGTATGTAGTACTATTGCTAGTCATATTTTTACAACATCCAACAATGAGACAATATTGTTAAGATTGAGAATGAGGAATAACATTTTGGACAAAAATGTCGCTTCATAACTCATAATAAAAAGTAGTCCAGAAAATTTTAATTTAATGTTTATCATATTTTATTATATTTGTAAATGCATTCCAATGTTACTAATAATAATTTTATAAAAATATTATGTTTGAAAAAAAATCTGTGTAAAAACTGTAATTTATCTCTGAATCTCTATCCCTATTATCCCTATTAATATTATAAAACCTTTGTGTAAGATTGTCTGTCTGTTTGTTTGTTCCGCAATCACGTGTAAACGGCTGAAACGATGTTGTTGAAATTTTCAGTAGAGATAGATTCAGGTCTGGAAGGAACTATAGGCTATAGAATTTTTAAAAAATTACTCTGTGGGAGGAGGGGCGTGGCAATAGTGTTTTGAGAGGTTGAAGGTTGAAAATTGGTACATATTTATATATTACTGACCACGAGAAAGATAAATATGATGCCGCAATTTGGATTTTCGTTTTGTGGGCAGAGTGGGAGTGGCAAAAGCGTTTTTGAGAGCTAGAAGACTGAAAATTGGTACATGTACATTACTGACGACGAGAATGATAAATATAATGCCGAAATTAGGATTTTTGTTAAGTGGGCATGGCAATAGTGTTTTTTAAGCTAAAAAGGCTGAAAATTGGTACACATATATTACTGACCACGAGAATGATAAATATGATGCCGAAATTTGAATTTTCTTTTTGTGGGCAATTTAGCTAGAAGGCTGAAAATTGGTACATATATAAGGTCCGCCAAATAATTTTTTTTTAAATAGAAGGCTGAAATTTGGAACGTATATATTACTGACCACGATAATATCAATACGATAAGATCAATATGAAACCTGATTTTAATTTTACCATTTGTTTTTTTTTTTTGTCTGGCGACGCGGGCGGGGTTCAGCTAGTCATATATAAATATATCTGCCGTATCCAATTTTAAATTGAAGAACAATATAGATTTAGAGTCGAAATTGGAAGCATACATATTACACCATGGACTTGAACAAATTTACATTTTTCTTTCATTGGCGATGAACAAGAACATATAAACTGTAGATCGTATGTAGGAGAACTGTGTACTCAGTTTTCCCTTCGGCGATCCTTTTTCCTTTTAACTGGACTTTGTATACCCTCACTCTACAGAGTAGGAGGGTATATATCATTTGGGGCAGAAAAAAAGTGTAACACATTGAAGGAGTGACTTAAGACCCTAAGTATGTTTGGACCACATTCGTTTCACGACTTTTTAAGGTGTTTGAGCCATGTCCATCCGTCTGTCTGGCTGGTGTACACGATAACTCTCGAAAGGAGTTAAATTGCCACGCCCATTCTGGTACCTCCCACACAAATACCCCTTTTTAAATCTAAAAAATATTTAGGCTTTAGGCACGCCCCTTCTTGTACCTCCCACACAATTGTCTCTGTCCCAGGTAATATCAAATCCTTCATAACTTCTATATTGGTACATCCACTATGATTTGATATTTCATCATGTTTTTACAATTGTTTAATAAATGTGGAAGCTGGGACCATGTGACACGAACCTCTTAGTACCTTCCACACAAATTATTAACTTCCGTATATATGTTCTCTAAGAGTGAGGGTATTATAAGTCGGTTTAGCCGACTGAAACTTACTTAATTGTTTTTACTTTTTTAATAATTTATTCCAAGACCCACAATGGTGACATGGGTATCAAATGAAAAAGTTAAAATTTTTATTTATTTTAACGTTTAAGGGGAAATTTATATACGGTTGTTAATACTAAACTTATATATAGGTAGAAGCATTAAATTTGAAATATTTTTAAGAGATATTCCTAAATTTTATTTCATATACACATCGGAAAAGTACGAAAATAAATTATTAAAACAATTATTTTTTCCTTTGAAAATTAAAGGAATAGATATATTGTCTGGTTCAGCTCCAAAAAGTACTGTCTCATGGTGTTATGAAACTTGAAGTTAATTTGTTCTCTTTTATTTGCATTAAAAGTTGAAGAGTTACGACGAAAATTACCATTTGATTTTTGTGGTCTACATGATTTAAAAAAATCTAAAAGATAATTCTCAGATTTCTTAAATCTACGAACCAAAGTTATACTCCGAACTTCGAATGTCACAAAAAATATAGGCTGTATGTGTGGGCCACTCCCGATTTTGATGAAACTTCATATTTTTCCTAAACGCATTAAGAAAATGTTCGGTACCAAGTTTCATTACTTATTATACTTAAATGTGTGGAGTCATCGAGCTGTTTAGTGTCAGTCGACATTTTCTCTGGCACTGCCTTAAATCTCATTCTCGGCCAGATTTTATCCGTGAATTTTCAATCGTCCCTCGTATTAACCTCGAATACATGACTTACAAGTTTTTTCATTTATTAGTACATGTTGGCCAAAACTTTTGCTGCATTCGTTGGCGCATTGGAACTAAGTGGTGAAGTTAACAATTGCTTTGTGTGTTTTTATGTATTTGCGATACTCCATCATCCACCAAAAGGGGAGAGAATATTATGTTGGTCACATCGTTTGTAACAAAATGAAATTCTACGATTTTGGATTTAAAATAAGCGTTGAAGGTTCATAATAAACTGAAGCTATATCTAAAATTTAAAAGATTTTAGCGCATTTCCAACATTTCTTGAAAGATATCACAGTAGAAGAAGAAAATAGAAAAAATTAAATTTGCTATATAATTTGATCGCACTTTCATATCCAAAATGGAAGTAGTAAAATAGGTACCTGCGAAAAATTTGGAATTTTGGTAAAAAAATATATCCAAATGTTTTAATATTGTTTTCGAGCTCAGAATGCCAAAATACATCACAAAATTATATACACAGCCCTTCGAAGAAATATTTGTAAACAAGTCCAATTTTACTATAGAATAGTTCCCGTAAAAATTGCTATCCACTTCGAAACACGAACTCATCCATTTGAACGATATTTGGGACTAGACTTCGTTGATACTACTCATTTAAGTCCCAAACTTGCTCACCTCATCACACATTCTCTTAAAAATACCGAGTTCATCACTCTAAAATGTATACCCTCCATTGAGAAGGGAATATAACATTCGACTCAGACGAACTTCGAAAGTTCTTGGCATGTGATTTTGTTTTCTTTTTTAAATCTACTCATGTTGTCAGCAATTGCCTCCTCTGGTTGAACAGCATGAAAATTGCATAGGGAGGTGGTGCTCCAACACCGTCCAATAAAAATTCACATCAAGCACTCAACTCATACTTCGTATACAATTTAAGTTAATTTTTTTCTGGGGAGATGGATGTGGGTAAAGTGAAAAGTGATCTGACCTTAAGTGAAATACATACGGACGGACGGACATATGCACAAACTGGCATAGCTCTGGTATGAGGAACGGCAGCAGGGGCTGCATCATCAGCACTGACAGTTGGAATAGTGGAAGTAATGGCAGCTTTATTGCATTCTGTTGCGAACGTAGAAACTTTTGTCAACCAATTTCGTTTTAAATTGAATTTTCCTTGTTCTAGTTGATCGCCGTAAGGCATGCTACACAATCGAATTGTATGAAATTCTTAAAAACGAATATTTTTGGGGAAGGTCGCAATTTGTTGGTTGTTTCGTGTTCATGATGGCAATTCGAAAGAGATTCGAATGTGGACTAAGATGATGCTCATGAAAAGCAATGGATGCAATAGAGAAGGGTCATCATATCATATCGTAAGAAGTTATTGGATAACATGACCTATCCATAACAGAAATGGAAATCTAGCAACTAAAGTCATTGTTTTATTCATCGATTTTTTTAATTACCTACATTTCCTTATGTGAAACATAAGTGTATAAATATGTGAAAGGTGGTCCCCGATTTCAGCAATAAGCTAGACCCATTTTTGACTGAGGGGCTTCATTAACAAGCAAAATTTACATATTTGAGGCGACATCAATCCTCACCAGGCCTGATGAATAGTTTCCGAAACAAAATTGTAAAAAAATTGTTGATTCGTCAACAATCAGGGAATATTTTGATTTTCCTATGTCGAGAACAAGTTATTGGTTATTTATGGTTACATTATTATAAAAACATGTTTAAATATTAATATTTCAGTGTCCATATTACACTTGAACCAAATTATATACATCTGAAATCATAGGTGAAATATAGTTAATTGGCGTTTCTAGTTTTTCATTTTCTCATCCTGTTGCCCCTTAAAAGGACTACAAATTTCCAAAGGAAGCAATTTTTCAAAAAATGATAATACTTATTGGCCTCCTATGACATCGGTATAAATGCCAAATCAAAGAAGAGAATATGTGTTAAAAATACTTTAAATCTCAAGCTTCTATCTGTATTAGTTTAGTATTAACAACCATTTAAAATTTTGTCTCTTAAAAAGCAATATATGAATAAACTAGAAAAACTGAAGGGTAAACTTGAAATAGATGTTAATGCTGAACTAATACAGATAAAAGCATGATATTCGAAGTATTTTTAATAGATATTCTCCTCTTTAATTTGACACTAATACCATTATCGAACAAGTATATCAAATAATTTTTTGAAAAATTTTATCCTTTGGAACTTTGTAGTCCTGTAAAGGGGGAACAGGATGAGGAAATGAAAAACTATAAATGTAACTCCATTTTGCCTATAGTCTCATACGTATATCATCCAGATCAAGTGTAACGATTTTTTTTAAATTGTCGCATAGATTATTATGGAATGTATGTCACATCCCAGGTTATACTATATATATAAAAAATAAAGAAAATTTTTCACCTACACAAACATTTGTATAAAGTGACATTAATAAGGATTATCTAAAATAGTAGACACAGACTTTTAAATTTTTAGGAATATGAATTTAGTCAATAACTTTTTTGGATATTTTAGTTATTATATTTTGATAATAGCCATATTTTATATAAAATATAGCGGCACTGGACTATTATACAAAAAATAAAATAGGAAAATAAAATAGTCATTATTAATATATATTTTCTTTCAATTCAAGTTGTATGACCGTCATGTCAGTAAGCCTGGCAGGAACCCATATGTGGTTAACGTAGTTCCTTCGTTGATCAAAATAATCCAAGAAGGGCACTAAATGCATCTAAATTAGGTCTTTCTTATCAAAAATAAGAGACATTTTCACCGGCGGTCGTCCCTTTTTTTTAAGGAAAACGATAAAAATGTGACCTCATTGCGAAGGTTTGTCTCTAGAATTTCATAACTTCAAACTGTAGTAATAAATTTGCACCAATCATTCCACAACTCAAATATCTCCGGTACTAATTGAAGTACACACACATGATTTCGACCCAGTGGGGATTTTGACTTTCTTCGATAGTGGGATCAACATTCGGGTAATATTGCGCTTATTTGTCCTTAAAGTAGTATGTGGTTTGAGTTCCACAGTGATCCAAATTTATTACTATTGGGCGTTGGTGTGAAGAGATAGCTTCGTTATTGATTTAATAACTTTGGAACGCTTCTTCATATTTTAATGATATTGGTGTCGTTTGAAATGATATCATCACCTATGCAGCTCAAGGACTCCAAAATGAAAAATATCTCGAATCCTTGATTATCGTGATAAATATATTTTTAATTCTTGATATACTTCCGAGTATACTCTTTTTTGTTAACACGGCGTACACTCGATACATGGTCACATTTGGAAGAAGAGTTTGAGTTACGAAAAAATAACAACAAGACCAAATCGCTGAACTTGATATCTTATGTTTATTATGATTTTCAAATTTAGCTGGTCATAATTGGTACATGTGTGTATTCGGAAGGACATTTTATGCATTTTAGCTCTACAAAATATCAACATTTCAGAGTAGGGTGGCAATTAATTTTTTTGGTTCCAATTATTAAGGTATTGCCATTTGGTTTACATGATGGTCCGGGAGCCAGCAACGTTTTTGTTACACCATAAGTATCATGGCTTAAACCTTTGGGATATGTTCCTTTATTTTTTGAAGGAAAGAAAATGCATGTCTGGCAAACCTTCAGGTGTGGCTTTGGCCCCCTGAAACTTTTAAGTTCGAATAAAAATAGTGATATTTTCACCACTTACCTATAAGTAAAACTGCCACAGCTTTCATGGCCAATTCCTTACATTATGAGAAGAACAAAAGCTCGTGTCTGGCAAACCTTCGGTGGTGGCTTTGGTCCCCCTGCAATTTTTAAGGTCGAAAAAGGTAGGTATATTTCCACCACTTCCCCATAAGTAAAGTTACCAAATTTTTTATCGTCGCTTACTTGGAGGCTTTGGCCACCCTGCACTTGTAGGCCTGTCAATTGCTGATACAAATTTCTATGGAAAAACCTGCTATAGTTTAAGGATTTTTCGTTTCTGGCCCCGGACTTTAAGCCTGCCTAGCATGCACTTTCCACCCCTGACTGGTCTGGCTGGTTGGATGATAACTTGTAGGCCATTATAAAATATTGTAAATAAAACTACAATTTTCGACCTTAATTTCGACCAATTTTACATTAAAAATTGCAGGGGGCAAAGTAACCCTCGTAGATCTGCCAGACAAGCATATTTTTTCTTCTCATAATGTAAGGAGGTGACCATAAAAGTTTTGACAGTTTTACTTATAGGGAAGTGGTAGAAATATCACTATTTCCATTCGAACTTAAAGGGTGCAGGGGGCCAAAGCCTCCCCGATGATTTCCAAGACATGAATTTTTGTTCTTCTCATAATGTAAAGAATTGACCATACAAGCTTTGACAGTTTTACTTATAGGTAAGTGGTGGAAATAACACTATTTTTATTCGACCTTAAAAGTTGCAGGGGCCAAAGCCACTCCCGAAGGTTTGCCATACATGCATTTTTTTCTTTACAAAACTATGAGCTCTTGGGAAAAATAAATGTAACAAGAAAATTATTGATGGTGTTTGATAGCTTATATACTATAAATCTCAAAAATCAGTATTAAAGCAAGTAATTGCTGTCTTTGGGTCAATTTCGAAAGACTTCAAATACTTCACAACGGATGTCATATTTGCATTGAATTTAAATACATATATTGAATAATTTATATTACTCTGTACATTAAATACAAATAATGCCTAATTTCGTTTTTACAAATGCATTGATCGAAAAAAAAATATTTAATCAATAATCTACAATTTTCATAATTGGATATACAATTTTCAACCAGCATGAAATTCGTCCTTTGGAACAGTGCGATGTATTTTCAATGTCCAAATTAACCCCTTAACTGATCAGATTTTGTAACACTATTTGATTGTCCGTCCACTGAGTATATCTATCTATTAGTTCAATGAACAGTAAAATTCTTCAATATAGTCCAATCGTGCAAAGAAACTGACACCGGGTTGCAATGAAGTCAGTTCAGATATATACAGAAGTTCAACCGATATTTTTTATCGCACCTAGACTGTGTTGATAGTAATAAAGACTTGAAATGAATTCAAGGACCTGTTTTTGTTATTTTCGAACAAATTCTATAAACCGCAAATTAGAAATATTTGAGCTACGAGCTTTTTACGTACTTTTCTACGGAAACGTGCTTTCCTATTATATTGTGGACCATTTCTTTAAACTATCAATTACTTTGACTTTGAAAGGCAGAATAACATTAATTTTTATGAATTCAGTTCAGATTGTGGCATAGGCATGCAAATGGTCAGTCGATACTTTTTATAGTGATAAAAACTTAAAATAAATTTATATTTTTTTATTCTTTTGTATGTTTTATTTTGGTCCCGGCTCTAGACATTTTCTGCCTCTATGTTTTATAGAATGCAAATTTATTTACAAATTGCATTGTAACATTTATTTTTTTTACATATTTTTTCAAATACAATTAACAAGTTTCATACGCAAATTGCCCACATTTTTCGATTGACTTCGATATTCTGAGAAATCAATAAAACCTATCCCTCAATCACGAAGTTAATATTTTCCATTTAACCACAGAAAATATATTATTTAGTTAAAGACAACACAACATAATACTACACAACGATATCGGATATCACACCAGTATTAAATTTGCCGACGACTTTTCCAAATGGATGTCCTAAATAAATAATCACTTGCACTTGTCAGTGTGTCACCTCTGCCGGCTTCTCGGACACGTTCCATACATGAAATTATGTGTGTATATATAAATGGTTGTATGTGTGATATGATACAATTGTATTGTGTAAAAATTAAATTAACTTTTGATTCAACAAAGCAAAATAAAACCCATAAAAACCAAATCATAAATGAATTATGGTTATATGTATGTGTATATGTATGTGTGTGTGTAGTTCTGCAGATAGACAGGAAGACGGACATCAACATGCAGCTACAATATATTTACAAAGCCAATATAATACCTACACACACTCACGTGCAAGTCAACGTATTTTATTTACAACAAAAATATAAACCCGAGTATTAAAAACAGAACAAACACAAAAGCAGATATCGAATAAAAATGATTGATTGTTTGTTTTAACAAATGGTCGATTTATCACGTCAGTGTGCTCGTGTATGTGTGTGAATGCGAGTGAATGTGTGCTTATTTGTTTTGCAATAGGGATGTTTATTTGGGTCCAAACGAAGTCATCCATTGATCAACACCGACAACTCAAGGATCTATTCAGCAATTTAATGGAAAATTAAATAAAAGGGGGATTTCCTTTTATTTCGTTAAAGCAACGTTTAAAGATGAAATTGGGAAGGAATTATTCGGGGTATCCCCACCAACATCAGAGATTCATTTGTAACTTTTACAATTCTTGAAATCCCACAAATCTAACTACGAGGGTTGTACATGAGGATGGGTCACGAAAATAAATTGGTGCGGTCACCCACCAGAAAAAAAGATTGGATTGTTTATTTGTGATCTGCAAACTATTTCATCGCTGGCCCAAGACGTCTGTGAGCTAAACGGCCTTGAAAAGACCTCTCAAAATCATGTTTTTGCGGTGTAATTTTTTATGTTGATTTTTTGTCCAAGTTTTTTTCTGAATTAGTAGACCTTTGGAAGCACTTTAAATATAAATTTTTACTTTTGTTTTAGATCATACATTCATTGGTCTTATTATTATTGGACGTTTATATAGACTATTTGTGATTTTTCAAAGTTAAAAACTCATATTTCTTGGAAACATTTTGTAAAAGGTGTTATATAAAATAAAAAGAAAATATCAATACTTTTTGAATGATGGCAAAATGCTGATTATCGAATGAAAAATGAAATCACTGACTCCATTTTTGTGAAATAATAATACTGAAGATGGTTTTTCAGAGCCAAAATCTTCAAACTCATTTTACAAATGTGCGCTGTGGTTCAGAATCAAAATCCATCGGCCAAAATTCAATAACTTTTATTCTGTAAAAAAACATAATTAGACAAGGATCCAGGGTTTATTTTGATATATTGACATTAAAAATCGGGAGCTCGGATATATTTTAGAAATCGGTCCAAAGTTGACTACTTTTCGTATTTTTCGATTTAAAAAAAAAAAAAAATTTTTTAGTTTTGATGTTTTTTTAAATATTTGTACGTATTTGATCATAATGCGAAGAAAAATTTTAATGTTTTGTTACAGATTTTCACGTTTTTCAGATTTTGAAAATTGAAAAAACGTAATTTCTTTTTTGACTTCGTCGAACTCTTTCTCACTCATTTTAAGAGATTTTGCACTCAAATTTATTTATTACAATTTGTTGTTTCTTATGCCCCTATTACGGTTTACAACTAAACTCAGTTGAGTTGAAATTGAAACAACTCAACTATAATACAACTTAACTCCTTTTTGGTATTACGAATTACAACTAGTTTCAGTTGAAATCGTATTGACGTTGCCAACCTAAAAAAGTGATGATTTGACAACTGATTAAACAGCTGATGGTATTGCGACAAGAAATTTAAACACAAAAAAATAGATTATTGTTTGTGAAAAAATTATTATTGTTTGTGAAATCGTGCTTTTTGTTAATAAATAGTGAAATGGACATTTGTATAGATTTATTTTACAACGACGAAAGCGTTGATGAGAACATTGATGTTCTACGGAAACGAAAAAGTCTCCGGGATCACTCTAATCCATTGGAACTTCCAAACAGCAAGTAAGAAAAGGTTGTGGTTATAATTGAATGGCCTTTAAAAACTTTTTGCTTGCAGGTTTACAAGTTATTTTCGCTTAAATAAGGATGCTTTTTGCTATCTGCTAAATGAGACGAAGGAGCTTTTTAATAAACCTGTGCGAGGTACGGCTATACCTCCTATTTTGAAGCTATGCGCAACTCTCAGGTTCCTTGCAGACGGCAGTTACCAAAAATGCAGTGGAAATGACTTCAATGTTGGATTGGCACAACCTACAGTATCTGTAGTTATGAAGGAAGTGTTAAATATAATCGAGCAGCATATGTCTGCGAAATGGATTAAAACCCAAATGACGGAAGAGGAGCAGAACGCTTCAATGCGTGCATTTTATACAAAAAATAGATTCCCGGGAATATTGGGATGTATCGATGGGACTCACGTTCGCATCATTTCACCAAAAAAAGAAATGCAACATCTATATCTCAACAGAAAGGGCTACTACAGTTTAAACGTTATGATTGTAAGTCAAAAGACAAAAGAAATTACAACAGTACAACGTCTATTTTTCTTTTCAGCTTTGCGATTACAAAATGGCTATTCGGTATGTGGATGCTAGGCATGCGGGTGCAAACCACGATTCTTTTGTCTTCAATATGAGTGCTTTGAAATCACATTTGCAAAGAAACTTACCGCCCAATTCGTGGATATTAGGTAATGCGAATCTTTATATATAGTAAATAATAAATAATTAGAAATATTTTGTAAAGGCGACGCCGGATACCCTCTACAAACTTTTTTGATGACTCCTTTCCGCATAGCAGAAGCTGGTTCACCACAAGCTCACTACAATACAATACACTCGAAGGCCCGAAATATTGTAGAGCGAACAATTGGAATTTTGAAGAGCAGATTTCGTTGCCTTCTATCTGCGCGTGCCTTACATTATTCACCTAAAAAGGCTACACAAATTGTGAACGCTTGCTGTGTTTTGCACAATATTTGCCAACACTTTCGAGCGGAACTTCCTGAAGATATACCACCCGCTTCAATTACGGAGCTAAGCTCTGAAAACCCAAACATTGAAAGGGAAGACGAGAATACTGCCAAAAGAATTCGCAATAATATTATGCTATCCCTTTAACATATTTTAATTATTCCAATAAACAATTCTATTTCAATCATCTTCTTATACTTCAATCAGTCTTTATTTATTAAAAAATGTCACTTCTTGTGTTGTAGGGACTGTACTTAACAATATTGGAATTAACAAAAAAAGAAATAAATAAATAAAAAAATATATCACTTCTTGTGTACAAAAGAAAAAAAATCACTTCTTGTGTTCTAGGAACTATACTAAATTATTATAAATTAACAAACGGAAAAAATCACTTCATGTGTCCCAGGGACTGTACTAAACCAAAAAAAAAATTTAACTATCTACATTATTTACACAGCCTCCCATTTTAGCTATTTTTAATTTTTGAACTTCTATCTTCAAAGCATTGAGTTCATGGGCTTCCCTTGCTCCTTTTTTGTACAGTTCAAATTTTTCTTTTTTTAATTCTAATGTTTTTTTGTTGATTTCATAATTTTTATATACAGTCTTCTCTATCTTGTCAAGCTTTTTTATAATTATTTTTTGTGTTTCAGCTTGCATCTTTAACAGCTCTAGACGCTCAGCTTCCAAATTATTATTTTTTTTGGGATTTTTTGAAGCCGACGAATTTCTTCGCGATGCTGACGAAGTTGGGCAGTCTTCACGGTCTGCTACCTGGGGTTGAGCTGCCGTAAACGCGGCTGCAACCAAACTGTCGTACTCCATCTGTTCGTCATCCACCTCCGGTGGTATATTTTTCAACCCCAACGCATGTCCACTAGGTTCAACTTGCTCCCTTATTTGAATAAGTTCCACTACAGATTCCTCCACTGAATTTAGTGGGCCTTCTTGCGAGGGACCACCACCAGTTGCAGTATAATTCAGCCGGTTGTTGGCTAGCTTTCTTTTTAAATTTGCCTTATAGTGTATCCAAACCTACAGGAATTATCATTCCACTTTTGTTATATTGGTTTCATTTCATTATTATTACTTACTCGTCCCCACTCCTGCGCAGTTCTTGATGGCGGTCCTAAACTGTTCAACTCCATGGCAAATTCCTCCCACAATTCTTTTGTTTTGTTTTTGCTGCCTCCGAATTGTGGCTTGCCTCGTCCAGTGTCGGGATGCTTCCTCATAAGCTCAACAAGTTTTTCGAACTGGCGTGCTGTTGTAACTTTATTTTTTCTATAAATTTGTTTCAAATTGCAGATTCATTATTAATTAATTACAAATGTGTGCTTACCCGATCTCCATTTTGCTCTGATAATTTTTTTGAAACAACTGGCATTGATCAGTTGTAATTTTTTGATGAGTTTGTCAACCGCACAAACACAGGGTTGTAAACGGTAATACCACAAAAGAGTTGTAATACGATAAATTACAACTTGAAATTTTTTGAATGGTTGAGTTGTTATCGATAATACCAAATTGTAAAATTTCAACTGAAATTACAACTCAACTGAGTTTAGTTGTAAACCGTAATAGGGGCATTAGCTTTATTATGACCATGTTTGTGCCAAATATAGTTCGTTTGTAATAAATATTTTAAAAATTATCCTTTTTGAACAATTCGAGCTGTTGAGACAATTTAGTGATGTGAAGAATAAAAGCTGTGCACGTTGCTCAAGAACAACTGAGAATATTGCTGCTGTAGCCGAAAGTGTTGAAGAAAACCCAGGTTTGTCCATTCCTCGTCGTTCTTTGGAATTGGACAATCCACAAACGTCATTACACCGTATTTTGCATAAAGACTTGGGTCTTAAGACTGATAAAGATCAGTCAACACAAGAATTCAAGCCGGCCGATCATCAACAACGTCGTGTATTTGCTGATTGAGTCCTTGAGATTCCATCAAAAAATCATCTTGACTGATGAGGCCCATTTCCACCTCGGTGGCTACGTCATCAAGTAAAATTGTCGCATCTGGGGCTCGGAAACCCCAAGAGTTATTGTTGAGAAGCCTCTCAATCCGCATCGTGTTACTGTTTGGTGCGGTTTTTTATCCGGCAGGGTCATTGGACCATACTTTTTCGAAAATATGATTAAAGATTTTTTATAGTCGGAGTTGGATGGTATTGATCTGGACAACGTTTACTTCTAACAAGACGACGCTACGTGCCACACAAGCAACGAAACCATTGCTATTTTACGGGAAAAGTTTCCGGACCGTGTTATCTCTCAAAGAGGAGATCACAATTAGCCACCGAGATCTTGTGATTTAACACCTTGCGACTACTTCCTTTGGGGCCACGAGAACGATAAGGTCCACGCCAACAGCCCAGCGTCAATTCAAGACCTCAAAGGTAGAATTCATGAGGCTATCGAGGACATAGGGCAGCCACTTTGGTTTCAGAAAAGAATTTTGTACAAAGATGCATATTTTTCATGATGTATTTCATGGAGTATTTTCAGGAGTGTTTAAGTCACAGGCGGCTTGCTCTATAAACGGAATATTTAGTAAATCATTATTAAACAGTCCAAAATTTATTTTCGTGGGGTGACTAGAAATTGTTTTTCCATTTGTATGAACCGCGACACAGCCTATTATGCATTATAATGGCTCTGATTTGATTTACTTTCAGTAACATTAAAATAAAACAACTTTCTCTGCCCTCTTTGCCACATTTGTTAAGTAGCGTATCGCCCCTGACAACAATCCGCATCCGCAAGTTCACACACACATACTCTCTCACCCCGCGCTGGCTGACCTAAAAGTATTGTGTTTGTTTCCCAATGTAATCTTCTCAAATTTTGTACATTTAAACTTAAGTAAATGTTTAAAGAATATCAGAACGTAGACAAAAACAACAATAACAACGCCAAAAACGAAAATGAAAATGAAAGTTTACGAAATGTTTACCCAGGACCAAAGTGTAAGCTTCTGTAGCTGCCATTTTTGTGGTACGGCTTAAATGCCTTTAAGGCCCACTACGCTTCCTTTATGGGAACACTTAAGACTATGAACCAACCGTCCAAACGACCATTGATGTTTTCATTTAACTGGAACTTATGCCCCCTCCACTACCACAACATTTCTCTGACGTTTCGTTTTTAGTGTCTCTATCTTTTGCAAGTGTTCTTTTAAGGGTATCGGTAGTGTTTTTTGCGGTGGTTGGGTGTGTATGGTAGTGTTGCGTAAAAACCGACCGGACAACTAGAGCACGATAACTTCCGTTTCCGTTCATTTTTTTGTGGTGTTATCATGGGAGACAGCGAAAACCGTGAAACCATGAAAAAAGTGTGAGTGGTTTTTCAGCGGGGAGAGGACAAAGTCGCATAAATGCTAGTGTGGATTTTTGATGGCTTTTCTTTTTCGATATAGTATAAAAAACTATGTGGAAAGCATACAGAAGGATTAATATAAAAGAAAATTTGCTAAAAATGGCTTCGCTTCCGTAGTTTTATGGAGATCGGTTAAAATAGTGCTGGGAAAATGCAAGTGAATGGAAGAAATATACGAATCAATTAGGAGGGAAAAAACGCACATCGGAAATCTACCACCACAAAACAAAAATAAACTACAAGTTGGACCATTTAAAATTTCAACTACCGATTACTTTTACTTTGAAATGTGGAATAGTTTTTATTTTTATGTTCAGGTTTATGTTTGACATTTGCAAAATGGTATGCTAAAAATGGCTTCGCCTCCGTAGTTTTATGGAGATCGATTAAAATAGTGCTGGGAAAATGCAAGTGAATGGAAGAAATATACGAATCAATTAGGAGGGAAAAAACGCACATCGGAAATCTACCACCACCAAACTAAAATAAACTACAAGTTGGACAATTTAAAATTTCAACTACCGATTACTTTTACTTTGAAATGTGGAATAGTTTTTATTTTTATGTTCAGGTTTATGTTTGACATTTGCAAAATGGTATGTTCGCCCAATGGGCTGAAGATAGTTTGGCAGGAGATGAAAAAAATCGTATTTTCAGATGAAGCCCATTTTCATCTCGGTGGCTATGTCAATAAGCAAAATTGACGCATATGGGGTTCAGAGAACCCACATGTGACTATTGAGAAGCCAATACATCCACAACGTGTCACTGTTTGGTGTGGGTTTTGGACTGGTGGCATCATTGGCCATTTTTCTTCGACAATGAGCAAGGAGCCGCCGATACCGTCAACAATGAGCGTTACCGTAATATGCACAACGAATTTTTGTTTACAAAAAATCAAGACATTGACATGGACGACAGTTGGTTTCAACAAGACAAGGGGCCACATGTCACATGCCAACGCAACCATCAATATTTTACCAACTATTTTTAAAAATCGGATAATCAGACGAAATTGTGATGTCAACTCGACGTCTCGAAGTCCTTTGGATTATTTTCTGTGGGGAGCTATTAAGGATAAATGTTATGCAAACCATCCAGAGACAATTGAAGCGTTGAAACACGAAATTGAAGTTTACATTGAAGAAATTCGAGCCGGAACAATCGAAAATGTATTGAAAAATTGGGTTGATCGGATGAGGTACTGCCGAGCCAGTCATGGTATGAATGATATTTTGTTCCATTATTAAATGACAAAGTTCAACCTTTCCAGTAAAACCAGAAATTTGAAAAAATAACCAGCGTTTATAGCCGATTCTAATTTAAAATGTTGCATGGTTCAAAATCAGAATTTTTTGTAATCACACTCTATTCGAATATCATATTTGGGCCGTTCTTCTTTAAGCCGGTTTAACAAAAAACTTAATAAAGAGTTTAATTTTAACGAAATGTATTTTTTTTCACTTGTCACATATCAATTACTCTGCTTTGCCAGCTGATAATGTGCCGTCTTGGAAATTTACTTAAAAAATGCGTTCGCGAGTATTTGTATCAAAGAATTTTGTTTAGTGATGAAGCTCATTTTCGGTTAAATGGTTACGGTGGTAGCATTCAGACCTCATTTCGAAAGAAAGGAGCAAATAGCGAGCGCTATCGAGCCATGTCGATTAAATTTTTGTTTCCAAAAATTAATCATCTAAACATCAGCAATTTTTGGTTCCAACAAGACGGCGCTTAACAATCGATTTATTGCAAAATCAATTTGGTAATAACTAATAATTTGGTAATAACAGAAGTGGTCCTGTTCCCTGACCGCCTCGTTCGTGTGATTTAACGCACCTGCATTACTTTTTATAGGGGCTATGTTTATGCCGGCAAACAAGCCACTCTAGAAGTAAAGAGTGATTTTTTTGAGGTTAGGATTTTCATGCATTAGTATTTGACAGATCACGTGGGATTTCAGACATGGTGTCAAAGAGAAAGATGCTCAGTATGCTTTGACATTTCATCATGAATCGTCTTACAAACGAACAACGCTTGCAAATTATTGAATTTTATTATCAAAATGCGTGCTCTGTTAAGAAAGTTCATTGCGCGCTTCCATTTTATGGTCAGTTTAATCGACCCACTGAAGCGGCTATTCGGGCTATTGTGACTAAATTTCGCACCAAATTTACATTGTTGGACATTAAACCACCAACACGCTTACGTAGAGTGCGAACTGAAGAAAATATCGCAGCTGTATCGGCCAGTGTTAATGATGACCACCAATTTTCGATTCGTCGCCGTTCGCACCAATTGGGTCTCTGTTACTCAAAAACGTGGAAATGCCAAAATTGGACTAAGCGGATGGACCACCTAAGACGCAGCCGCGGTCAACATTTAAATGAAATTATCTTCAAAAAGTAAATGTCATGGACCAATCTAACGTTTCAAATAAAGAACCGATGAGATTTTGCAAATTTTATGCGTTTTTTTTTTAAAAAAGTTATCAAGCTCTTAAAAAATCACCCTTTATTAGAAGCCAATGGGATTGTAGTCAAAAATTGAAATGATGGACCAGGCTTGCCAGATGTGACAATTTTGTCCCCAACCATGGAGTTTTTCTGATGGTCAAAATGAAAAAAAGGGAAATGGGAACAGTAAGTTTTTGTGGGGATTTCATAAAATATTTCGCGGATTTTGTGGGGATATTCCAAGTATCAAAATATTCCCAGATTGTTGACGAATCAACAAATCATTCATAATTTTTTTATAATTGGGAATTTTTCATCACTATTTTGGGGCAAATATGATCAAAATATTCCATGATTGTTGACGAATCAACAAATTATTCATATTTTTTTTTGTCAAAATCTTTATATTTAGGGATAATTGGCAATTTTTGGGGACAAGGAAAAATTCATCTGTCATGTCTGTGATGGTCCTTGTAATTTGTAGCCGCGCGCGAACATATGCCGGAAATCATGTTTAAGAAATAAATGCCATGGAATTATCTACCAGATTGTAATAAAAATATTACATACCTAAAATATATATGTCTTGAATTATAATTTTTTTGTTATAGAAAGGTTTATTTAAAAGAAAATTTCTAAAACAAATGAGCGTTGACACGGCAGAAGTATTGCTGGGTAACTTACCTGCATATACACATACTTCCATATGCAACTCAATGATATGCTTGTAAGGTGGCATGTGTGCTTTATTACTTGGTGCGATTTTTTAGACTAATACTATGAAAGTGAGTTGTACTTCTCATTCGTTTGTGAGAATCATTTACTTTCCAAAATTTGAGAAGATTACATCCTTTCCTCTAGGATGAAGTGAATATGTTTTCTATAGAGTCTAAATATGATTTCTCTAGATATTTGGGGTTTCTAATTTATAAATCCTTATACTGCAGATTTTTTTAATAAATCCTTCGTACATGCTCAAAAAATATAACTGTAAAATATTTGATCTTAAAGATTTTATAGGACTAACTCGAAATGTTGCCTATAGACAACATTGGGCTAACCTCGATAGTCATTAATCCCACTGGATAGTTATCCAGACACAGCCCTAAAAATTTTTTACTACAACCTGAAGAAATATATTTTTTTACTGGATGACAAATTAACTTTTTCTTTATTTTTTCGTTATCCCAGCTTAAATTAAAACAGTCATAATGTATTATTTGTAATCACCGTGTTTTTTGTACACAACCAGCGACACGAATAAGATGCGGATTGCTTTGTAACTAACATTTTCTTATCCTACTGATCGTTTAGCCAAGACATAAACCTTAAATGTCACAATTTACCTTAAATGAATGTAGTCGAGGACTTGAAACCAATCCTTTCAACCCTTTTCCTTTGTGACAATTAGGGTTCTGTTTTATAATATGTCTACCTGATACCTATTGTGATTTATGCTATTTGTAATAGACCGTAAGACAATTTTTGTAAAAAAATACCTTACACTTGATCCGGATGATATACGTCTGAAACTATTTTCAATATTTCATTTCCTCATCTTGTTTCTTCTTCACAGGACTTCACAATTTCACAGGGTAAAAATTTTCAAAAATTATTGTTAATATTACGAATTAGGGTTACGATTTCATGCTTCAATCTGTATTAGTTTAGACTTAACCAACATTTCAAGTTTTCCCCCTTTAATTTATTCATTTGAGTCATTCCATGTCATGCGTTACGGTTTTTGACCTCGATAGCAGCGATTGTTTTGAAATTTTGTGTATGTATTTTACTCATTAACTACTTGTTTCTAATTTATACGGGACATGTGTAACAGGATGTTTACTAAAATCACTATTCTTCAGATTCCGGTTAATTAAAACATTACTTTGAACTGTTTCTTCATATCTATAATTTTAAAAATTTATTACTTTGAATAACAAATACAGTTTTTTATCCTCGTTGCAATGCCAGAAGATATACCTACAAATTTTAATTACAAAAAATTAAATAATTGATATTTTAGACTTCACTTCATCTTCCTACGTAGATCAAAGTAACTGAACTCTTTTGAATAATTAATTTGAAGTTTCTGAAATGATGGAAAATTTGTGTTCTGCGATGAAACCTCTCTGCTGCACAAAGTTCTGTGCTGTGATTTCGGAAATAATTTAAATTTCGTTATGCGGAAGAAAAGTATGGATCCGTTTCGAACTTCCAACGTCACAACAGTTACTATTCGCACATAAGCCCCCACTACGCAAACCAGATCAAACATTCAACTACGGCTAATCGAAAATTGTTCTTTAATGTAGTATTTTGACGAAAAAATGCCATATAAAAGACGCATGAAACTTATATATATTATATAAAATATAATATAGTCACCACAAAATATAAAACATGTAAGGAAAGACTACAGTCCGACGGAGCCGACTATATGATACACTCCACTTTATATCCTATTACAATTTAATTCGGTAAGTAAGTAAGTGAAATCGGGAAGGATTTTATATCCTTTAAATGTATGTGTATTGCAAAAAATGTTAAATAGGAAAGAACATTTGTATGGGGGTGTATTGAATCTTGGAACGATGTGATCCGCTTTCACCATGTATGTTTATAGGTGAAATATAATATGTAAAGTTTGGCCAAAATCGGTTAAACATTTGGGAGCAACATTTGTATATGTATAAATAAATTTTGGAAATCGGGAGTGCAATTTGTATGGGGCTATATCTAAATCTGAACTGATTTGCCTCAAATTAAAATTGAGGTTCAGTGTGAAAATTTTGCCTTTAAAATAATTAAAATACTTTTTTCCTGACATTTGCCTAAGCTTCTTCATTTGAAAGCCAGACTGACAGTTGGTTAGTTTTATTTACAAACTCGCTTATTTATTCGATAAATTGTCAGTATTTTACAATTTTTAAAAATGTTGTTGATGGCAAATAAGACCTTACTAATTACTATTAATTTTTAAAATTTCGTATATTAAAAACACTGTTACTCCAATGAAAACTTAAGTGGACCCTCTTATTATTTTTTTATTTTATTTATTATTTTTTTTATATATTTTTTATTTATATATTTCCCGGAGTGTTGCAATCAAGGAAATATATTTTCTGTTCTTTATATTTCTCCCAAAAAATACAGTCAACAATATTAAAATTACCCTTCAGATCGTGCTAGTAAGATATCGCTCATTTTGTGCAAGAACGCCACACTTTTATTTGGTATATTTTTAGGAGAGCGATTTAAAGATCATAAACCAACATTTAAGTGTGTTGCATATATGCTCTATTTAAGCAAATATGCACTTTGCATAAAATATGCAAAATATTGAAAAATATGTTTATATTATATTTCGAATAAATTTTTGACGAGAAACATTTGCCATTTCGATACAACCATCCAATCAAAATACGCAATTGCATATATTCCAGATATGATCCGATTTTTTTGCAAGAACCAGACCCCAAGATGGACATCTTCTTGTGCTTTCTTTTTACTGGCTAAATACATTTTATCGATTTATTGACTCCAAACATATGGAAGGAATTTCAACAACTACATTTCCTGTTCACATTCGCGACTCACGACACTGTACCACATGATCACCCTTTCTCTTTCGCTCATTATCTAAGTAATTGTGTGACCTTACTCCTCCGCAGCGTCACTAATAGAGTGTACCTGTTGTAATATCGGTTACCCTTTCTTTCGCACCTCTTTACATTCGTTATAACACATTTCGACACGTTAATCTGTCACTAGCCTTGAGTTGAAATTCCTTCTTGATAATCGCCGAAACAAGTGCAAGTGCACTTGCGCACTTTAATCCTGACACGCGTGCCATTGTTCCGCGTTCCAGAAAAAACACCCACAAAAGGAAAAAGTGAAGAGTTGAGCGATTAATCCTCCTCCTTTAAGTGTGTAGACTAGCCGAGTGAGTGAGTGAGTGCGTGTAGGCCTCGTGTGTTTAGTTTAACAATGCCATAATTTCGGCCATAATGGACCAAGATCACAAGTACTTTAGATGCGTGACAGTTTTAACACCACGCCACGCCACGACACTTGTCCTAATGCAAAGCGTCACGACATTGGAAGTAATAAACGGCCATTAAGTACCAGCAGTGGCAGAAGTAGCAACAACAGCAGCGGCAATTTCATTAAACTAATGTCCTTATTAGGGCTTGTGCACTTGCTGCTGCTGCTACTACTCGGCTCCCAGAACTGTTGTTCTTGCAAGGATTAGTCGTAGCAGTGGCAACTACAGCAACAGGATAAACTTACTTACTTACTAATATGTGTGTCCTTCTAAGCCACAGTTCCACTAAGTATACGATGATAAACTCATATTAAGTAAATATGAGCAAATGAACAAATTGAAACTTATGTGGAATTGAAAGTAATGATGAAGAAGGAACGGCAAGAAAAACTAAAGTTTGGAACTTGCCAAGGTTAAAGGAAGCTGATAAGGATGTATATTCGCATGGCTATTTTTATAAATGGAAAATTATTGTGACAGTTATCTGTACCAGAAAGTCTATAAAAGAGAAAATACACATTTAATAAATAAATACGGCAGGGGACATGTAATCATAGTCGTTTACTTTTAGATTTTATATTTTTTCTTAGGTTTGCATCGCTGAACACGGGAATGAATTTTGCTTTTTTAATCTGTCCCATGGCAAATTTTTGATTTTAAATTTAGGAAAAATACTTTTTTCCTCAGACGTATTACGTATTTTTGAATTTCATGTGACGAAATATGTATATCAAATTTCAAAAAATTGTGGGAACCAATGCACAGTGTTCCGTGACAAGTTTCTAAAACTAAAAATGTTTTTTATTTTACATGATAAAAAATACAAAAAATGGATCGAATCATACCCTTCGTGTTCACGATACGATGATAAACAATAAAATATCAAATACTTTAACTGTTTACATTTAATACGGTATTTATGGGCTATACTTATTAAAAAGTTTTAAATTGTCAAAGTTTCCTTTAATGAATCGAAAAATTACTATTAGAATTAAGAACTATACGTTATATAGTTCAGTACTTCAAAGGGTAGAGTGGACTAAACCAAAATCAAAGAGTTTTCATAAAATTGTCTGTGCAACAATGCAAAGGTTGTTGTTGTACGTCTTCACTGTACCTAGTGTGTATGGTTGTTTGTATGTTTAGTTGGTCTGGTCTGTTGTATGTGTTGTCATTTATTTTGGTTTAAGAAAATTTTATTTATTTTTTGATTACACCCAAAACAAACCTCACACGCAAAAAATTGTGAAATGTTTTTAACGATAACTTAAATCCGAATGAAACCAATCAATCATTTCTGTTACATAGGAAATTAAAGTAAATTATAAAAAATGCACTCTGTAATATATAGGCAGCGGATTTTTATTTAAATTTCATTTTAAAACCATATTTGCATACATTATGGATATCGCTATGCAAAAAAGCTAGGGTAAATGGGTTATATTGAATATTCAAATATTTTTATAATGAACATCATTTGAAGTCGACATTCAGTTATAACCATTCCACAGCGGTAACTTACGAAAAACATATAACTTTTTATTTACCATCATAAAATTCTTAAATTTGAAATACTTTTTTAAATAATGAGGAAATTTCTGTTTGTAATAATATGGATCACTTAAAATGGATCTAAGGAAAATATTGCAAAAAAACTGCAACTTCAGATTAATAATATTCACTTATTCACCTTGGACTACTAAATGGTGTATAGTCACAACCTCTTGTAGGATGTTTTTATCGTTTCTTTTATTTTTAAATGTTTTCTAACACCTAAATCATAAGTAAAAACATACGCGAATTTCACAAACAGTATACACAAATGAAGATTACAACTCAAAATTTCAGAATTTCATCAAAAATGTTGACACAGAAATCATGACTTACTACTTTTTCGAAGTAGTAAATAAAGTTTTTTGTGTTAGAATATATGCAAATATATTTTTTATATTATATTTTTTTACTTCAATAGTTATCTTTCATTTGACATCAACATTTATAAAAAATAATAAAAATGTTGGTCCTCTGTTACTTCTGTGCATTCATTCAAAAAATGATTTTGCATAAAAATCCGCTGTCTAGTAATATATGCAGGTCGTAGTGGAAAAATTGAATTCCCGGGAACTCCCGAAGAAATTTGCCCGGAACTCGGAAATTCAAAATGGAGGTTCATGACACTTGGCCTAGTTTCGACATTCAAAAAAAACATGACCAAATTTCAAAACATGACCAAATTTTAACTATTATCTATTTGGCAACACTGGTTTAAACAGCTGACGCACGTTTCGTGTTTTGTTTCACTGTCAAACATCTTCAGTTTGGTCTATAATTTAACCATGAATCGTATTACAAACGAACAACGCTTGCAAATTATTGAATTTTATTATCAAAATACATGCTCTATTAAGAAAGTTCATCGCGCGCTTCCCTTTTATGGTCAGTTTTATCGACCCACTGAAGCGGCTATTCGGGCTATTGTGACTAAATTTCGCACCAAATTTACATTGTTACATAGACGTAACCATACATTAAGTAACCATTGTTTACTTTTTATACCATTCAGGGAAAGAGATAGACCCATCGTTTATTATACCGACTTAGAATCACATTCTGAGTCGATTTAGTAATTAAAGTATAGGTTGCAATTGAAATGAAACTTTGCACGAAGAAGTTTTTCGGGATAAGGACGAACGCAATAATGAAATAAATAGGTTCAGATTTAAATATCGACCCGAATTTCTATAGCGATTTGACTTTTTCTGCTCTACAAACTACATATTTTAACAGATTTTCTAATTTTTGGCGACTTTTCTTCTCAACCACTGTAGGATTTGTAGCGCTGTGCTTGATCGGACTTATACTGCAAAAATGACTAAATGGCAAAGGTACCATGGAATTTTAGTAAAAAATGTTTTAATATATGTTGATTTTATAAGTGTGCCTCTATATCCACAACAAATACATTTTTATACACTCCACGAGAGTATTATGTCTTTGTGCATTTGTTTGTAACACCCAAAAGGAAACGAGATAGGCCAAAAGGAGACGAGACCAAAAGGACCGATCGACTTAGAATCGATTTAGCAATGCCGTCCGTTCGTCTGTCCATCTATTCTTGTAATCACGATACAGGTCGCAATTGTAGACAGAACCAAATGAAACCTTGCACAACGAAGTTTTTCGGTACAACGACGAACGCTCCATGTCCCCATGCGAATTTCACTCCCGATTTGACTCTTTTCACTCTAGATACCACATATTACAACAGATTTTCTTTAAAATTTGCTAAACATCTTATATTTCAACTAGAAACACCTGTTGTAAAAATGTGTTAGATCGGTTCAGATTTATATATAGCTCCCATAAAAATTTCGCTCCTGATTTGACTTTTTTCGCTCTAGAGATCACATATTTTACTTGATTTCCTTCTAATTACCTTGTATTACCTTATAATTCTACTAGAAACATCTGTGTTGAAAATTGATAAGATCGGTTCAGATTTAGATATAGCCCCCATACAAATGTCGCTCCCGATTTGACTTTTTCTGCTCTACAAACTACATATTTTAACAGATCTTCTTCAAATCTTTCAAAATATCTCATATTTCAACTGGAAACACCCATGGTGAAAATGGGTCATCGGTTCAGATTTACATACTCTCTTACAAAATTCGCCCCAAAAATTTCCCATACAAATTTCGGATAAACTTTTTCCGCACGAATTTTCACAAAATGAGTTTAACACGTTATATTTGAACTGGATGAACTTATTGTGAAAGTTAGTCACTATATTCCATGTTTTGATATAGCACCGATTTAAATATTTCCGATTTGACAAATTGGATCAGGTAATATTAGCCTATGATTAGGAAACATACAAAATTTCTTTCCGTTTTCACTTTTTTAACGAGTTGAATTGTTTTCGGATAGAAAGAGGAGTGTATCATAAAGTCGGCCGACTTTAGCCTTTCCTTACTTGTTAAGTCTCGGAAAGAAAATTTTTACTTTTTCTTGCATAGCGTAATTGTATTATAATTTTGGGAGTATAAGACCCATCATGTCCAACCATGTGGTAAGTGTGAAGGTAAGAATAGTGATAATATCTTTTTATGCGGTATATTAATTCCCCGGATAACAAATACACAACTTCCATACAAAAATGTGTTCCAATATCTTCAAAAACCGCATAAATTCCAATAATGTTTTGAAAGACCGAAATGGCATAAAAATAAAAAATATTCTTTGATTGCATTGTTCGACCATGTTGAACCGGATGATATACGTCTGAAGCTGCAGGCGAAATGGAGGTAATTGGCGTTTTTAGTTTTTCATTCTTGTCTGTCGGTCCATTAAAGGACTACAAAGTTCCGAAGGATACAATTTTTCAAAAAAAAAAAATATTTTTCTTAGTTTTTTCGTTTGGATTTTTTTGGTCTGTAATCAATATTTGATTTTTTAAACGCAAATTCGGAAAGTGAGTTGTGATTCTCGTTCGTTTGTGAGAATCATCTCCTTATAGAGGCCGGGTTTGATGTTGAAAAGTCGCTGCGAAGCCACTTGAAAAGACTTGAAAAGGTCGAAATCATGATCGTGGTAGTCTGCAGCCAAGTAATAAATGTCACCATGCCATTTGTAAATAAATTTGCATTCTATTAAATATAGAAGCAAAATGCTCTTGAGCCAGGACAATATCCCAGTTCAAATCAATTAACAAAAACATGACTTTGATTCTCCTGTGTCTGCAAACAGTGTCATAACTTCTACATTTATCCACAAATATTTTACAAATTCTATATTCATATATATTCTAGTATTCATATATAATATTCATTATAATATTCGTTAGAATGCTAGCTATTAAAAATAATATAAGATATTTTTTCTATTTTGATTTTATGAATCATGCACACAAAAACAAATTTTAGATCACGGAGACAAAATGTCTACTGTTTGTTCCACTGTGTTATTCTTAAGAAAATTAAGTTGATTTTATAAATTACTATGTCTCAAATAACACAAAAACATTTTTCAGTTCTCAGACGCACATTCTCTTCATTTTTGTTGCATAGTGTAATCTCTCTTCTTATTTAAGTCAGTTTTAAATTGTATACCTTTAACATCTTGATTTAAGTTCTATCGAAATAGATTCAATTCTGTGAAAAAGAGATGGGTTTTGTAATTTCTAGTTAGTTTGAAATTTAAAGTTTCTCAGTTGAAAATCTACATGCGACACACAAACACCACAAATAGATGTGATTTCCACCAAGATTCTCAAACCAAGTCAGTTCAATTAAAACTTTTGGAAAACAATTTATAGATAAGTCGAAGTTCGCCATTTACCTATCATTGCTTCGCAACTTAACAAGTTGTTACAAACATTTGCTAACAACCAAAAGAACATCGATTAAGGACTTCAAGTACAATTCTGGAAACCAATTCCCTTTGAAAAATATTCATTGTGTGTGTGTGTGAGTCTAAGTAAAATGTCTAAACTTGTGTTCATCATACGTTGTTCCCATCGTTATTTTGTAAAATTCCATTGCTATGACTTCATTAGCAGCGAACTTCATGATGATCATCGCATTGCCATTACTTTCCTTAGTTTTTTCGGCAATTTTGATAATTTATTTTCATAAACTGTGAACTGAACTTTTTAATTAAGCAAAGACATGAACTTGTTTTTCTTCGTCCTGTTTGGGAAAAGAAGGCACAAAAAGCCCAAGGAAAATATGAGAAATGAGTTCGTTTTCGGACGTTTCAACAAAAGTTTACTTTGCCGCACTGCACTTAGACAAATTTATAAATAGTTCCGAAATTATTAGTCCGACAATGAAACAATTTTAAGAACACTTGGGAATAAATAGATTTCCAATTTTTTGATATTTTTATGAATAAAGTAGGACAATTAGTTTTCAAGTTAATTAATGTGGCAGAACATCTTCAATAATCGATACTAAACAAAATAAAAAAAAATCTTATCCACAGGATTTACAATTTTATGGTATTGGGTCACAAATGTTTTTCTTCTGATGTTGTTAAGGCTACGGGTACTTCATTTAAATCAGTTTTCAATAAAATTGTAATTTTTAGAAAATATAATAATATTTTATATATTATGATCAATTCATTTGAATTAAATATTTAATAACCATTTGAATTAAATTTAACTATTAAAAAATTGTTTGATTTAAACTAAAGATAAAATTATTCATTTCTAAGTATATACTTAGAATCAGAGAATATATCAGGGAATCAAAGGAACCATCCACATATTTCTTTATTTGCAAGAACAATTTTTGCTAAAATTTATGAACACAATTTTTCTGAGTGTATTGTAGACACATAACCACAACACCATGAGATGTGCTTTTGCTTTCATAAATTTCACATTTATAATTTGTATAACTTTTTTTTACGACTGAAGACATAAACAATTGAAAATTGACTTTTAGGAAGTAGTCCGCTTAAGGAACACAGTAAAATATTTGCGAAAAAATATGACATTGAACTAAAGTACGGAAAGTAGGACAAAGTCCTTTATCATAAACAACACCAAAAGATATTTTGTAAGACAAATGCTAAAAAGTAAAAGGGGAAAATGTTACAACATTCTGTTGCTAATAAACAAAACTAGAGGAGATTGGGCTTAATAGTTTACTGGTAATAAAATTTATAGAAATTACGATAATTCCTGATTCATACAGAAGATAATTGGTATTGCTTATTGAAATTCTTATTTTTTTCTACTTTCAAGAATATTTGTCTACAGTAGATAACGCAGAATTTTTAAAATTAGAAAGGTTAAAGACTTCAGTATTACCTTAAAGTATGTTTTCCACAATTAAACTAATTTTAAGAGTAGTTACCTGGAAAAAAGGAAAACCAGAAATTATTGTTATTTATTTAACTCTTAATAAAATGAAATAATATGATAAAAAATAATGTTCAATACGTTTCAATAAATATGAGTTCGGAGGATTTTTTCTTTTAACAACAACTGGAAATTAATATGTCGTTTCTAAACGGTTAGTACAAATTTCAGTTTTCTAAATTAGAATCATATTTAAAAAATACTGATTAATTTTTCAAATTCCTGGAAATTTAATGGAACACAATATCATTCATATGATTACCACGGCTGGCTCGAAAGTACCTCCGAAATAATAGACTCTTGAAATATAATTTTTGATTCTTATTTTGGAGTAATTTATTGGTAGAATTATTGGAACTTTAGAGTATTTTTTTGTGTTTTTTCATAATGTTAGTATTTTATAAAAAAAAAATAAATAATAATGATGCCTCAATACCTTTCGAATGATGCCTCAATAATAAACATCGGAAGGAAATTAACGCCGCAACGATAATTGTTGTAAAAAGAGTTTGGAAATGTTGGCTTTGAAAATCATCTCCTGTATTAAGTTATTTTAAAACATGGATTCAGTGACGTCATTTGTTGTCCGATATTCATCATTTAGGTATCATTCGAAAGGTATTGGTTCCTACTATTTATTTTTCAAAATCATCTCACAAAGTGTTTCCAAGAAATGTGAGTTTTAAGCCGTCACTTTGAAAACCCACAAAAAATCAATATAAACGCCCAATAATACGACCATTGAGTTATTCTAAGAAAAGAATAAAAAAGTTATTTAAATTGCTTCCAAGGGTCTGTTAATTCAGAAAAAAATGGACAAAAATGCAACATAAAAAAATTACAGGGAAAAACATGATCTTTAGAAGTGTTTTCAGGAGCGTTTAGCTCACAGATGCCTTGACCCAGTGACGAAATATTTTGTAGATCATCATTAAACAATTCAATCTTCATTTCTGGGGGGTGATCGCTGCAATTTATTTTCATGACCCATCCTATTGTATATATGTCCATGAAATTCAGAAAATTTGTATTTAAAAATACCCGTTAACCGATTTGCATATAAAAAACCGGTAGAGGTCGGAGGTAGCTAACACCGGTCAACCTTTTCTCGGCTAAGTTACAGCAGCTGTGGTCAACATTAAAAAAATAATCTTTAATAAATAAATGTAAAAATGACTTTTTTTGTGATAAAATGAATTACAATAATAATAGATGTATAAGTCATTCCATGACCAGTGGTACGATTATTGAACTCGATAGCTTCAATTGTTTTGAAAGTTTTTGTATGTATTCCTCTCAAAATGTTTTATACGTATTTTTGAAAAAAAAAAAGAAAATAGAACAAGTAAAATCGGTGATAAGTTCGGCCGGGCTGAACTTTATATACCCTCCACCATTGATTACATTCCACAGAGGAAGTCCATTTTCGTAGAACTGCAGTAATATTATAGGAAAAAATTTTTTTATATAGCCAAATCAAAACAATATAATATTTTAATTATTTCAAACCACGCCTATAAGGCAAGGCTACCAATACGTCAATTAAAAAAATAAATATTCTTCTATATATATTTTCAAAAAGCTTAAATACCATAAATATTGGTAGATAGTGGGTGCTACAGTTGGTTGTATTTCCATTCTATTTTAATTCCAAAAGTCTAAATTTTGAAAATCCATTATCAGACGTACATAGTGCAAAATAACCTAACTTCATGATTCAACCAATTTTTTGCCGTAAAAGAAAAAGCAAAAATTTGAAAAAAAAACTTTTTATTTTGCGTGTCTATGCAGTCAGAGGAATGTATACACCGAATTCCATGATTCCAGCTGCGGCCATTTGGTTGGTACCATTTTACCCCCTTAAGAGTACGACTATCTAAAATCTCTTTATTTGACGTTTCTACCAAATTAGAATTTCATCATTTTAGCGGTAGTCGTTTAGTTAGTATTATTTTTATCCCTCTGTACCATTGTATCCCTGGAAAGTATCCGTTTATTTTCCGTGTCTACGCAGTCAGAGTAATGTATACTCCGAATTTCATGACTCTAGCTGTGGTCATTTGGTTGGTACTATTTTTACCCACTTTTTCATTTTAACCCCAAGAAGTACGAATGTCGAAAAATCCGTTTATATTACGTGTCTAAGCAATCAGAGGAATGTATACACCGAATTTATTTATTCTAGGTGTAGCCGTTTGGTTGGAACTATTGTTATCCCTCTGTATCCCTTGAAAGTAAGAATTTGGAAAAAAACCTTTTATTTTCCATGTCTACGTAGCCAAAGGAATGTATACACCGAATTTCATGACTCTAGCTGCGGTCATTAGGTTGGGACTATTTTTATCCCATTTTTCCATTTGACCCCAAAAAGTACCAATTTCGAAAAATCCATTTATTTTCCGTGTCTACACAGTCAGAGGAATGTATACTCCAAATTGCATGACTCTAGCTGCGGTCATTTGATTGGTACTATTTTTATCCCTTTCTTTATTTTAACCCCAAAAAGTACGAATTTTGAAAAATCTGTGTATTTTACGTGTCTATGCAATCAGAGGAATGTATACACCCAATTTGGGGCAGTCGTTTGGTTCGTACCATTTTTATCCCTCTATTCTCATTTTACCCCTTAAAAGCACTAATTTGGAAAAAATGCTTTTATTTATGTATAGGGTGTTTTTTACTGAGGTATAGAACTTCGAATTGAAATAAAACACAAGAAAATCGTTTTAATGTCCATCAATTTGGCTTTATTGGAAGGATAATTTTATGCCATTAATGTTTAAATATGATTTCGGGCATGTGGCTGCCGCGGCTGGCTCGAATATAGCCAATTCTACAGGTCCAATTTTCCAAAGCTCCAATTGCTGTGCACGGTGGCGAATCGATTCATTCGGGTCCTCTTCAACACTTTGCTCTACAGCGGCAATTGTTTCTTCGGTGCGCACTGTTCGACGTGTCTGCGGATGCGTATTATCACATAGAGTAAACGTAGTGCGAAAACGATCCATGGTTAACCGAATTAATTGCTCTGATGGACGATTATGTCGACCATAAAATGGACGGAGCTTGTGGTGAACTTCGCGAACTGAACCATTACTTTCGAAATAAATTTGCACGATTTGCAAGCGTTGTTCTTTTGTCAACCTGTTCATGATGAAATGGCAAACCAAACTAAATATTAATCACTTGACAGCTGACAAAATGGCCGCCAGTTAAAAAAGTGATGCCAACTTAAAGTTCTATACCCCAATAAAAAACACCCTATATCTACTCAATTAGAGGAATGTACACACCGAATTTCGTGTTTCTAGCTGTTGTCGTTTAATATGTACCATTTTTATCCATTCTTGCCCCATTTCACCCCCTACAAAAAAGAATCACTTTATGGTACACGTTTTTGTTACCGGGGGAATACGCATAGCCATTATCAAGCAAGTACAAGCAGACATATTGAAAATATATGCTTAAATACTCTAAAATATTAGGGATTATTATGGGTATTTTTAGTCCTTGTGAGGGAAATTTTTTTCCCTTTGGGCCGATTTCGCCCCATTTCAATCCCAACCGATCTACGACTATAAGACGCATCTATGGAAAATTTGAACGTTCTAGCTCCTTTCGTTTAGATGCTAGCGTGCTTTCAACAGACGGACAGACGGACGGACATGGCTAGATCGTGTTAGAATTTTATGACGATCAAGAATATATATACTTTATAGGGTCTCAGGTCGATATTTCAAGGTGTTACAAACGGAATGACAAAGTTAGTATACCCCCATCCTGGAGGTGGAGGGTATAAAAATATGTTTCAATACAATAAATAAATACAATTTGTCCAAAAAGATGTGTTCATTCAAACGGCAGTAACTCCTGAAATACATGACCAATTTTAATGTACTATACCTTGTTTTGAATACAATTTCAATTACTATTAAAATATTGAAGCCACGTTATATCTTTAAAGTTTATACAGTTTTTGGTACTTTTATTTTAATTTTCGAAATGATTACATCAATTATTTTATTGTAGTATATTAACAATGAAAAAGTTTAAAAACAATGAAAAATTAAAGAAACTATAATATATATATATATATATATATATATATATATATATATATATATATATATATATATATATATATATATATATATATATATATATATATATATTAATTTTTTTTAAGAAAAATTCGCGTCAACTACTTTTCTTAATGTTTTTATTGTTTTTATACCTTGTGTTAATAAACTTATGTAAAATTAATGTTTTTACTGAAATTCTGATTGATTTTGCAAAAAATATCCGAAAAAATCGTAAAAAATAGAAACCATCATTTCACCACTTCCAAACTCTCTTCATAAAGACATCTAAGAACACTTCAAAGTTAAAAAAAGAAACAATAGTATTAATGTAATCATTGTGAAAATCAAAATAAAAGAAATAAAATTTTATAAACTATGTTGTTTTAAATTTTCATTTAGTTTTGTTTTTGTTATCAAAAACAACAACACATTTTTTTCAAATAAAGCCTACAGCCGAACAAATTTTATAAACTTAAAAAAAGTAACGTGCTTATTTCACTTAAATATTTTAAAAGTAATTGAAATTGCCTTCACAACAAGGTATAATACATCGGACAAGTATTTCAGGAGTTACTAGCGATTGAATGAGCAATTGGAGAAATTGTACTTTTTGCAGTTAAATTGGTGTAAACTTGTGAAAAAAATTTTCTAATTTTTACCAAAAATACGTATGCAATATTTTGATGAGAAGAATACATAATACACAAACTTTCAAAACAATCGCAGCAATCGAGGTTAAAAAACGAAGCGTTTGGAATGACTCGTATACCTTTGACATCTCTTTCTTCGTTTATAGTATACAAATTGTAAATTAAAAGACCCATTATTCTCCTCAATGCTGTAAGTTGTTATAAACGAAATAATAAATCAGAAACCCACTCCCATGATAAATGACGTCTACAAAATTCATAATTCAATCTAACCCTTATCATCATCTTTACAATTACAATCAATATAAGCACCTTATTTCTATTTTCCACACGTAACATGAACATTTTCATATCAACACAACAGTACGAAAATCTTCAGACATGGTAATAATCCCAAGACAAAGAGTACATTAGCAACATCAACAAAGGCGCCCGTAAAGCTCAACGAACTTTTGCAATTTGCTGCTACCCAAATATTTTAATAAGAATCTAGTTAATTAAATGTTTAAACATAAGAGCCTTAAGAAACCCCACAGCGTATCCTTTCATTGTATTTTCAACGGGAAATGGTTGTACAAGACGAAGACGAGAAGACAAAAAAGAAAACAAATAATTTGCAATTAGAAAAGGGAAACCATGGCACAGGATGTTTACATATGTTGTTCGCCTGGGAATAACCAAAGCGACCACAATTAATCTACAATTAACCCTAAACAATGTCTAAATAAACAAATCATTTACTGTTTGCGGTAATATATTCAATTAAACACATCATAAAGTAGAAGAAAAAACACACCACAGACGACAGCATCTTCCGGAACATAAGAACATATGACAGCAGCCGCTGCTGCTACCTGCAGGATAATTGACAGCCGGTCGTACGCAATGAATGATTGAATGAATGGAATAGAATGAGTTCAAGTTGGCCACCAGGTTCATTTACATAATTTCGTCAACTGCCAAGTGCCAAGCTGATTTTATAGCTGTCTCTCTGTCTGTCTCTGCTCTTTGTATACTATCGCGGCTGACTAGTTTTTGATGAATGATTTGCATCCCGGGAAATTTCTATTCAATGATTTTCGGCCGTAAATGTATGACATACGATTTCTCCGAACACACGAAATGCTGATATTCTAATGAGAAATAACCAGTATAACCAAATTAGTTTTCCACCCGGCCACACATGCCACATCACATGTTTGTTGTTCATTCTTTCTCTTCGTGTGTGTGTGTGTTCACCCTGAATGAGTGGTGGTGCTATCGAGGGGAAAAAGGAAATTTCCGCGGAAATGAATGACACAAAAATACGTCGTCGTAAACATCGCACATCCCATTCAACCGACCGAAAGCCATATAAGCCCGTAAAACACACCATGGTTTAGATGGTTTATAGAAAATCCATAACATATTTTAAAACATTTTATTTCCCCTGGCTTTGACATACATACTACGTGCAAGGATGTGCGGATGTTAGCCAGGTACAAACAAACCAAAGAAAAAAAGAGAGTGTCAGGACATATAAAACATGAACTGTTTTTTTTATGGGAGAATTTAAGGTAATTCGTTTTTTAAACACAACGAAATTACATGAATTGATGTGATTGCCTTTGGCGGAAAAGTGATTTTAAGCGGGATTGATTTAGCCGTAGGCTTCCGTCGTGGGTACACACCGAGATGCTTATCGATAGGGAATATATTGTTGCGATGAATGCCCGAGGCTTATGCGATAAGAGTGAGTGAAATATAAAGTCTTGGTGTGGATATTTTATTGCCAGTGCCCATGCCACGTGTTGCAGACGATATAGAAATTCCAAAGTTTATAGGGTTTCAATTAAATTTAAAAAAAATGATATAAATATTTAATACATATTTAAATGTAAAATAATGTTTTTAAAGAGTGATTTTTTTGAGGTTAGGATTTTCATGCATTAGTATTTGACAGATCACGTGGGATTTCAGACATGGTGTCAAAGAGAAAGATGCTCAGTATGCTTTGACATTTCATCATGAATAGACTTACTAACGAGCAACGCTTGCAAATCATTGAATTTTATTATCAAAATGCGTGCTCTGTTAAGAAAGTTCAGAAAGAAAGAAATTGTGTTCAGCGACGAAGCTCATTTTTGGCTCAATGGGTACGTAAATAGGCAGAATTGTCGATTTTGGAGTGAATATCAGCCAGAAGCATTGCAAGAGCTACCAATGCATCCAGAAAAAGTCACAGTTTGGTGCGGTTTATGGGCTGGTGGCATCATTGGACCGTACTTCTTCAAAGATGATGCGAATCGTAACGTAACTGTGAATGGTGAGCGCTACCGTGAGATGATATCCAACTTTTTTTTGCCCAAAATGGAAGAACTGAACTTGGTTGACATGTGGTTTCAACAAGATGGCGCTACATGCCACACAGCTCGCGATTCTATGGCCATTTTGAGGGAAACCTTCGGAGAACAATTCATCTCAAGAAATGGACCGGTAAGTTGGCCACCAAGATCATGCGATTTGACGCCTTTAGACTATTTTTTGTGGGGCTACGTCAAGTCTAAAGTCTACAGAAATAAGCCAGCAACTATTCCAGCTTTGGAAGACAACATTTCCGAAGAAATTCGGGCTATTCCGGCCGAAATGCTCGAAAAAGTTGCCCAAAATTGGACTTTCCGAATGGACCACCTAAGACGCAGCCGCGGTCAACATTTAAATGAAATTATCTTCAAAAAGTAAATGTCATGGACCAATCTAACGTTTCAAATAAAGAACCGATGAGATTTTGCAAATTTTATGCGTTTTTTTTTAAAAAAAGTTATCAAGCTCTTAAAAAATCACCCTTTAGAAGATTTGAGATTTGAGTCTAAAAATTCAAATTTCCAGAGAAAACGGGAAATATTCAAAAATATTCATTCAATTCATATATTCAATGAATATATTGTCATTTCAGATAATAATATTGAACATTTGTCAACAATTTGGTGTTATATTTTTTATTTCAAACAAAACTAGTTTAAATTTGTAAAGTTGTCAATTCCAGTAGGGTTTCACTCTATCATGAAAGTAATGTCAATCTATACTACACCATTCTCAAGTGTAGTTCAAAAGATACCATTTGAAATTTAAAAATATCAATTGAAATTCAAAAATTCCATTTGAAATTCAAGAAATATAATTTGAAATTCAAAACTCATCATTTGTAATTCAAAAGACACCATTTGAAATTCAAAAGTCATCATATGAAATTCAAAACTCGTCATTTGTAATTCAAAACTCGTCATTTGTAATTCAAAAGACACTATTTGAAATTAAAAACTCGTCATTTGTAATTCAAAATACGCCATTTGAAATTCAAAAGTTTTCATTTGAAATTCAAAAATGATTCCATTTGAAATTCAAAAGATTCCATTTGAAATTCAAAAGATTCCATATGAAATTCAAAAATGTAAACAAACTTATTTAAGAATAATATACATTAGTTGGGGTAGCATTTATTTGTTCTGCAAATTTGGATATTCTGCAGTTTTGGAAACAGGTTTAATAAAATGACAAGCAACTAATAATTATAATGATGTAAAATGTCGGTAATTTCATATATAGTTTAGAACCTTCACCAGTTCAGAGAGCATCTGCATAGGTTTGGATTATTTGTCTGGGAGGTACAACAAATCATAACTATTTTACAGGTATAAAGTGATTGTAAAACCATTTCCAATATTAAATTGTTACTGATCAGTTTTATTTTAACCAAATTGGTGAATTTGTGTTAGAGGTCTTGCAATATCGCTCATATTGCAGGTGTATATAACGTCTATGAAAACATTACCAATGACCAAATTTCAGAGTATTCCGATCGTCCGTATAGAAGCTATAAAAATTTAAATTAAAATAGGTTAGAGTGATTTGCGTGAGAGATACGTAAATCTGTTTTCTTAACAGCAGAATATTAAAGTTTACAGAAATATATAAATGCTACCCAACCTAATGTATATTTTGCTTAAATAATTTTGTTTACCCTTTTTGAATTGCAAATGGAATAATTTTTGAATTACAAATGGAATATTTTTGAATTTCAAATGGTGTTGTCTTTTGAATTACTTATGACGAGTTTTGAACTGCAAATGACGAGTTTTGAATTACAAATGAAGAGTTTTGAATTACAAATGATGTCTTTTGAATTACAAATGACGACTTTTGAATTTCAAATGTTGACTTTTTAATTACAAATGACGAGTTTTGAATTTCAGTTGACATTTTTTGAATTGCAAATGGAATTTTTGAATTTCAACTGGTGTCTTTTGAATTTCAAGTGATGTCTTTTGAATTACAATTGAAGAAGGTGTAGTCAAATATTTGTCCTTTCCATCTCGTTTACATTCATTATAGTCACATTTTCAAACTAGAAGTTAATGATTAATGCTGTAGTGAATTAAAATCGTTTTAAGAGGATATTTGTAGGATGTTTACAGTGAAACAAAAATATCAGACTGACAATACTATGGCTGCATAGTGCCAGTACTAAACTCCTCATGTCATCTGGTTTAACTTTAAAATTTTCGTTTTCCCACATCTTGAAAAATAAATGCGGTTACGGTGCTCCCATTCACTTCAATATTTTCCCTACATTAATTACTTACATGGAAACGTAATATACGTATTTTCGTATTCGCTTTTATCATCGTCCGTTCGTGAGCTGGATGCGTTCAAAATAACTTCTATAAATCAGGTTTTACTTGAAAAGAATTCACGATGAGAATGATATAGATAAAAAAACTCTAAAAATGAAATGTGGCACGAGCCTTATCAAGCCTTTTCAAAATGTTGCAATAAAGGTCAGATTTCAGTATAAAGGTCAGATTTTTACGAATTTAGTGCAATATTTAAAGCATTTTTTATAAAAAAACTGATATAAATTCCACATTTACAGTTCGAATTGTGTTTTTAGGGGCTCATTGAAGAGGCGAAGGGCAATGATAAAAACAAAATATTTTCGGAGAACACACAAAACAAACAAATCTTTCATTTTAGTCGGGAACATCGACAACATTTTTTTCTTCCTCACAAAAGAATAATGTATATATAATATAGGGTCCGCCAAATAACTTTTTATTTGAAAATGCTATAAAAAAAACTACTGAAATTTTCTCAAATTTCTTTTATTATTTGAAAGTACAATCCTTCCGGTTAATAATGGAAAATAATTTCATTCAAATGGCTGCTGAGGGCACCCCACAAATAATAGTCCAAAGGTTGAATAGTTGAAAAAAAAAACGTTAGATGGAGGACCCTATATATATATAAATATATCATAACCTATATCAATTAACAAGTAAGTAAGCTTCAGTCGGCTTAACCGACTTGTATATATCCTCACTCTCAGAGAACATATATACCGAAGTTATAAGGAATTATTTTTTACGTAGGGCAGGGCAATTAGTGTGGCATATGGTCCCAGCTTCCACATTTATAGAACAATTGTAAAAACATGATCAAATATGAAGTCATAGTGGATTCCATGCACTAGTATAGAAGTTATGAAGTATTTTATATTCCCTAGGGTATATACAATTGTGGTTAAAGTGCAAATATTTTTTATGTTTCAAGTGATTATAAAAAAAATTTCAAATATCACATTGCAAATGATTTTGACTACCCGTATGGATTTTAGGTCGGTTTTATTGTAATCAAAGTTTATGCCACTTTGTTTGGGAATATCGCCCATATTCGACGCGAATGTAAGTTCTATAAAAGCATCTGCAAATAAAAAATTTCACAGTATTCCGATCATCCGTATATAAGTTATAGCAGCTTTAATTTTATGTAGGTTAGGGGATTTGTGTGGGAGGTACTAGAAGGGGCGTGGCTAAACTAGTCATATTTACTACACTTAAAGTGATTTTAAAAACATTATCAAATACCAAAATATAGCTGATTCTGAGTATCGGTGTGGAAGTTACATTAGTTCTAATTTAACATAGGAATATTGGTCATTTGTGTGGGAGGTACCAGAAGGGGCGTGGCCATTTCGCCCATCTTCGAACTTAAACTGAGTTGTGGAAAAATATTACCATGTACAAAGTTTGAATTGATTCCTTAACTCCTTTCGAGAGATATCGTGTACACCAGCCAGCCAGACAGACAAACGGACATGACTCAAACATCTTAAAATGTTGTGAAATGGATTTGGTCCAAACATACTTAGGGTCTTAAGTCACTCCATCAATGCGTTACACTTTTTTTCTGTCCCAAATGATATATACCCTCCTACTCTGTAGATTGAGGGTATAATAACATTTGAACAAGAAATTTGTTTCAGACAGAAATAATTTTAATTTCCCTTGTAGGATCAAGAAAAGTCTTCAAAAGAAGAATAAAATTTGGAGACTTAAAAATAAATCAAATATGACTAAAAACATCCCAATGTATATTTGAAAGGTGCTAATTTGTAAAGAGCTAATGACAGACCTTATTAAGTGTTTTTTATTATACCATCACTACACAGAGTAGGAACAGAAAAAAGTGTAAAACATTGAAGGAGTGACTTAAGACCCTAAGTATGTTTGGATCGAATCCGTTTCACGACTTTCTAAGTTGTTTGTGGCATGTCCGTCCGTCCTTCCGGCTGGCTAGTGTACACGATAACTCTTGGAAACTCAAACTTTGTACATGGTAATATTTTCCGCAAACTTAGTTTAAGTTTGGGTGTATTGCTGCGACTCTTCAGGTACCTCCCAAACAAATGACCCATATTTTTTGCTAAATTAAAATCTATGTAATTTCCATACGAATACTCGGAATCACCGATATTTTGGTATATGATGAATTCATGATCACTTTAAGCATACAAAATATGGTGGTATTTGCCACGCCCCTACAAGTTGTTATTACTTCTATACGGCTGATCGGAATACTGTAAAACTTGATATTTGGAATTAGGCGATATTGCCACACCTTCCACAAAAGTGGCGTAAGTTTGGTTAAAATAAAACCGACATAACTTCCATAAGGGTAGTCAAAATCTGTTTCAAATTGATATTTGAAAATGTTTTTATAATGACCTAAAAAATATTTATGCTTTAGCTACGCCCCTTCTAGTACCTCCCACACAATTGTCTCTGTCGTCTGTAAAATTAAAACCGTTATTAATACTATATCGGTGTCTGAAATCCACCCTTGCATAAATAGTTCGGACCTAAGAAATATAAGAAATCTTAAAAATCCAAACAAATGCTCTTAATTTTGATTCTGAGAGTGAGGTATATATGCATAAGTCGGCTTAACCCACTGAAACTTACTTTTTTTTAATTTTAGTGTTTTTTGTTTAGTGATCGATTTCGCTAGACTTTTAGATGGTTTTGAATGTAATACATTTCGATCAGGCTTTAACCATACTTAATGTATGCAATTTATATATAGAGTGATCAGACCTGAGACTTAAAATCAGTTTTTTCGTCTAGGACCGCCCGACCGGGTTCGACAATGTGAAAAAATTCTTTATTTCATATATATAATTCATATTCATATTGAAATATGAGGAGATGTTCCAAATTTGATCAAACTCGGTTAAATTATGCGGTTTCTAAAGCAAAAAGAAAAAAATTGGGAGCAACATTTGTATGGGAGCTATATATAAATATGAGCCGATTTGACCCAGAAATTGTTCTAGTTGAAATATTTGAAAATAAATTTGAATAAAATCTGTTAACATTTACAGTTTCTAGGCCGGAAAATGTCAAATAGGGAGCGAAATTTGTATGGTGGCTATATCAAAATTTGAACCGATTTCACCCATTTTCACCAAAGATGTTTCTAACTTAAATATAAAGTGTTGTGCAAAATTTTATCAAAATCGCTTAATAATGTGGCTAGAGCAGAAAAAGTCAAATCAGGAGCAAATTTTGTATGGGGGATATATCTAAATCTGAACCGATTTGCTTCAAATTAAATAGCGTCCGTCCTCGACGAGCAAAAATCGTTTGTGTCAAGTTTCGTTAGAATCGGACAATAATTTCGACCTGTAGCGTGATTACAAGAATAGATGGACAGACCGACGGACATGGCTAAAAAGTGATTATATGTCGATCGGTATAATAAACGATGGGTCTATCTCGCTTCCATTTGGGTGTTACAAACAAATGCACAAATACATTATACACTGTGATGTAGGGTATAAAAACGTATCAACTTAAAACGAAATTTGTATCACATATCTGATAGACACAGGGCGTAGTCAGCCCGCCCGACTTTAACTTTCATTACTTATTTTATATATTTTAGCTTATTCTATACTATTATAGATTCCGAAATTTCAGAATGTGACTTTATATCTACTTTTCAAAATAATTACATATTTTAGAAAATCAAAATTGTACTGTTTACGGTATTCATGTCTGCTTTAAAATGTGGTATTGGTTGCTACTGGAATTACAATTGTAACGACGCATTTTGGGTACTTTCTGTTTGAAAGTGGAATAATAATGGTGATGTTTTTTCGGCTCGCTTAAGCCTTATTTTCAACGAAAATCGCTTGAAAGACTGTTCTTATTCTTCTTTAATACATACATAAAATAAGAATAAATGAATGAAGACATTTTTGCGAAAATGTTAAATGGCAATCAATTTTAAGAGCTCTCACCCACCAGCCCTCCTCCTCCTTATCTTAATATTCCACCTACATCCTCGCACTTCCTCGTCTGAGTGATCCACCTCAATGTCGAATCATTTCGATAATTAATCGCATTAATCTCAAATAAGTACATATGACTTGTCTTGGCAGACATTTAAAATGTGTGAAAGTAATTGGCACGTGACACGCATATGCTGCGGGGAAACGTGCCGTAAGTCATGCGTGACTAATTTGAGATGAACGTGTGCAAATCGCGCCTTGACTTAAGAAATGGTGCGTGCGCACAATGTGACAACTTCCATTAATTTCAGCATCTGTATCTGTGGCATAGGAGAGGAATCAGTGACCTTTTTTCTGGTTAAATGTGAAATTGCCAAAGCATTTTCAATGTCTGGTATTTAAAGATGTCATACGACTGAGTTAATGGTGATAAGCAAATGACGAAGCGTAATTATATGACCAAATTAGAAACATTATAACGAAAATTCCTCAAAAGATCGATTTTGAGAAAATCAAAATAAACAGTTTTTCTGATTTTAAGCAATATTCATTCCGTACAGGATTTCAATAATTCATATAAATTGTACTAATTGTATTCAACTAGGCCTTGTTTTCTTTGTTAGGATACCAATGACTGCTGTAATCGAATCAGCAGCTTTTATGATTGAATATTTTCGAAAAAAATCAATCACTGCTTTAATTCAATATATCATTTTTAACTATTTTTTTTCAAAAGCTCCAGCTACAATTTTAGTATTGGTTTTACAATTTTCGTCATAACAGGAAAACTAATGAAAAAATTTATCAAATATTCAATTTTCGTGATGGAAACTGATTTCTATTTTTTTCTGTGTAACCTCAAGTATTACTTCCCCCAACATACATAAAATATAGCATCATGATTTAACCGCGAAACCTTCTAAGCCCCGCACACTTGATCACATCTTGATGGTGAATAAAAAACACATGAGAACAAAGAGATGTAACAGAAAGTTCAACAAATAAACACAACTTCAAGAATTTTTCAACGCTCATTGCTGTTGGTTTCCTTTCCTTTTACAATAAATCCTTCGTAAGAAGCAAAAAAAGAACACGGAAAAAAAGATTTTATTTCGCTGGTTCCTGCGATTTGTCGGTTTGTTCGAAAACTAGGAAATCCGGTTCTCTGTTTAAATCGACTGATAATAACCATTGTAAAACAGTTTCGTTTTTAATGCTGAATGAAATACGATAAGATATGATTAAACAAGTAAAAACGGCGTTAAGTTCGTTCGGGTCGAACTTTATATACCCTCCACCATGGACTGTATTCCACAGCGACTGCCGATTTTCGTAGAGGTGCAGTAACATTACAAGAAAATTTAATTTTTTTAACTTAGCCAAAACAAAATAAATAAAAAATATTTAATATTTAATGTCACCATGCCATTTGTAAATAAATTTGCATTCTATTAAATATAGATGCAAAATGGTCTTGAGCCAGGACAATATCCCAGTTCAAATCAAATATTGATTAAAGACCAAAAAAATACAAACGAAAAAACTAAAACAAATTAGCGTTGGCACGGCAGAAGTATTGCTGGGTAACTATACCTGCATATACACAGACTTACATATGCAACTCAATGAGATGCTTATAAGATGGCATGTGTACTTTATTACTTGGTGCGATTTTTTAAACGTAAATTCGGCAAGTGAGTTGTGATTCTCGTTGGTTTGTGAGAATCATCTCCTTATAGAGGCCGGGTTTGATGTTGAAAAGTCGCTGCGAAGCCACCTGAATGGAACCCTTAGGCAGGGTGGAAATCATGTTAGTGGTAGTCTGCAGCCAAGTAATAAATGTCACCATGCCATTTGTAAATAAATTTGCATTCTATTAAATATAGAAGCAAAATGGTCCTGGCTCAAGACAATATCCCAGTTCAAATCAAATATTTAAAAAAATAAATATAAAATTTTATTATTTCAAACCACGCTCTAAGGCAAGGCTACCAATACGTTTATAATATATATGTATCGAAATAATAAGAGTGCGACTTTCTAAAATCTCTTTATTTTACGTGTTTTCGCCATTAGAGGGATGTACACACCGCATTTGGTACAATTTTTATCCCTTTTTCCTTTTCACCCCTTTAAGAGTACGACTTTCCAAAGTCACCTTACTTTACGTGTCTACGCAATTAGAGGGATGTACATACCGAATTTCATCATTCTAGCTGTAGTCGTTTAGTTGGTACTATTTTTATCCCTCTGTACTCAATGTATCCCTTGAAAATAAGAATTTGGAAAAAAACTTTTATTTTTCGTATCCACGCAGTCAGAGGAATGTATGTATACTCCGAATTTCATGACGTCATGGCTGCGGTCATTTGTTTGGTACTATTTTTATCCGTTTTTTCCATTTAACCCCAAAAAGTACGATTTACGAAAAATCCGTTTATTTTACGTGTCTACGCAATCAGAGGAATGTATAGACCAAATGTCATTATTCTAGGTGCAGCCGTTTGGTTGGTACCATTTTTATCCCTCTATTCCCATTTTACCCCTTAAAAGTACGAATTTGGAAAAAATACTTTTATTTTATGTACATACTCAATTAGAGGAATATACACACCTAATTTCGTGTTTCTAGATGTTGTCGTTCAGTAGGTACCATTTTTATCCCTTTTTGGGCCATTTCACCCCATACGAATAAATACCATAGAGTACGTTTGTTATAAGGAGAAGGCGCATACCGTATATCAAGTAAGTACAAAATACTAGGGGTTATTATGGGTATTTTTAATCCTTGTGAGGGAAATTTTTTACCCTTTGGGCCGATTTCGGACAGTTTCAATCCCCAAAGGGAAACATTTTTCCCTCAGAAGGACTGAAAAAATGAAATTTGCACTTTAAAGGGGTGAGTGGGAAAAAATGGTACCAATTTAAGTATTGCAGCAATAGTCATGAAATTCGGCATGTATATTCCTCTGACAACTTAGAAGTGCAATCAAAATGGATTTTTTAAATTTATACTTATTAGGGACATAAAGGGATACAAATCTTGAATCTAGAAATTCTGTGTGTAAATTCCCATGACCACGTAGAAGTGTAATATAAATGGTACCAATTTAAGTATTGCATCTATTTTCGTGCAATTCGTATATTCATCTCACAACGTATACTCGCGACATAAATGGACAAAAAGTGATAAAAAATGGTACCACCAAAGTATTGCAGGTGGAAACGTGAAATTCGGCATGTAGATTCTTCTGATCACGTAGACGAGAAACATACATAAGTGGATTTTTCAAACTTGTACTTTAAAGGGGTGAGCGGGACCAAAACCGATAAACAATGGTACTAACTAATGTATTGCAGCTAGAATCGTGAAATTCCTCTTACCACGTTGAAGAAGAATATAAATGGATTTTTCGAAATTTGTACTTTTATGGGTGGAAGCGGTACAAAAAGGGATACAAATGGTACCAACAAAAATATTGTAAATAATTAAAAATGAATTTTAGGAAAGAAACGAGAACAAATGTGTAATTTTGGGAAAATTTAATAAAATGTGATAAAACGGCCGGCTGCATCTAGATAAGATAGATAATGTAGAGGGTTCTGTGGGTGTATTTTTTTGTTCCAAAATAGGTAGAAAATGATAAAAATGGAAGGAAAGACTAAAGTCGGACAGGCCACCATATGATACCCTAAACCACTCCCTGCGTATATGCCTCGTTTTGATTACTAAGTCCAGGTTGTTTAAGGGCGATTTTATGTAGTTCATATACTATAAATCTTAGTAAAATTTAAGGAATATGGTAAACATGTTGCAAATGTTTTGCATTATGTTACTCATACACGTGATGGGTCCATACACAAACAAAATCGCTGTGGCCCCGTCTCATTGTAACAATTATTTTCATCAAGATTGGCTGCAGACAGAGTGTTATCAACAAATCGGAAGGTGCATATTGGTGGTGATAAAATATATGCGTATTGGTATTTGAAAACATGGACCGGCTGGTATTCCGAGAGTAAATATAACATGGTCTGGAAAAATTAATCAGGATCCGATGACAAATGCAGATTTTACATCGGTAATAGGATAACTCGGACGGACATTTGTAGGGGCCTATCACAAAACATGGGGCCTGTGCCAAAAAACAAAATTGTTAAGTTAGTGAAACTTAGATTCATAAGATCAAAGAAATATTTCATAATATTAAAGAAACAATTCTTAAACATTATGAAATATGTCATAACCAATAAAAAATTTGTGTTATGAAATGTCTTCATAAATATAATGATGGATTTCATAGTTTTTATGAAATGTTTCACTACAACTACAACTACATTTTTAGTGTGTTGACTTTTTCGGTTGAATGCTAGCAATTCTCATTTGTCCTCTGTTAACTCTGACATAAGTATTTACCCTGATTTTGGTCAAAAACATACTCATTGCAAAGACTCTCGCAATGATGGTGTGTGTTGATTGATTAGTAGGGATCTATAAATCGACTTTCGATTAATCGAGTTTTGGGAGGAAAAAGTCGAAAAGTCGACTTTCCAAAAGTCGAAAAATCGATTTTTCAAAAGTCAAAAAGTCGACTTTTCATATATTTCCAAAAGTCGAAATGTCGACTTTTTGCTCCAACTATACATCCCTATTGATTTGTCAAGAAGTCCGACCCTTTTTGCTTTTTTGTTTATATTGACCTCAGCATAAATTATGAAAGTTTTCATAAAATTAATGAAGTTTCTTCATAAAATCTATGAACATTTTCATAAATCATATTATAAAAATAATGAAATTGTATGACAAAAGTTCATCGAATGAAGAATTGCATTTCATAGTTTATAAGAAATGTTTCATAAATTCTATGACACTTTTCATTGATTTGTGCTTTATGAAACATGTTTCATACATCTTATGAAGTGTTTCATTGGCGACTTTGTAATGAAATCATAAATAGTATGAAGACAATAATTTCAGTGTTGTTCTTTTTCAAGGTAGTTGAAATATATAATGATCTGCAAAATTTGATCAAGGTCCGATGTACGATTTAGGTTCTAGAGCGGTAATTTGGATGGAGGTTATACCAAAATATGGATCCATATATGTAATTTTCATAGTAGCTGTTTCTAGTTGAAATACAACATGATGTCCAAATTTTGATAAACTTCTGATGTAAACTATGGGTTCTATAGTGGGAAATGTAAAAAAGACGGCCCATTTCTAAGGGCGCTACATTAAAAAGTAAACCTTTATAGAGGTACATTTGTATGGGGGCTAGATCAAAACATGGACTCAAGTAACCCACTTTCATGACAGGTGATTATAGTTCGAATATAACATGATCTTGAAAAAATATATAAAGATCCAATGTAAAATGTGTATTCTAGAACAATAACAGGGTAAATTGGAGGGATATTCGTGTGGAGGCTATTTCCGAACCAGAACCGATTTCCTCCAAATTCAATACCGATTGTCGTTGGGCAAAAAAAAATACTTCTGCAAAATTTCATGACAATCGGTTAACAATTGCGACCTGTAGAATGCGAACAAGCTTTAGATGGACAGCAGACGGACGGACAGGCATCGTTAAATTGACTCAGCTCGTGATTCTAAGTCGATATAAGTATACATATATATATAAAGGTGGGTCTAGCTCTATTTTTCTTGGTCTTACAAACACGAAAAATTGGTATTCTTTCCAATGGTGTTCATAATTTTTTGTTGGAATTTTAGGGAATATCAAAATGTGAAATTTAATTCTTAACTTTATGTGAGGCTATCCTATGTTAACGGAGTATATGTAAACTACAGCATAATTGGAATAAATACTCGGTCGCATGTTTGCACACTTTCCCCCACTTCCCGTGCACTCTACACAATGTAGCGACGGATAATTATCTTCGTAATTATGTTAAACACTTTCAACAGCTCAACTCTGCATTAACACACAATTCCATGAGGAAATTCTGGTTAAATGCCACCACAACATACCATTTTCACTTTATAAATTATTTACCATTTCATTTGTGGCTATGTGGCATGAACACTGTTTCTGTTCTTTTTTATGGGCCACACATTACCCTGGAGGGCTTTTATAGTCATACGCGAAACCAGTGCTACTTCACCATTCCAGCATTCCACCACGGCCAACAATTTGAATTACCGCTGCATTGCAGCTCCAAGTGAGGCGGTGTAGAACGAGAAGAAAAATTGCGGAAAACAGATGGAAATTTCGCGAAACTTTTTTATTATTTTGAGGAGAATTTAAATTTAAATTTATTTGCTCATGTATGTGTTGGAAAAATTATATGCATAAATTTAGAAAATAAAGTTTTTAGTGGTTTTGCGGTTTTGCTGATAGACATTAGCCATGGCAACACATCATGTTCATAACTTTTCATTTATTTTGCTTCCGATTTTGTTTTTGTGGTTGAGTGTGTGAGTGTTTTCATAGTATACATTTTATGAAGTTAATTGGAACAACCGCCAACCGACCAGATTAAAATGTTACCAAAAATATGCAGAAATTGTTGACATGCTTTTTACGAACTGCAATTTGCAAATGAATAATTAATATGTCCTGGGGGATATATGAACAAAATATGAATATTTTTTGGGAGCTATGTTCGGCAATCCTGCATTTTTGGGAGTATATAAACAACATATGTCTCTTGGAAATGTTATGATCATTATTCAGCGGAATATCAAAGAGTGAGTTCGGGGGTTTTTTGAAATTCAAGAGCTGAAATTATAATCTTTTGGGTTATGTCACAATCTCAAATAACATTTTGTTATTACGTGTCGCACAATGATAGATTATAAAATATAAAAAAATTACCCATTATTTTTTATTACCCACATCCTCAAATGACCTTAAATTTTGTGCAAAAATTGTGACATATTGACTTATGACTTTCTTCATTGACTTCAGCACAACAGTCACACCTTTCCTTCGCACAGCAAAAATTGACAAAAATGACGATTTTCTAAAACATATTTTAAAAAAGATATACGATATACATCCACAGAGAATTGGGTTAGCCCGTCGTCCTTTGCGTACATTCCAATTTGCCTTTAAACATCACCACCATCAAAGGTGACAAGCCAGGTAAATAAATGTCACATTGACAGGCAGGCGATAAAGGAAAATTGTTCGAGAAAACATTTCAAATAAAACGGAAATCATATTGGACTTGTTGTGTGATTTCAAACCAAGGAAATTTTCAAATATCCTTAAACGAACAAAGTAACAGGGGAAAGTACGATTAGGAATTTTGTGAAAATTGAGAAAAATTACATATGTCCAACATAGCTCACTGGCAAAAATTGTTGGCCAAAAAACAATCAACTGCAACATCATGTGACACTAATTGTGTAACCATGTAAGTGTGAATAGGTTCCTAATCCATTTGTTGTCATCGTGGGAAAAGTCGCCTACTTATTGCCTTTATACTTTGTCCATCATCCGGCTAGAACATCAATGGCAATTATTAAAGTCGTTAAAATAAAAAATGCGCTCGTTGGAAATAACATATAAATATATAAAGGGTGATTTTTAGCTATCACTGGTTTAAACAGCTGACGCACGTTTCGTGTTTTGTTTCACTGTCAAACATCTTCAGTTTGGTGTTGCACGGTGATACAATATATTTAGTTCGAATGCACGGTGGGACATATGACCAGTTTTAGAGCCAACAAGTAAAAACGGCGTTAAGTTCGGCCGGGCCGAACTTTATATACCCTCCACCATGAATTGCATTCCACAGAGGCTGTCGACTTTCGTAGAAGTGCAGTAATATACCAGGAAAATATATTTTGTTTAATATAGCCAAACCAAACCAAATATTGAAAAAATAATTTTATAAATAAATATAATATCTTAATTATTTCAAACCACGCGTATAAGGCAAGGCTACCAATACGTCAATTTAAAAAATAAATATTCTAATATTTATATTTTCAAAAAGCTCAAATACCATAAATATTGGTAGATTTTGGGTGCTACAGTTGGTTGTATTTCGATTCTATTTTAATTCCAAAAGTACAAATTTTTAAAATCCATTATGTTATGTAGACGAGCAATATAACCTAACTTCATGATCCAACAAATTTTTGCCGTAAAAGAAAAAGTATGAATTTGAAAAAAAAACTTTTTATTTTGCGTGTCTATGCAGTCAGAGGAATGTATACACCGAATTCCATGATTCCAGCTGCGCCCATTTGGTTGGTACCATTTTTACCCCCTTGACTGTAGTCGTTTAGTTGGTACTATTTTTATCCCTCTGTACCACTGTATCCCTTAAAAGTACGAATATCGAAAAATTCGTCTATTTTCCGTGTCTACGAGGTCAGAGGAATGTATACTCCGAATTTCATGACTCTAGCTGCGGTCATTTGACTGGTACCATTTTTATTAACCCCAAAAAGTACGCATTTCGAAAAATCTGTTGTAGGCGTCTAGGTGTAGGCGTTTGGTTGGTACCATTTTTATCCCTCCGTACCCATTATATCCCTTGAAAGTACGAATTTGGAAAAAAACTTTTATTTTTCATGTTTACGTAGTCAAACAAAAGTATACTCCGAATTTCATGACTCTAGCTGCGGTCATTTGGTTGATACTATTTTTATCCCCTTTTTCCATTTTGACCCCAAAAAGTACGAGTTTCGAAAAATCTGTTTATTTTCCGTGTCTACACAGTCAGAGGAATGTATACTCCGAATTTCATAACTCTAGCAGCAATCATTTGATTGGTACTATTTTTATCCCTTTTTTCATTTTAACCCCAAAAAGTACGAATTTTGAAAACTCTGTGTATTTTACTTGTCTATGCAATCAGAGGAATGTATACATTATTCTAGGTACAGCTGTTAGGTTGGTACCATTTTTATCCCTTTATTCCCATTTTACCCCTTAAATAAAATATGTATCTACTCAATTAGAGGAATGTACACCGAATTTCGTGTTTCTAGCTGTTGTCATTTAATAAGTACTTTTTCATCCATTTTTTGCCCCATTTCACCCCCTACAAATAAGAGTCACTTTATGGTGCACGTTTTTGCTATAAGGGGTGCGCATACCAAATATCAAGCAAATATAAACAGACATATTCAAAAAGCATGTTTAAATACGCTAACATATTAGGGATTATTATGGGTATTTTTAGTTCTTGTGAGGGCAATTTTTTTCCTTTCGGGCCGATTTCGTCCCGTTTCAATCCCAACCGATCTACGACTATAAGACGCTTTTGTAGAAAATTTGAACGTTCTAGCTACTTTCATTTAGTCCGTCTGTTTCAGACGGACAGACGGACGGGCATGGCTAGATCGTCTTAGAATTTTATGACGATCAACAATATATATACTTTATAGGGTCTCAGGTCGATATTTCACGGTATTACAAACGGAATGACAAAGTTAGTATACCCCCATCTTGGAGGTGGAAGATATAAAAAGAGTTGGAGTTATGTAGTTATGATGCTTACCAAATTCGTCTATTATTTCAGAAAAAAAAAAATAATTTGAAAAAAAATGTTCATGCTGAACCGGTGGTGAAAATAGGCTATATACATTTTTGATATTTTCAGTGGGCGTGGTACCTCCCACACAAATTGGGGATTTATTAGTTTTTATTATAAATTAGCATATTCGGAGTACTGTTGTAGCTAGAGTCTTGAATTTTTGTGAAAGTTCACTAATTGTTAGTCTGTACAGTTGTGCCAAAATTGGGCGGTATTGGAATAGTGGGCGTGGCACCTACCATACAAAGTTAAAACCTATTATTGAATATTGCCAGTTCTATGACACTCAGAACGCTGAAATTTTGTGTAAGTGCATCTAGCATAAACATGCGTAGTTGTGCAAAAAATGGGCGGTAATGGAAAAGTGGGCATGGCACTTCCCATACGAAGTTAAAAACTTTTATTGAATATTGCCAGTTATATGACACCTAGAGGCTGAAATTTTGTGTAAGTGCATCTAGCATCAGTGTGCATAGTTGTACCAAAAAAATGTGCGATATTGGAAAAGTGGGCGTGGTACCTCCCATACGAAGTTAAAACCTATTATGGAATATATATGCAGTTCTATGGCAGTTCTTAACTTTTATGTGAGTGCATACAGCATCAATGTGCGTAGTTGTGCCAAAAGTGGTCGGTATTGGTAACGTTTGTATGATACCTCACATAGGAAGTTAAAACATATTATCGAATATGGTCAGTTCTAAGACACCTAGAGTGCTGAAATTTTGTGTGAGTTGATCCAGTGTAAATAGTTGTGCAAAGATGGGCAAAAAGTGGGCGTGACCCTTCCCATACGAAATTAAAACTGGTTTTTGAGTATATTCGACACCGAGATTCCAATATTGTTCTGTGTGCTAATTTAGTTGTAACCTGCTTAGACAATATACAAATGGGCGGGTTTTGAAAGTTGGGGCATTTTTGATTTGAATTTTGTAAAATTACACGTTTTCTTTGGATTTTCTTAGCACAATAGTAAAGAAAGGTTACAAAAAGAGAAATATTCATACGTCAACAGCCGACTTAGAAAGACAAGAAAGCGGAAATTTTTTAGTTTTTGTATTATATGATTAGTGAACAATTTGATTGATTTTCTATATGTTTTGAGTGTAATGTAATTTCTTCTTACGAATGAAGTTTTTTGCTTAGGTAATGGAAAGGAGGAGAAACAAAAAATAAACTTGATTTTTGACATTTCTTCCATTATTCGCCGTAAACTAACATTCTCCGTGGAACATATCCATTTCTTTAGTATCTCAATATGAAAGCAGATTTTAATTTTACCGTTTCTTTTTATTTTTGCCTGGCGAAGCGGGCGGGGGTTCAGCTAGTATATATATATTCTGGGTCGTGGTAGAATTCCAAGACGATCTAGCCATGTCCGTCTGTGTGTTGAAAACACGCTAGCTGCCGAACGAAATGAGCTAAGAGGTTCAAATTTTCCGTAAATGTGTCTTATGGTTGGGATTGAAAGTGGGTGAAATCGACCCACAGGGAAAAAATCCCTAACAAAAAAATCCCTTGTGGCGTACATTCATCTTGTAGCGAGAAAACATCAAAAAGTACAACAAATATTTATCCTTTGAAATGGGACAAAAAGGGATAAAAAATGGTACCAATGATACGAATACATCTAGAAACATGAAATTCGCTGTGTACATCCCTATAATTGCGTAGACACGTAAAATAAAGGCATTTTTTGAAATTCGTATTTTTAAGGGATACAATAGGAAAATTGGGAGAAAAATGTTACCAAATGCGGTGTATGCATTCATCTGTGTAGACGCGAAACATAAAGGATTTTTTTCGAAATTTGTACTTTTGGGCGGAAATTGGGGCGAAAGGGGATAGAAATGGTACCAAAGAAACGGCAGCAGTTAGATTAGTGAAATTCGGTGTGTACATTGCTCTGACTGTGTAAATGCGAAAAATCTTTCAATATTCGGGATGAAATTGGTACAAATCAAATGGCTGTAGCTAATATCATGAAATTCGGTGTGTAGGCACGTAAAATAAGAGTACTTCTCCAAATTCGTGCTTTTATGGACGAAATGAAAAAGAATAAAATTTATACCAAGCAAACGGCTGTATCTAGAAACATGAAATTTGGTGTGTGTATATTCCACTGTGGACGCGAAAAATGTGGCACAGATATTTGGTTTGTATTTGTAATCAAAAAATGCAAATAGGGGAAATCGACTTGAGGGAAAACGACGACTGATTATAACCTAATATTTCAGGCAAATTTTTGAAGATTGGTGCCTCATATTCACTTTTTTGTTACAATTGCACTATTATATTTATACATAACAATGGACTATTAATATTATATTAATGAAGCAGGACAACTTATTTAATTCAGTGCGCATAAGTATGCCATATAGTTAGAAATACCCAGCAAAAACTTGGTAATGACACCTCATTATTTTTAGCATTACCTAGTAATGACAGCTCGATACGCCCTGTATTACTTTGAAGTATGAAATAATTACTTCATTATAACGGGTTAAATAAACAGTTATTGTTAAATTTCATAGAACTTCAGATTTTAAAAATTTATTTTCTACATATTGTGGTGAGTCAGAGAATAGCAGTTCTGTTGTTATCGCAGCTTAGGTATCCAGGCTTAAATAAAAACAGGCCTATATTCTGCATTTAGATTGTTAACAAGCCGATACAAAATATATAATTTGATAAAAATGTTGTTTTCATCACTTATTAAGTCATTATTGATAATTATTGGGATAGTTATCAATAATGACTTATTTTGTATCATCCTGGGGCCACTTATTTTAGAACTCGTTTAGAAATACTTATTTATTAACTTTTCGTAAGCGTGCGTGGAAGTACTTATATTTCAACTTTTTGTAAGTGTGCGTGGAAGTACTTATTTTTTTACAATCCCTTTATAAAAATAATTAGAAACGGATCCGAAAAATAAGTAGTGAAGGTTTACGGTTTTGCCTTATACCCCACATTACTTGGTAATGAGAGTTTTTGCTGGGTACTAACCAAATATAGTAATGTGCATAAAAATTCAAAATTTTTTTAATATGTCTTCTATGTAAAGTCGACAGCCTCTAATCTGCCGTAAATACTGTGGAATGCACTCCGTGGTGGTGGGTATATAAGATTCGGCCCGGCCGAATTTAACGCCTTTTTACTATATATAATATGTAATGTATTTTGCCAACTTTGAAGAACATAGGTTAAAATAAATTCTAGAGCTAAAAAAATCTACATTTTTATGAAGCCTATATTGACTCGCTTTCGCCATAATTTTTTTAGTTGAAATAAAATATGATATGGCAAATTTGATGAAAATCTATTAAAATATGTGGTTTCTATACCGCAAAAAGTTGAATAGAGACCGAACAAATGTGAGTTCTTTGAACCCAATATGAGGCAATTTTGCTTATTGACATAGCCACCGATATGAAAATGAGCTTAATGAAGCCTGAACTACTCAGACTCTTACTCAGTTTTCAGCAACTTAGTTTCCAAAGTCTCGATAATTTTTGCTGAGACGTTACTTCTTTTGTAGCATTTCACTTGACAGTGTCATGTGTATCCTTGGAAAAAATATTCTAATCAAAGATATTTGCATTTGAAATTGGTCATAATTGACAAAATTAATTTAAAACTTGTAAGAGATGGTCCTCAGAAGGAAGTTCACTATTTGTTCCTTTCTTCGTCTGTTATTATTTTGAACTAATTATTTTTAAATGCACCTGATATTACGTGCCAGTGCAAAACTGCAAAAATTAGACTTATTGCCTTCTATTTTATAACAGATTGCCTTCATTTATCATTATTGTCGTGCCAAAAAAATCTATAAAAATCCTACACATTCGACGACAACTTCTACATTCCGAAGGTAAAATGGGGTTAACCCGCGGTCGATTGCGTAGATTCCAATTTGCCTTTAAACAGCACCACGAGTACTCTATTCCCAGAGCCAGGTAGACAAGACAAGACAACCAACATTGAAGCAAAGCGGAAATCATATTGGACTTGTTGTTATGATGCAAAATAAGGAAATTTGTCAACTATGCTAAGGGACAAAGTAGCAAGGGAAAGTACGAAAGGAATTTTTGTGAAAATTCAACAGAAAAAAACTACATATGTCGAACATGAGAAATAATAAAATTGTCCCAAAAAAACAACACCTAAAATGTCTGATTTGATTTTTTTAAGCATTGGTTAATTCTGGAACCCTAAAGAATTCTTAAATTTGTTAAACATATTTGAAGTCATTCAAAAACATATTATAATCCTACAAAAATCTCCGTGGGTATAACTGGGGACTGTCACGATTTTTTAGAACCGGCTACGAAAGTTTGTAACGGTTTTTCATTCGTATATGTCCTCAACATAAATAAGATATCCTAACCAAAATGAGTTGATATAGCTGCTGTATAAAAATAATAAAAATCAATCCAAATAATAATAATACATAAAGCATAAAGCATGTGTGCTTTATTACTTGGTGCGATTTTTAAACGCAAATTCGGCAAGTGAGTTGTGCTTCTCGTTCGTTTGTGAGAATCATCTCCTTATAGAGGCCGGGTTTGATGTTGAAAAGTCGCTGAGAAGCCACTTGAAAAGACTTTTGACATGGTCGAAATCATGATCGTGGTAGTCTGCAGCCAAGTAATAAATGTCACCATGCCATTTGTAAACAAATTTGCATTCTATTAAATATAGAAGCAAAATGGTCTTGAGCCAGGAAAATATCCCAGTTCAAATCAAGTAATTATAATGTTTAAAATGCATGGTCCATTTTAATAGAAACATTATTATTGTTTGGTACTAGTAAATTTTCATCAGGACTGTTTTGCATATTAATTTTGATCGAAATTATTAATTCAAATCAGATATCTGATACAATTTTTTAATGAAATTTTTCAAACGTAGCACATATCTATATTCTTCACAGACCTAGTTTACTTTCTGAGATAGGCCAAGTTGACACGACCCTTCTGGTACTATCCACATAAATGACCCATATTCGTATGATACATTGAAACCACGGATATTAGGAGTCAGCTATATTTTGATATTTGTTAATGTTTTTATGTGGTATTTCCACTAGATTACTCGGTCGAAATATTGTGGAATTACCTTAAGGATTTTGACCCTATTCGATTTAAATGAAATTTGATACATTGTCGTCTGATTCCAAAAATTAAAAACATCCTTAATCAGTGAATATCCTGAAAAACTTGTGTTTTATTTTCTTTATTTTTTGTATTTTAGCTCACAACTTAAGAATGGAATATTATAGCTGTTTTAAAATGGTTTTCAAATCGAGAGCGAAATTTGTATGGGCGCTAAATATAGCTATATATCGCCATAGATGTTTCTAGTTGATATATAAAGTACTGCGTCAAATTTGAAACAAATCGGCATTTAGAGCGGAAAAAGTCAAATCGGGAGCGACATTTGTGTGGGGGCTACACCTAAAAATTTATTTTAGGGTGAGTGTGATTCTCCTCCTTTCCATATAACTATAAACTTCCTACGTAAGAATAACTTACTTAATCGAATAGCTCGAATTCAAATGTACTACATTCAAAACATATAAAAAGTCAATCAAATGTTAACTAATCAGACAACACAAAAACTAAAAAATTTATATAATTTCCATTTTCTTGACTTAAGTCGGCTTTTGACGAATGAATATTTATTTTTTGTAACCCTTCTTTACTATTGGGCTAAAAAATCCAAAGAAAGTGTGTAATTTTACAAAATTCAAATAAAAAAAATCCCGCCCATTTGTATATTGTCTAAGAAGGTTACAAATAAATTAACTCACACAACAATATAGGAATATTGGTGTCGAATATACTCTAAAACAGGTCTTAATTTCGAATGGGACACGGCCACTTTCCGCCCATCTTTGCATAACTATTTACACTGGATCTACTAACACAAATTTTCAGCACTCTAGATGTTATAGAAATGACAATATTCGATAGGTGTTAACTTTGTATGTGACATACCACACCCACTTTTCCAATACCGCCCATTTTTGGCACAGCTACGCAGGTTTATGCTAGATACACTCACACGAAAGTTCAGCATTGTAGCTGTTATAGAACTGAATAAATTCGATAATAGGTTTTAACTTCGTATGGGAGGTAACACGCCCACTTTTCCAATACCGCCCATTTTTGGCACAACTACGCAGGTTTATGCTAGATGCAATCACATAAAATTTCAGTATTGTATTTGTCATACAACTGAATATATTCGAAAATGGGTTTTAACTTCGTATGGGAGGTGCCACACCCACTTTTTCAATACCGCCCATTTTTGGCACAACTACGCATATTGATGCTAGATGCACTGGCACAAAATTTCAGCACTCTAGGTGTCATGGAAATAACAATATTCAAAATTGGGTTTTAACTTCGTATGGGAGGTACCACGCCCACTTTTTCAATACCGCCCATTTTTGGCACAACTACGTACATTGATGCTAGATGCACTCACACAAAATGTCAGCACTCTATGTGTCATGGAACTGACAATATTCAAAATTGGGTTTTATCTTCGTATGGCAGGTACCACGCCCACTTTTTCAATATCGCCCATTTTTGGCACAACTACGCATATTGATGCTATATGCACTTACACAAAATTTCAGCACTCTAGGTGTCATAGAACTGACAATATTCAATATTGGGTTTTAACTTCGTATGGGAGGTACCACGCCCACATTTTTGTCAGAACTGTGCAGAATAATAATTAGTGAACTTTCACAAAAATTCAAGACAGTACTCCGAATATGATCATTTATAAAAAACGAATAAAACCCCAATTTGTGTGGTAGGTGCCACGCCCACTGAAAATATCAAAAATTTATATAGCCTATTTTCACCACCGGTTCAGCATGAACATACTGTGAAAATTTCAAGAAGATCGGTTCAGTAGTTTAGGCTGCTATAAAGAACAAACAAACAAACAAACACAGATTCATTTATATATATATATAGATATAACGGTGCCTGGAATCCACTATGACCAGATATTTGATCAAAGTTTTGCAATTGATTTGCAAATGTGGAAATTGGGACCATGTAACAATTATTTGTTATTTTTCTATTTTAACTTCAATAGAAAATAAAAATAACAAAATTAAATATTGTTATAAATTTCTTTAGACAGGCTTTTACTAATACGAACAACTACAAATCAAAATAAATTTAAATAAAAGACGTTATTTCAAACAAAATTGTCGATTGCAAATGTTTGGTCCACACCGGTTTTTATAATTATTAACATAAATGCCGAGAAGTTTTATCAGAAAATGTGAATTTTGTTAACTATTTGAAATCTTAATGCTGTATTAATATTTATTTAAACAACATTGTTTTCTTTGTGATTCAAATTTACAAACTTACTTAGATCTTAAATTAAATAAGATTTAATAAAAGTTAAAATAATGAAACATTACAATTTGTTTTACAAATATCGCTTTTCTCACTTTAGATAAATATGCATATTTCTCCATTTTTAGATTCCAAGCACTATCTAAAAATGCAATGCAATCGCCACCAAGATAATGTCCATAACGAATGCAGTGTTGGACATTGCCATCCGAATTCGTTTGGCAACAAATTTATCACATTGTGTCCAAAATCACACAGACGTCTGCCACACTAGGACAACAATGTATAGTCAATGTATTATTTCAGCGCCACTTTTAAATGCAGACATTTTAAATCATTTCGGTTTGTCGACGCTCTTCAGCAAATTTGCACTCGAACATTAAGATGCCAATAATACTCGAAGCCAGCAACCCTTACTTACATCCATCCAGCCATCCATCCAGCCATCCATCCATCCTTTAACTACATTTAACATATCGAGTTAATTGCTCTCGGAAAGACAAAAGGGCATCTAGAACGTAAAACACTTGAAATTGCAAACCTCATTGTCCCCGGACGAGTATCGAAAGAGGCGACTGTCAATGTTGACTGGCGCACTGACTGGCTGACTGAGGAACTGTGCGCTTACTTAGTTCGCATTTGCATTTTATGGTTTGTTGGCAGTCATACGAGATGATGACGTCTATCGACAGTGGATGGTAGGGGTCTTCTTTTTTTGTCGTTTGTCTTCTTCAGCAACAGACTGTGATGCTGTTGATGATGCTCATCACTTCATTAACAATTTAAATCTTTGGCATCAGATACACGCAGAGCAGTTGCCGACGCAGTCAGTCGGCAACGCTGTCTGTCTATCTGTCTGCCGGTCTGTCGAGATGGAAAATATACCCAGCAGAGTGGTTTGATTTGAAATTTAATTGCAGGTGACATGTAGGGGGGTGAAGGTTTTAAGAGAAAATTACAGAGGAATTTGTTAAATGTTAGCATGGGATGGGTAAGCGAAGGCCCCCACATCCGAAATACAATTTGAATAAAAGCAATTAAGAACGCCAAGTTCATTTGGAATTGCAGCAGAAATTTAAAAATCGCAAAAATACAAATAAAACATTTCTGAGTTCAATGAAACCGATAATGAACTAGCCACGAGCTAATTGCGCTCTAATAGATTTTAAAGGGCATGGAGTGATCATTGGGACTTATTAAAAATTGAGGTTTTAGAATTATTTAAATATTTCATTATTTTGTTTTTTATTTTTTTTTAATTTATTTTGGACTTATTTCATAGGGAGTTACTTCTTATCTCCAATATTTTAAATTGGCCCCCCTCCACTCGCCGAAGGGACGCATGTCCCGTCGTCGCAGGACAATCGCAATGCATAATACATGTTAATGCCATCAGACGAAAGGTTAAGTGCATTTCAATCAACGACGAGCTGTTGAACGGGCACTCACGCGCTCACAGGACACATACACAGACATTTGCATGTCTCAACGAATCACGAGAATTCCATGAAAGTCTTCAACAAGAAATGCTTAATTAAAAGTGAAATTCAAACTAAATAACACTCGTTGCTGCTGCGACACTTTAGCGTTTGCTTAACACAGATTCCTAGTTGCATGAAATAGCCATTAATAGCCTGACTTGAATACATCCTTCTACTGTCAGAGTATTTCGGGAAATTTGGCACAAAAATAACTTATACCTAGAATCGCGTAAATCACAGCGAAAGTGTTCTCGATTAAACGGGTTAAGCCCGCAATGTTTGCAAACAATAGACGAGTTCTTTGTAAGAGAAACACGCGCGCGAGTTGTGCTTATAAAGGGATTAACTTGGCAAGGAGTGGGTAAATTAGACCATATGTTTGCAAATGTTTTCGCGGATTACATTTAATCTGGCAAAATATTGCTAAAGTCAATAAGATTTAAAAGGTGCTGCTGTTGGATATCCAAAAGGACTGATTGAGTTGATATGTGGGAATTTTGATGTCTAAATCTACATTGCGTTGATGCTACTGTTAAGTACTTGGTGTAGGCTATCAATTTCCGTAGAATTATCTTATCAGATTCTAGGCAAAGACTACACTGCAAATAGATTCATTTAAAAGGAAGCTAAAAGAACTAAAACTAATTGATCAGACTGCACACTATACATATTGATGTTCTAAAGCTCTTGGAGCGTGCTTGTGAGACCTAAAATTTAACACTGTTGTGCGATTTGTCCAAATATGTTTATTATGGCTAAAAAGTTTCTAATATTTTCTTGAAGAAATCAAAATTGGCATACTATAGTCGAAAAGGAAAAGAAATAGATTTTTACTTTTTCACTGGCGTCAAAAAAGTTCATGCACAACCACCGATGAATGGTACGGTATATGGTTTTCAGATCATCGATTTCACGAAGACAACTTTCATCTTTTAATCCTGTCATTAGCAAGTTTCGAATACTCAAATATCAGCAAAGGAGACGAATATCTGTGAAGAACGTGTAATAAAAACTGTGCAGGAAATATATCCATTTTACATTTGAACTACCGATTACTTTGACTTTGAAGGGTCCCAGCAAAAACTCTCATTACCAAGTAATGTGGGAAATAAGGCAAACCTAAAAACTACTTATTTTTCGGATCTGTTTCTAATTATTTTTATAAAGGGATTGTAAAAAAATAAGTACTTCCACGCATGCTTACGAAAATTTAATAAATAAGTACTTCTAAACGAGTTGTACAAAAGGGTGATTTTTTAGCTATTATCTTTTTGGCAACACTGGTTTAAACCGCTGACGCACGTTTCGTGTTTTGTTTCACTGTCAAACATCTTCAGTTTGGTCTATAATTTAACCATGAATCGTCTTACAAACGAAAAACGCTTGCAAATTATTGAATTTTATTATCAAAATGCGTGCTCTGTTAAGAAAGTTCATCGCGCGCTTCCATTTTATGGTCAGTTTAATCGACCCACCGAAGCGGCTATTCGGGCTATTGTGACTAAATTTCGCACCAATTTATGTTTGAAATGTGCATAATGGGACGCTATACACTCGAATAAAATTGGGAAATATTAAAAACTTACTTCCAATGTAGTGAGTATTTAACGCAAACTGTAAGAAATTTACGTGGAAAATGTTCATGTTTTCAAATGAAGCTAATTTTAATCTCGGTGTTAATAAGCAAAATTGCCGCATATTGGGTTCAGGGAACCCACACGCCACTATTGAGCTGCCAATGCATCCACAACGAGTAACTGTTTTGAGTGGATTTTGGGCTGTACTGAAAAATTGAGTTGATCGGATAAAGTACTGCCGAGTCAGTCGTGGTTGTCATATGATTATTATTACGTTCCATCATTAAATGACATAGTTCAAACTTTCCAATAAAAACAGAAAATTGAAAAAATAATGAGAACTTTTTATAGGCGATTCTATTCTAAAATTTTAAATGGCCCACCCTATACAGTGGTGGCAAAAACGTTTGCGCCGTCAAATTACGTTGCGCCAGTAAAACTGCCTTTTATTCCAATAAATACAAGTCTTGTTACTTTTTTGTATGGCTAGATTAAATATTCCCATGATTTTAAACATGTATGCAAATTTATTCAATGACCATAGCATGTGGTCACGATGTTTACAGACATGGTGTTTACATTTAGTTATTCTTTTGTACTATTTTTAAGAAACAATACATCAATATATATCGAGCCCTTAGCGCGGAATTATCGTAAGCGACATTTTCTGAAAATATTTTTATTGTAGAATTTAAAATTTTATGGGGAGGGGTCAGGCCCAGTTTCCGTCCATCTTTTCACAGCTACGTGCATTTATGTTGGATCTACTCACACAAAATTTCATAGAACTGAATATATTCGATAAATGTTTTAACTTCGTATATGGGGTACCACGCCCATCATTCCAAAACCGCCCATTTGTGCCACTACTACACATATTGATGCTAGATGCACTCGCAACATTTCAGGACTCTACGTGTCACAGAATGGAATATATTCCATAATAGTTTGTAACTACATATGGGAGGTGAATACAGTCCATTTTTGACAAAGCTACTAACATTGATGCACTTAAACAAAATGTCAGCACTCTAGGTGCCATAGAACCGAATATATTAGATAAGAGGTTTTAACTTCGTATGAGAAGTGTCACGTTAGTAAAATATCTAGCATATCTTCTCCACCGATTCAGCATGTAAATACTGTAAAATTTTCAAGAAGATCGGTCCAGTGGTTTAGGCTGCTAAAAAGAATAATATAACATTGTATATGAAATTAAATATTTGTTTATATTGATTTAGATTTTATTCCATAATAATCCAAGATAATGTAATTATTAATGTAATTATAATATGCTTCTGGTTGATGGTGAAACCACGCAACGGACTGAACGGTTTCGACTCCGTCAGTTTCCTCACTATCCATAAAAATGGGATGTAGCGTTGGGCTTATAAAAAAATGGAAAAACTTGATGACGACCCCCGCAAACAAAAAAAATCTTGATTTGTGAATCTGCAACTGGAACGTCCGAGGACTATATAGACATGATGAAGATTTTGCGCTGGTGGATATATTTTCTGTTATCCAGTATATTATTAACAGCAGCGATTGTCTGCTGCCTATCAACAGGCAATTTTTTGCTATTACAGCATTTTTTCTGCCATAACAGCAGTTTTTCTGCAATCTTGCATCAGCATTCACACTACTAAAGTGTTTGCAGTCTGCTAAAAATGTCTGCTGATAATTAAGTTATAACTAGTAAATCAAAAAAATTTTTTTTTTCAAATCCATGCTTTATGCAAGCAGAATTCTATTGGGCCTAGAAATTCTTTTTTAGTTATCTTTTGTAGAAGGAAAAATTACTGCAAAATTTCAGTTTTTTATCTGCCATAGAACGGCATATATTCGAAAATGGGCTTTAACTTCGTATGGGAGGTGCCACGCCCACATTTCCATTACCGCCCATTTTTGTCACAACTACGCACATTAATGCTAGATGCACTTACACAAAATTACAGTAGGTGTAATTTTGGTTTTAACTTCATATGGGAGGTGCCACGGCCACTTTTGCATTACCGCCCATTTTAGGCGCAACTACGCACATTGATGCTAGATGCACTTACACAAAATTTGAGCACTATACGTGTCATAGAACTGACACTATTCGATAATATGTTTTAACTTCGTATGGGAGGTGGTACGCCCACTATTCCAATACCGCCCATTTTTGGCAGAACTACGCACATTGATGGTAGATGCACTTACACAAAATTTCAGCACTCTAGGTGTCATAGAACTGACAATATTCAATAATAGGTTTTAACTTCGTATGGGAGGTGCCACGCCCACTTTTCCAATACCGCCCATTTTTGGCACAACTATGCACATTGATGCTAGATGCACTTACACAAAATTACAGCACTCTAGGTGTCATAGAACTGACTATATTCAATAATAGGTTTTAACTTCGTATGGGAGGTGCCACGCCCACTTTTCCAATACCGCCCATTTTTGGCACAACTATGCGAATTGATGCTAGATGCACTTACACAAAATTTCAGCACTCTAGGTGTCATAGAACTGACAATATTCAATAATAGGTTTTAACTTCGTATGGGAGGTGCCACGCCCACTTTTCCAATACCGCCCCTTTTTGGTACAACTATGCGAATTGATGCTAGATGCACTTACACAAAATTTCAGCACTCTAGGTGTCATAGAACTGACAATATTCAATAATAGGTTTTAACTTCGTATGGGAGATGCCACGCCCACTTTTCCAATACCGCCCATTTTTGGCACAACTATGCGAATTGATGCTAGATGCACTTACACAAAATTTCAGCACTCTAGGTGTCATAGAACTGACAATATTCAATAATAGGTTTTAACTTCGTATGGGAGGTGCCACGCCCACTTTTCCAATACCGCCCCTTTTTGGCACAACTATGCACATTGATGCTAGATGCACTTACACAAAATTTCAGCACTCTAGGTGTCATAGAACTGACAATATTCAATAATAGGTTTTAACTTCGTATGGGAGGTGCCACGCCCACTTTTCCAATACCGCCCCTTTTTGGCACAACTATGCGAATTGATGCTAGATGCACTTACACAAAATTTCAGCACTCTAGGTGTCATAGAACTGACAATATTCAATAATAGGTTTTAACTTCGTATGGGAGGTGCCACGCCCCTTTGTCCAATTGGTCAAATTTTTCCATTTCCTTGTATTGTCTTCGAAAATGATTAAGTGTGCAAAATTTGAGCAAAATTGGTTGAGAAAAAAGCTTTCAAAAATTGATTTCAAATTTTGTGGCACACATATATAGAAAGTAACCTTATATAAAGCATGGAAAAATAGTTATAAATAGAATAAGCGTTTATAATTTAAAAGCCTTTCAGATTGACGGCGAAAACGAATTTAGCTCGAATTTCGTTTTATTTCAGCTTGAGGCAATATGCGTATCATTAAAAAGACAATCACAATATCTTTCAGTGGTAATAGATTCCCTTATAATAACATTTATTCTAACAAGTGTTGTTACGCTTAAAGTTTCAAGAAAACGTTTATTCTTTATTGCTAAAAACAGCAAACAGCTGTTTGCTATTTCAGCAAATACCTCTGCTATCTATTTTTCTCTATCTGCTATTACAGCAGACTTTTTGCTTTCGTCTACTGACAAATTCCTTTAAGTGAAGATGCGATGGGCAGGCCAGGGTGTCTACAAAACACCGAAAGGAAGAAAATATTTTATAGCACGAGTTCGGACGTGGTTTTTTGGTTAGGGGAAGAATGAAATACCTAGTCCCCAAATTTCACAGCGGCGGTGGATACAGAGAGTCAACATCGACTCGGACCAATACCTAGTCCCATTATTAAGAAAGATAAGAAGTGTGCCAGTACAAAGGATGCAGGCATCACCAAACTCCACTCTATTAACCCAACTGGTTCAAGGAAACACTCCCGGCCCCGGTTGTATTGACATACAGTGGAAGCATAAATCTCTCCACCGAAACTGCAGACTCAGCCGAAACAATCAAGTTAGATATAAAATGTTAAACATTCACAATAATAAAGAATGGTTCGTCGTATCAACGAAATCATTTCGTTTGGTGACGAATAATTTTCTATCGGTGTAGATATGTTAATATTTCGGTTATTTCGACAATTTTCCAGAATAGTTGAGGCTAGTGCACGGAAATTACTTTTGATGTACATATCTAAAAATCCAATTTTTACAAATTTCTGTTCGGGTTTCACCACAATGCTTTTATGACATCTGACAAAAATTCAGAAACAAATTCAGTTCCTCTTGTGACGAAAATTTCGTTTTTGCTTGTACAACATTTTTATGGGGGGTGCAATGACGAAATATGATATACCTGAGGAAAACATTTTGTGGCCGATAAGTTGACCTGTTGGAACATATCCAATAATACGTTACATAACGTTGATCAGGTATTTGTGTCTAATTCGATATTGAGATCGAGATTGAACATTTTCCACACCTTCTAGGGAACAAGTTTGTGAATTTGAAAATGTTGTAAAAATATACACTTTTGCAATTATTTTGTGATAAAAAATAAGGATAAGAAACCGGAAGTTCTATGCAATCAACCCATCTCAAAATTGTGCTACGATGTAATGTCCATCCATCCATCTCGATTGGAACCAATCATAAAACCTCAATACATAAATTCACAGTAATAAATAAAGCGTTAAAGAAAATGCCTATGAACTAGAAAAAATCTACAAAACTTAAGTAAAAATTAACTAACAAAAAATAAACTTAATTTAAGTTATTGTTTACTTAAATGTAGTACACTTCTAGTCAAATAAGATTTATTAATCATTTACACCGTTACAGTATATATTCCTTTGAGTATAGTATTTTCTGAATCCAGTAGAAATATGTAGTTGGATTCAATTGCGTATGTTCCAGGTTTCAATATCCCAAGGTATACTAAAATGAAATTGGATAAATAACGCTAGGAATATCTCCCGCTTCAAAAAAGTAAATGTAATGTCTGGACCGGTTATTTATCGAGTTCCCCTTATATACAGATCTATTTCGTCGTTATGACGAATTATTATTAAAACATAAATAACAAAGTTGTTACCTGCTTTGTTCTCAATTTTACTTTCAACCAGTTGGCCTGTTGGAATACACCCTATAAGCCCGTTATATAACGTTGAGCAAGCATTTATGTCCAATTAAGGACATTTCCAGGAAACTAAATTTAATTAGAAAACCGAAGAATGAACATGCCTGGGTTTTTCCAATATCTTTTTGGATTGTGACCCATAACAGCATCAAAACAATCTAGAACATCTATATTATTTCCAGGTACTCATTTGCACGGCAGTGAAATACGTTTGTCTTCATAATTTACTTCACTGTACATTCGACAGTTTATTATTTTTTTGTACCGATTTACGGGCCGAAAAAGTTTCCATTTGGATTACAAATAGAATAACGCTGTATCGGATAACGCTAGAATCTGCACAAAGTTAACGTTGAAATCGTTTTTAAATACAATTTCCACTCTAATAAACCATGTCTAAAGAAACTATTTTACGAATAGCATAGTCATAAGCGAATATGAATGATATTTTTCGTGTAAAGACGATATAAGGCGTGGCCCGGGATGTTTTACTTTAAAATACTTTTTAAAAAACGATGATTTTATTTTTTTAATTAATTTTAGTTGTTTAGAATATTTTTGTAATTTATAGTTTTATTTTAATTATTTAATATTACACTGTCCGAATTAATTGGTGTTTTTAGTTTTTCATTTCCTCATCCTGTTGCCCCTTAAAAGGACTAAATAAAAATTTTCAAAAAACATTTAAATATATTTTAAATGCTTATTCGCACCTAATGATAATGGTACAAATGTCTAAGTCCCAATCCCAAGTTTCCCCTCTTAAAAGGTAAAATATGAATAAACTAAATAAAATTGGGAGTAATGTTGAAATGATTGTTATTGCTGAACTAATACAGATAGAAGCATGATATTTAAAGTATTTTTAACTGGTATTCTCCTTTTAATACTCTATCATAGAGTGCGAATATATATTTAAAATAATTTTTGAAAAATTGTATCCTTTCAAACTTTGTAGTCCTGTGAAGGATGAGGAAATAAAAAATGAAAAACGCCAATTAACACCATTTCTATAATTTCATACGTATATCATCCGGTTCATGTATAACGACTTTTTTATGGGTATAATGACATTGGCATTTGTAACACTCAAAAGGAAGCGAGATAGACCCATTGTTAAGTATACCGATCGACTTAGAATCACTTTTTGAGTCGATTTTCCAATGTCCTTCCGTTGTCCGTCCGTCTGTCCACCTATTCTTGTAATCAAAGTACAGGTCGCAATTGTTGTTAGAACGAAATGAAACATTGCACAACGAAGTTTTATGGGAGAAGGACGAACGCTATTTAATTTGAAGCAAATCGGTTCAGATTTAGATATATCTCCCATACAAATTTTACTCCCGATTTTGCTCTTTCCGCTCTAGAAACCACATATTTCTACAGATTTTCTTTCAATTTGGCAAAACGTCATATATTTGAACTACAAACAGCTCTGGTAAAAATAGGCCAGATCGGTTCAGATTTATATATAGCTCCCATACAAATTTTACTCCCGATTTTGCTCTTTCCGCTCTAGAAACCACATATTTCTACAGATTTTCTTTCAATTTGGCAAAACGTCATATATTTGAACTACAAACAGCTCTGGTAAAAATAGGCCAGATCGGTTCAGATTTATATATAGCTCCCATACAAATATCTCCTCCGACTTGACTCTTTCCGCTCTAGAACCCACATGATTCAACAGATGTTCTTAAAATTTGGCAAAACAACTTATATTTCAACTAGAAACAGCTCTGGTAAAAATGAGCCAGATCGGTTCAGATATATATATATAGCTCTAATACAAATTTTGCCACTGAATTGATTATATCCTATATTTCTAGAAATAGCATATTTGAACAGATTTTCTTCAAATTCGGCAAACCAGCTCATAATTCAACTCAAAACATCTATGGCGAAAATGAGCCACATCGTTTCAGATTTATATATAGCTCCTCACAAATGTCTCCTCCAATTTGACTCATTCCGCTCTAGAAACCACAGATTTTCTTCAAATTTGTCAAAACAACTTATATTTCAACTAGAAACAGCTCTGGTAAAAATGGGCCAGATCGGTTCAGATTTATACATATGTAGCTCCTATACAAATGTCTACTCCGATTTGACGCTTTCCGCACTAGAAACCACATATTTCAACAGATTTTCTTCTAATTTGGCAAAACGTCATATATTTTAACTAGAAACAGCTCCGGTAAAATGGGCCAGATCGGCTCAAATATATATATAGCTTAAATACAAATTTCGCCAATGAACTGATTATTTCCGCTCTAAAAATAATATATTTTAAACGATTTTCTTCTAAGTCGGCAAATGGGTCACATCGGTTCAGATGTATATATATCTCTCATATAAATGATTCCCCCGATTTAATTCTTACCGCTGTAGAGACCACATATTTAACAGATTTCCATCAAATTTGGGAAAACGTTTTATATATCAACTAGAAAACCTATGCTAAAAATCAGGGTCAGGTCGGTTCAGATTTATATATAGCTCCCATTCAAAGTTTGCTTTCAAGTTTATAACAAATCGTAAAATCAATTTTAAATATTAATATTTTATGAATTCAATACTATACTACAAACTGAAGTTTAATTCAACGAACAGTAATATTTACTTTTGGACAAGCAAAGTTTTCTTTAATGCGCTCCCGTGAAATTGGATGAAAGAAATCTTAATTTCGTTTAAGTGTGATTGGGTTACGACATAAATTTCCTAGAAAAAATTGGACTAATTTATTTACATCGACATCGATTTATTGAAGGAAAGATTTGGACCAGGTAAATTGTAATCGAAACGTCTCACAAGTATTTGTTTCAAAAGTACAAATACTTTTGAGACGTTTCGTAATTGTAATTACGTGAAGGCATTGATTTATGGGAACAAACCGGAAGAAAACATTGTGCTAAAAATTTTGAATCAATACAAAAATCATTTTAATAACGACAATAGTATGATAAGTCGACTTAGTACGTTTTTAGTTTCACCGGTCCTTTACTTAAATTCTGTAACATTTTGGAAATGATCCAAATCCAATCAAAAGTTTTGCTCAACAATGTTGTAACTCTTATAACTATCTTAGATGCAGGGTTTTCCAGGTATTTCGGTAGCTGTCACTTTTGAAGCTTTTATGCTTTGACATTTGACAAGTAGAAACTACGCCATTATTAAAAATGGAACCATACACGCTTCAACAACGCATTGAAATTATTAAAATTCACTACAAAAATAAATCATCTTCACTGATGAGGCCCATTTCCACCTCGGTGGCTACGTCAACAAGCAAAACTGTCGCATCTGGGGCTCAGAAAACCAAAGAGTTATTATTGAGAAGCCTCCCCATCCTCATCGTGTGACTGTTTGGTGCGGTACTTTTTCCAAAATGAGGTTAGATCAACAGTTACGGTGAATGGATTGCGCTATCGAAAGATGATTTATGATTTTTTTTATGGTCGGAGTTCGATGGTATGATATCTGGACAACGTTTACTTTCAACAAAACGACGCTACGTGCCACACAAGCAACGAAACCATTGTTCTTTTACGGGAAAATTTTCCGCACCGTGTTATCTCTCGAAGAGGTGATCCCAATTGGCCACCGAGATCTTGTGATTTAACACTTTGCGACTTCTTCCTTTGGGGCCACGTGAAGGATAAGGTCTACGCCAACAGCCCAGCGTCGATACAAGACCTCAAAGATATAATTCGTGAGGCTATCGAGGACATAGGGCAGCCACTTTGCGACTTGGTTATGGAAAATTTCATGAAAAGGATATGGTCCTGTAAGCGTGGTCGTGGTGGCCACTTGCTGATGTTGTTTTTCATTATTGACGGCATACTTTAAAGAGGACTTTATTATGAAATAAACATCCGATCATTTATCTTAAAAAAATTGCATTTTTTCTTTGAATAGCAAAATAACACCTCTTGTTGAAAACCCTTTATATAGAAAAAACTTTGAACGCCTCACCCGCAAAACTCACTTTTTAGACTTTTTCGTGTGGGATAACTGGGCTAAGGCGTCCGCTTTGCATCGAATTGGGTTCGGATCGTGACTCAGGAATTTTTTATCATTTTTTATTTTCTATAAATAAACATTGTTTAATTTTGTATACTTTTATTTAGTTTAAAAAATATATAAATTTATTTTTTCGAATTTTTCGTTTTTTGTCAATTATGAGTACTTTATAATATCAATTAAAATTAAATATTATTATCTAATTTAATACTATTTTTTATGTGAATTATAAATTTATTAGTTCATATTGACCAAATATTTTATTAAGTTTCCTCTTGTCAATTCTATCTAAAAATAGTTTACTTTAGTTCTAAAGAGAATAACTGAGATGGTCAGAGTGCAGTTCCCGGTAGTGGTGAATTTTTCAAAAGTAGTAAAAATCTTAGATTCATTGCCACAATCCAAAATAAACCCTCCCATGACAACCCTATGTTAAATTCATTAGTGAAGAGCCCAATTTCCACAACTTCCGAAGCACAAAATAAGCTTCTTCGGATGCTCTCTTTTGCTGGCATGCTATTGTTCGGATGCGTCGATAGGTTTGTCGATTTTTTTAATTCCGTCATTTTTTTAACTATTTTCCAAATTTCTAAGCTCTTTTTCATCAGGATTTGCTTCCAATTTGATTTCCCATTTTGCCACAAGAATTTCCGCCCTCACCCGGCAAAGTCCATGAATTGAAATCCACAATGATTGTCCTCATTAAATCCCTGACCGCAAGGCTGGCGATTAAATGCCAATGTTGAGAAATAATCACCACCTACCGATAAGTGCCCTGGGCATTCAGAGGAGTGTTGTTGGTGACCAAAATGTATTTTCTTTTGGGTTATGAAACCTCCCCATTACCTAACAACGGAGATCCTTTGAGCGGCAAACAGAAAAAGGGTGTTTGAGATTAACCATATTTGAGTCTCATCATTATACACTTTAATCGATGTAAATTTCCCGCCGGATCAGTTGGCGTATGTAATTTCCGGTCAATAATAATTCACAAAACTTCTGTTGCAAGGATTACAAGGACGATAATGACAGACGAACATACACACACACGAAGCAGCAGACATAATAAGGAATAACTTAAGCTTGACTTCTCATCGAAGTTAGTATTTTTATTTTTTGACCGAACCCGAACAAGGACGAACATTTTTACGTAATTTACCATAATTTAAGGTAATTACCCATAGTGAAATATGCCAGACGAAAGGAAAGGACTCTGGCGCTAAACGGAAATTCAAACATATGTGGCGGCGCAGCGGGGAAATTTTATTCTTGCCATTCTTGGCCGTTCTTTTTTTCAGGAAATCGCTGGACCACGGAAAAGAGTACGTGTGTGGAAATTGAAAGGATTAATAAAATTAAGTCACCTCAAAGATGACAAACAACGATTGGATTTAGTTCGAGTGTGCGTGTAGCCTTGGCTGCTCGAGGAACCGAGTGCTGGCCAGGTAAGCACAGTGGCTTGAAGAATCCAATAAGATTTTTCTGTTGTAAAGGGATTAACAAAAACAAAAAGGTGCAACAGAGAGAGAGAGTGCCGAGGATTAGTGATGCTTTAATTTGCATAATTTACCCAACAGCGGCAGCAGCCGCCGGCGTCGCGACCTTTATTGGGTAAGGAACGCAAGGTCCTGCCGCTGCATATGGTGAACATGCCAGTTTTTGCCAACTGCATACCTGGTTTCAGCAGAATTTCGCAGTTTTTGTATAAATACCCTCCGAGACTTGGTTTCAGCACACAGTACTCAGCTATCTGTAGAACAGTAAACATCTCTAGCAAATCAAAGAAAAATCATACCACAAAAGCATTTACAAAATGGGAAACGTTCATACCATCAACTGCGTTCTATCCTCGGAAGATAACAATAACAACTTGCCCGGTCTGATGAAACGTACACGCCAACGCATCAGTTTCAAACGACGTGGCAGCAGCAGTAGTAGCAGCGAGAAATCATCATCGACCAGCTCACCGCCCACCTCACCAAAGGCGTCCAAGCCCGGCCGGAAACGTGTGCTAAAGACTATGCCTCGCTGCTCGTCCTTCGAGAACCTAGCCTCGGAATTACCCTCCTCGAATAGAAACGCCGCCGACACGACCAACGATCCCACCTATCAGCTGTGGAAGAGAGCCTTCGAACAGCGCCGCTCAAAACCCGCCGAGGTTGTACAAAATCATTTGACCCGCATGAGGAAGCGTGTACACAACATGAGCTCAGCCGTCAGTGGCCATTTGACGCCAAAAGGCTTCCCAGCCTTTATACAAAAGCGTAGACTATCGCAGGCTGCCAAGAAGCCTATGCAATTGCCGCAATTGCAAGGAAGCCCTCGTGCTGAGAGCAATATTCCCGCAATGCAGTACGAGGAGCAGCAACAACAACCAGCAAGACCACAAGCTCCTCTTTGCTATGCCTACCAGAACTTGGCCCAGAAAGTGACACTAACCGGTAGCACCATCTCCACCGTTACCTCACCCATGAAAATGAAAACATCAGCAGCAGCCTCATCGTCATCGTCATCAGCCGCAGCCGCAAAACCCAAATACACTCTGGCTCCCTTGAATCTTTTGTCGCAATTGCCACAAAGCAAACAGGCGATTATTATCGAGCAACTTTATCGTGACATAAAGGATATGGAATCACGCTACGACACACAAATGGAGTCCTATCTAATCTAAGGAAGTGCTCCAGTGCACAGTGTGCTGTGTTGCGTGCTTTCCACATTCCCCTGAAAAAGCTGAGCTCTATTGTGAGAAATCACTTCAACACACACACATGCCAATACACATTCAAAAGAAACACAGGAAACGGATGTGAGTGAGGCTTTCCGGCATTCAATGTCGCAAGTATTCCTTTGTTAGTTGTAAGCAAGGATTTTGTGGGATTTTCTTTCCATCTTCTAGCCAGTTGGAAAAGGATTTTCGTTTTGTATTTTTAGAATAGTTAAACTTATTGTGATATTTATTTTAGTTTTAAGTTAAACCAAGAAATTCCATTGTAATAAATGACAATTTAAAACAAAATTTTAATTCATATTTTCAATTTAAAAAGGGGAAAGAGAAGGGAAAGGAATGAAAGAATTTCCAAAAAAAATTAATTTTGTGAATTAAAGCAACACAGAAATGATTTAAAAATGATAAGCCATTTTTTTTCAATCAAAAAATAATTGATTAAAATAAAATAACAATTGATATAATTAACAGCAATATTACCGACTCAAAATCAATTTATTTGTAGTCGCCATGAATACTTTAATTCCTCTAAATTTTGCGGAAATTTTGTATACGAAATCCAACAGGAAACTGATAATGGTAGATAATTTTCAACCCTGGTTCACTATTTAAAAAATAATGATATTTTATTAGCAAAAAATCCATCAACTAATATTTTCTATTCATCTCATAATATACCTAATCTATAATCGAATTTCATCTATATCTGGTGTTACATTCGCAGAGAAAATTTCATCCTGCCACACGGCAGTTCTCATTATGTGGCAGTATTGACTAATTACTAATGGATCAGCAATTGCAAATTACCTGGAATTCAACTCTAATTGACTTCTACTGCGGTCGCCATTATATTATCCTACTGTTCGGTTGAAAAATTGTTAAGCTTACGCCATAAATTCTTACCTGCTTCTATTCTAAAAAAAGTATCAGAAAATAGTAGTATAGTAGGGGCGAAGGGCAGGCAAAATATTGTACTTTTCCCGGAAATATGTAAATGAAGCCCATAAGACCAATAACAGAATATAGAGTTGGGCGTATCGTTGGACAACAAATCTCTTTATAATAGCATGGAGTCATATATATATTGATGCAGGTGTTTTAGTAATATTCGGTTGGTCGAATCTTATTTAACATCTACCAAGCAATGCATTCCATAGTATTACTCTAGGATTACATGGGCGTCAATACTACCTCCATGTACAGTACCGTACCTACGATAGTTCTTTAATCGTATTATGTGTGTGAAAATAAATTCTAGCAGAACTAGCAATGACATGAACCAAACAGCTCATTTTACAGAAATATGTTAAACTGTTAACAGAGCTATGCTCTCTCTCTCATTTTTTACAGATTATACATTTGTGAGTTTATTGTGGCCAAATGGAAAATTTGATTAATAAAATGCACAGTAAGTGTGTAGAAAACAAAACTAGAAAATGAAATATGTTCTTCAATGTTTGATTTTGAACAATATTATTTAATTTCAATAGTTATGTTTTTTTAATATTTAATAAACACATGAAAGAGCATGTTGTACAATGTGCAAAAACTTATATGATGATTTGGATAGTACGCCATTTTTTAATTTTTTATTTAAATTTATTAAATTTTCGTCGAAGGTACTTTTAATATCTTTGACTTTAATAGGTAGAGTAACTTTTATTTTTATTTTTAATACCAAGTTTAAATTTGGCATTTGCAAAATGGACGCGTACGCTCGAACAAAATGGGAAAATATTAAAAACTTACTTACAAAATAGTGAGACTATAATGCAAATTGTAAGTTCAGCACTCATGTATCTCATTTTCATCTCGGTGGCTATATCAATAAACAAAATTGCTGCATATGCCAGTCGTGGTAGTCATATGACTGCTATTGTGTTCCATTATTAAATGTCAAAGTTCAAATCTTTCCAATAAAACCAGAAATTTGAAAAAATAATCACTACTTTTTTCTAGACGATTCTAATTTAAATTTTTACATGGCCCACATTATACTATGTAATTCTTCTTTGAAAATATTTTAAACGTGTCTGAGGAAAAATTCCTAAAATGATGATCTGTAGAGTTATAGGCATTTTAATGCCCACAAAATTTTAAATCCTTGTATTCCCATCAACAAATTGGAAATACTTCCGCAGAAAGTAATCCTTGTTTGCATATTTATCGCAAATTCCAAGAACGTTGTAAATATGAAATGGGCTTTTTTCGTATGGGTGTCCGCTCTGTACCAACAAGTTCTGGTGTTCGAATCGTGGTTCAGGAAACAATCTTTTTTTATTATTGTTATAAATATCAATGTTCAATTTTGTTTAATGTTATTGATTTAAACTATTTTGTTCTCAGTTTTTGTGTCGTTTGGTTTCTTTGTCACTACTTAAAAGTCACTACTTAAGTTTTTCATAATAAAGGATATCCCTCCTATGACAACTCTATGTTAAACCCATAGGTGAAAATCCAATGTTACAACATCCGAATCACAAGATGAACACATTCTTCACTGCTTCGGGTGCTGTCTTTTTGCTGAATCGGTCTGATGACTCATATTTTGTGTGTTAACCATCTTTAATTTCACCCGTAATCATATTTAATTGTTATATAAGCTGTTCCAAATTTCAGATTTCTCTGATAGGAGGAATTGGTAAGTTATTATAACATGTGTGTATAAAACGTATTTTTTGGTTTATTTGATTTCATATTTCTCATTATTAACTCGATTTTCGAACTATTTATGTTTTAAGATTGCTTATATAGGGTGGATCATTTAAAATTTTAAATTTATAATCGTCTATAAAAAGTACTGATTATTTTTCAAATTTCTGGTTTATTGGATAGGTTGAACTTTGTCATTTATAATGATGGAACACAATAGCATTCATATGACTACTCCGACTGGCTCGGCAGTACCTCATCCGATCAACCCAATTTTTCAGTACATGGCCGCATGATGCTGCCAGCCCAAAATCCACACCAAACAGAGAATCCTTGTGAATGTATTGACTTCTCAATAGTTACGTGTGGGTTCTCTGAACCCCATATGCGGCATATGCTTATTGTCATAGCCACCGAGATGAAAATGAGCTTCATCTGAAAATACGAAAATTTTCCACGTAATTTTTTACAGTTTGCGTTAAAGATTCACTACTTTGGATGTACGTTTTTAATATTTTCCAATTTTGTTCGAGCGTATAACATCCACTTTTGCAAATTTCAAACATAAAAATAGAAAATAAAAATGAATGTTATTCTACCTTTCAAAGTCAAAGTACATAATCAGTAGTGCAAATTTAAAATGTTACATGACCCACCCTATAAAATTCCTAATAGTGGAAATATTGGTGCTCATTGGTACAATACAAAACTTCCAAAAAGTTATTATTTCGCTTGTCATTTCATTTCTTCCTGCCAGTATAAATTTCTTGTACATTTCGCGAAGAGGTACAGTGAAGACGGGGCATACCGTACAACAGCAACCTTTGCATTGTTGTTCAATGCACAACATTGAATTGGCAAAGTGAGATTTTTAGTGTGTCGACTTAGTTCGGTGGAATATGGTTCTGCTGAAGACTTCGGCACAACCTTTGGTCTTAAACCAAAATAAATGACAAGACAGAAGGCATAATTTAGATGCGTTTTATGTCCTTACTGAGTCATTTTGGCAAACGGACCTCCCCGGTACATCATTTCCAAATTGCCAATTTTTTATATCTACAAATTGTATTGCGCAAAAGAATACAAATCGAAAAACAACGATTCGAAAATGTTTTGTATACCTTTCAACCCTTGGTAAATAAAGAAATGGAGACCATTTTAATAATAAAAATAAAAGATGTCATGTCTCAGATATAACGACATATATGATCCTTTCCAATAATAAAAGAATTTCGTTAAAAGGCTTGTTTTATGTTATTTGAACAACCCTTATTGGAAAATCTTATATTCAAAACCAAAATTAGAATCTTAGCTGTATTTAAATTGTTATTACTAGAGAAAAGACCCTTAAGAATATTTTTGTGTCTACAGTACTAGATCATATAAATATAGTCATTTTTTTCATTTCGAAGAAGAAAAAATCCTCTTGAATGTTTACAATGAATATTTCCGTGTGATACAATCGTTTTGGCAACTTAAAATACACTCCACCCTAAGGTGTACCCTACAATCCGATTCTTTGAAACATGTTGAACTCCTGGCGCATCTCTGAAATGCTTTCCAGGATTATGATGAATATAAACATCAATGAATGGCAAAGAATTTTCTTAATTCTTTATATTGACAATGTTGACATCATTATATACAAATCATATAAAAAGGCTTAACTTGTACATTCCTACTCCCATGGCCGCCCGAAGCGTGTAACCACACCGACTGCAATGTTTATACATAGTGCAAATTTAATTTGTTTGTTTTTTTTTCTTTCAAAGTTCAAATATATTCGACATTTCCATGCTGAGTTGAATGAAAACATCTCGGCTTTCAGTCCTTTGTATAATAAATAAAGTAACTTAACAAATAAAGGAATGGCAAACCGAACGAACAATGACTTGCACAAATAAATAATAACTAAAGGTATTCACGTTAAAGAGTGCAAGCTAGAAAAGTGTGTAATGTTCCAAGACCCCTTAAGGGGCTTTTCATACAATATTACTACTTATATTACAGCAGACTGTCTTTGATAGCTTTCCTTCGTTAATGAAAGCTGAAAAATAGATAAATGCAATAATTCGGCGGTAGAGTAGAATATGCCCAATTTTCATAAAAGGTTATTTATTTTCCTCCAAAGACAAGGAAATATTACAAAATAATTTTCTTCTCATTCGTGATCAAAATGAAGGAATAAAATTTTTTTTATTTTCCGCACTTTAGGAATTATGGAGTTTTGATATGAGGTGTCCAAAAAAAGTATAGTTATTAATGAATTATTGCTATTAATTTAATTAATACACAATGTTGTTATATATATACAAATTATTTGAGATTGACAGTGATAAACCCCAAATTGACAGTCACAATCAATTTGAAATATCGCCCAACGACTTTGAATAATTCCAGTAAATACATACGAATGAATACAAGATTGCCCTCGTGTGCCTTCCACTTTTTTTGCAACTTTACTAAAGTCGAATATGTGGTAATGAATACCCCTGCTCTTTGTGTGGCTGCTGCAATTACGCACTGGCATTCAGTCACTTACATGGCTGACGTCAATACAAATGTGACAGTGCGGTACGTGCAACGTACACCACTAAAGTACAAGCGACACAGAACTTACTTCGTCTAATGGCAATATGACAATGCAGGATACAACTACTCATATATAGGGATATGGAAATTATACTTGAATGATCACATACATATATACAAACATATGTATATAGAATATTCCAAGTGTTCCTTGTGAAAGCTAACAATGACTGGGTGGGAGGAAAAAAGGACACGAACAACGATATGCACGTACTTTCAAAAACAAACACGTATTGTAGAATACACAAGGCGAACAAGAAGAAGAAGAAAGGACATAGGAAATATGACATGACAATACAAAAGTAATTTTTAACTATGCCAGAATTTTACCCGATACTTCGTATAGTTGGAATACATATGCATACCACAAGTACAATAGGGAGGAGGGATATTGAAGAAGTCTAGAATTCTATTGCGGCACGACAACTATTCAAGAATTTGCACTTTATTACTTTTGAAAAACACTTTTATGATATAAAAATAAAGATATAAAAATCCCACAATTCCTAAAACGGGAAAAAAAATCTCAAAAATTAGATTTTTTAGAACTCCTTAATTTTGAAAGAGGTTCAGACGAAAAAAATATTTTTTAGCAGCTATGTCTGTGGATAAAATTAAATTTTTGCTATTGAAATGGGTGCCTTAGGTTATGTGAGTGAAGATAAATTCCGAATTTAAGTAGCAGAGACACAAACCACTGTTAAAACTGTCGTCTGTTAATGGCCTAACAGAGCGATGTTAAGCCGTTAACAGGGAAATGAGTGAATATAAATTCGGAATTTAAGTTGCACAAACAAAAAAGGTGTATACACCAAAATTCTGGTGTATGATTTGTGCGTCCATTGTGGACAAATGGGAATACTTTAGTTGATGGGACTACCATCAAATTAAAAGTAAATTCCGTCTAGTTTTTAATTTGATGGTAGTCCCATCGACTAAAGTATTCCCATTTGTCCACAATGGATGCTCTCCAGAAATTTTTGAGGTTTTTGCCCAAAAATTGATATTTTAAAGATTTTTTCAGTACTATGACCTATAGAAGGTGAAACTGGACGGAATTACCTTTAATTTGATGGTAGTCCCAACAACTAAAGTATCTTCATTTGGCCACAATGGACGCACAAATTCACCTCTTCAAGTGTTTAGGAGCTCTGTTAACGGCTTAACATAGCTCTGTTAACTCATTAAGAGCCGACAGTTTTAACAGTGGTTTGTGTCTCTGTTTAAATTCGGAATTTATCTTCACTCACATCCTTAGGTTTATAGAGTTAATTGTCTAAATAAATTATTTTTATGAAATTTTTATTTCAGCACGACAACAATTAAATAATTTTCAATCGTCTTACTATTGAAAAATACTTTTATGTTACTTGATATAAAAATCTCACAATACATAAAACGGTGAAAATAAATACCAAAATTGTGATTTTTTTTGGAAAAATAACAGCCATTCCGTAATTTCGATAGCGGGCCAGAAGAGAAATTTGTTTTTGGCAGCTATACTTCACTTCAATTTTTACCTTTGAAATTAGTGTTTTGGGTTTCGAGAATTAATGGTTATTAAATAAATTATTTGTTATGAAAATTGTTCATACTCTAGTGATCTGGCTGAAGGAATTATTGTAATTAACAATTTTCTTTTCTTTTTTGCATTTATCTACATGTATAAACTTATTATCAGGTATGTGATGAAAACCGTTCCGATACGATTTTGCATATTTATTTTCACTGTTGAGCTATATAAAGATCAATTGATTTATTATTTTATCCCCGCCATAAAATAAGGTGAGGAAATATAAAAAGTAGTATATAAAAATATATATACGTTTCAAAATTTAAAAACGTATCGATTCAGAACGAATCGATTTGTATTACACACCTGTATATTAGGATGGGTCGCGAAAATAAATTACAGCGGTCACCGCCCAGAAATGTAGATAGGATTGTTTAATGATGAAACGCTCCTGAAAACACCTCTAAAAATTTTGTTTTTGCCGTGTAATTTTGCCAAAAATGTTTTTCTGAATTAATAAAGTACAATATGTGTTTTCTAGAGCGGCAAAATGCAAATCGGGAGCAACATTTGTATGGGGCTATATCTAAATCTGAACCGATTTGCCTCAAATTAAATAACGTTCGTCCTAGATGCACAAAACTCACTTGTGCCAATTATTGTTAAGATCAGTCTATAATTGCGACCTGTAATTTGATTACAACAATAGATGGACAGACGGACATGGCTAAATCGATTCAAAAAGTGATTCTAAGCCGATCTGTATAATAAACGATGGGTCTAACTCGTTTCCATTTGGGTGTTAAAAACAAAGCCATAATACTCTCGTTGAGTGTATAAAAATTGGACAGATTGGTTCAGATTTTGATATATGAAGGCTCGTACATACTATGTGTTTTCCATGGTATGCTGTGACTTCACTCTCATTCTAATTATGAAGCAGAAAAATACACTTTATACAAAAAGTTATACCGTTTACGAAAAGCCAGAACAGGGGTTTTAATAATATGCATATAACAGGCAATATATGGCAAAGCACTTTTTGTGCTTCATTGCACGTAAAACTAAAAAATCGTAAAAATTTAAATTTTTGAGAAAAAAACATCATATTGAAAACTAAAAACCTAAAATCTTCAAAAATAGAGATATAACACCGTACGACAATTTTAAAAAATGTCGTTGCATTTGAACCGGATGATGTACGTATGAAACTATAGGCAAAATGGAATTACTTGGCGTTTTTAGTTTTTCATTTCCTCATCCTGCTGCCCCTTCACAGGACTACAAAGTTACAAAGGATACAATTTTTCAAAAAAAAAAAATATTTTATATACCTGTTCGGCCCTATGATAACGGTATTAACCAAATTAAAGAGAATAATATCTTTTAAAAATACTTCAAATATCATGCATCTAGTCTGCGTTAGCTCAGCATTAACACCAATGTGAAATTTACCCCTTAGTTTTTCTAGTTTATTCATATCTAGCTTTTTAACAGACACAATTTTAAATGGTTGTTAATACTATTACTAATTCTAAAACAAATAGAAAAACTAGAAAATTGGAATTTAAAGTATTTTTTAGCTCATATTCACTTCTTTGATTTGACATTTATACTGGTGTCATAGGGTGCCAATAAGTACAAATAATTTTAGAAAAATTGTATCCTTTGGAATTTTGTAGTCCTTTTAAGGAGAACAGGATGAGAAAATGAAAAACGAAAGACTTTATTTCACCTATAGTTTCAGATGTATATCATTTAGTTCAAGTATAATATGGACTGTCGGACAATCTAATAAGGATTTTGAATTACGCAGAAAAAAATGTTTTATAAGTTTTGCATTTTTTCCTATCAAAATACCCAAATCATCAGAGTGGATGAAATATGTTCTAAAATTTGGGATTTTTACTAAAATGACTGTCAGTTCCTTATTTACCGCAGGAAGGTGAGTAAGAAGTCAAGATATGGGGTTTAAAGAAAGATTTTTAATTGGTGCTCTGCGATTTGTGAATTTTTGAAAATAATTTTTTAGTATTGACAAATTAGCAATTTTTGTGAGTACCTACAGGCTAGGTCTGTTGACCAGGAAGTGCATTAAACGCTTCTAAATTAAGCCTTCTACACGAAAAATAACAGAAATTTGCACCTCCAGGAAGAAATAAAAAATTTACAAGGACATAATGTTGTCGCCTTTTTTGGGGGAAAACAATAAAAATGGGACCTTTTTTGAAGTTTTGTTTTTAGATGCATATATCTTCTGCAGGAAGATATAAAAAATTTAAAATCGAAATAATGTTGAAGCCTCTTAAAAACCTTAAAAAGGCGACCTTTTTTGGAAGTTTTTGTTTTCAGACGCATATAACTTCTGATTGAAGCAATGCCAATCTTTTCAATGGTTTATTTAAAATTTTATAAAGAATTAGCTTTTTGTGTCCGGCGTTGCACGGTTACTTCCTTATGTTTTGAAGATAAAATCATAATTAATTGGACGCTTTAAAATATAGTTTGTGTGGGCGGTACCACGCCCCTTTGTCCTGCCATTAACCATCTCCTGTTCAGAAGATAGCTACAGTAAAATTTTCAAGCATCGGTTTACCGGTTTGACGTTCTATACCGAACATACAGACACACATTGATTTTTATATACACTATGCAACAAAAGTCTAAAAACGTCATAACATATATGTTTAATTCATTCTTTATTTTCTGAAGACTGGAGATTAGTATCCAACAGCCACTCCTTAACAACATAAAAGAATGCTGTGGGCCTTTGGCGTGTCTGAAGAACACAACCGCAATTCTTATTTTATTATATTCTTAATTTACTATCGTTTGTAGATTTTTGTGGCATAGTGTATATAGATTGAACAAATAAGAAATTTTGAGCTTTTCTCGAAACTCAAATTGGTGTGCATCTTCTGAACCCATTTGGCTAATATTTTTTCTATTTTTTCGTTACAATATAGTATATATATATTTTTTGTGATTTAAGGGCTTTTTTATAAGTTATGCCCAAAATTTAAATAAAAATTCGTGTTTTTTTAGATCATGCGTAGAGGAGGAAAAATGCAACATTTAGAAACATTGTTTTTCTTTTTCTAAAAATTGTCCAAAGTGTCATCTAAATATATACATAAGTATTATAATTGTCGCACAATACAAATTCTCTTTTATGTATGTTTCAGGGCTGTCGACCGATTTGCGATTTGCAACCGCTGCTCGATGTCGCTTATGCCACTATTGCCTTAAGCTAGACTTATGCAAAACAAATTCTTGTTAGACTTTGACTTTACAACTTTTTTATGGGCCAAGACCCAGCCTAGTATACATGTTGTGACAAACCAAACACGTCCTTTTGGTGTTGGTATTTTGGTTTATGTACAACTTTTAAGATGTACTCGTCGTCACTCTCGCACGGCGTCCCGACACTTGCTCCGCTTGGTATGTGATGAAGACACATCCGCCTGCATGTATGAACGAGCAGTATGAACCAATTTGGCTATAAGAATTGATCGGCAAATAAACACATGTATGTATGTACGTAACATGGTTTTGAAGTGTAAAATAATTTATGACATTCTGAGTTTAATGTTAAATGTGTTGGCTGACACCACGTCCTCCCACCTAGTACAGTGCGTCGTGCGTGCCCTGAAGGATCAGATACGCTGGTGACGCTCAATGATTTCTGGCTGTAAATCCATAACGCACGTAAATAAATCCATAAATGAACATCACACACGTCTCCATGCGCACACACACTCACACATTCAGCCTGTCACATTACATGTCATGAAATGTCGGCTTTGGTGAAGCCCACCATTTACTCGCTCGCATGGAATTGTTAATGAATGAAATGGAATAGAATGAAAAGAAATGTATTCATATATGAAATATTTTCAATTTTGCAAATCACAAAATATTTGTATAAATTTCGTTAATGAAATCACGCACATAAAACACAAAATACGCGTAGCATTACCCGAAAATAAATCCCCCTCGTTCCTGTCATAAAACGAGGATCTAATCTCATCACAAGCTTAATTTTATGGTAGTGGTTCGTTGGTGGCTGACATGCTGGCTTAATTGTGATTGGGTAGGGGTTGGTGGGAGCAGTAATTCGTTTATGAGCCTAAAAATAGGCAACAATTTGTAAATTTATTTAAATTGTGGGACAAATGACAGCACGTACGTGTACTGTGTACACTACTGTGTAGAGTGTTAGAATGGGAGTGTGTGTGTGTGAGAGTGCGAGAGTGGGGATGTATAACCTCACACATGTACACATTGTTGCCCTGGGTGTACACAACATGACTGCTAATGATGACCTTTGTGGAAATTGGTATGTCTGAGAGGGTGAGAGCTAGTGCGATATGTCATTGTCTCAGCTGTGAAAAGGAGGGGTAATAAGGCCTTCAACTAGGCCTTAATTTGCATTAGTTAGTAACGGCCCCCATCCCATGCATGTCTTCAACTGAAACATAGTCTCATTGGAGTATAAGGCGTTTTCAGCATTTCCTATCTGAGAAGTCCTTAAAAGACGTCGGGCAAATCAGGCCTTCCAGGAGAATGAAATGTGGTTCCAAGGAATCTCTAATAAGAAGGAGGATTTACTTTTAGTAGTTACATAGTCCTTTCTCTATACAACAGTGGTTTTGGAACAGTCCTCAAAAAATAAATAAAAAAAATCGTGAGTGGAGGACGTTGTATTTTTGGGTAAAGCAATATTCTTGCCGAAACGAACGTTACCAAGAATGGAAGTGGAAATTTTGCACAGTATCTGGACTAAAAACAAAATGCATAAAATAAAGGGGATTATTTGAAGATTTTAAATTTGCTCTACTGATGATTATAAAGTTGATGGTTGTTTGAAAAATTTTAATTTCGTTTCTGACGGACATTACACTTTTTCCTACTATCTTTTTTATGTAAATAAAAATAAGAGGTATGTGTAGGTATAGACCTGTCATTAATACAGTGATCATTGATAATTTTTATATTTCAGAGATTAAAATATATAGCCCACTTTAAATTTCTTGCCTTGGTTGGCCATTTTTCGGATTTACCCAGATGAGTATTTCTTCAACGAGTGAATATGAGAGCTAAAGGGTCCGCCATCTAACGTTTTTTTTTTCAACTAGTGCTTATTTCGTGAATGGTAACACTTAGCTCATGTCTGATTTGACAGATAATTAGTTTTATCCTTCCGCTGAACGAAAATGGTTGTGTATACGCTTGAACAACGCTGGGAAATATTGCGACATATATATATATATATATTCAGATGAAGTTCATTTTGATCTTGGCGGGTATGTAAACAAGCAAAATTGTCGCATTTGGGGCACAGAAAACCCGCACGCATACATTGAATAGCCGATACACCCAAAACGTGTCACTGTTTGGTGCGGATTTTGGTCCAGAGGCATAATTGGGCCATTTTTCTTCGAAAATGAGCAAGGAGTGGCCGTTACAGTCAATGGCGATATTTATCAGGCCATGTTGAACGAATTTTTGTTCACAAAAATTGAAGAGAAGGATATTGGCAACATTTGGTTTCAACAGGACGGTGCTACGTGCCACACAGCCGAAGCTACACTCGATGTTTCGCGCCCTGAAGATCGCATTATCAGCCGCAGAGCTGATGTCGTTTGGCCACCTCGGAGCTGCGGTTTGACACTGTTGGACTATTATTTGTGGGGTGCCCTCAAAGATAAGTGTTACGCCGACAAGCCAGAAACAATTGACGCTTTAAAGGACAATATTCGTGAAGTCACTGGTGAAATACAGCTGCACACAGTCGATAATGTGCTTAAAAATTGGACCGATCGTGTAGGCTACTGCATGGCCAGCCGAGGCAGCCATTTGAATGAAATTATTTTCCTTTATTAACCGGAAGGATTCAACTTTCAAATAAAAAAAGAAATTTGAGAAAATATTCAGTAGTTTTTTATAGCAATTTCAAAAAAAAGTTATTTGGAGGACCCTTTATTATCAATAAACGACTTACAACTTGGTTCATTCATTCTTAGAAATTCTTTATCCCACCCTTTTTTTGAATAATACTTAATTTGAATTCGGGAATTTTTTAATTTAATTCAAATTTTGTTTGGATTGCTCAAGGTTTCGTATTTTTAATTACTATTATTTACATTGTAGGCCATTAGTCAAAAATTTCGGTGCTTTAATGTAGAGAGTTCGAATATTACGAATTTTCATAACATATGGAATATCAGTTTTGTGATATAATATCGAAAGTCAGTCAATTGAACATATTTGGAAATGTCAAATGTTCAACGTCTCAATAATATCTTATTTTGATTCAAATTTTATTCACTTGGGACGGTACCTTTCACCAACTTTGAATTATTTTATTTGAGTCGTACCGTGTTATACCGTACATAGGCTCTGAAGTTTGTTATAAAATTCTAAATAAACTAGTGGAAATATTAGAACAGATGTGTTATTTCAATCCGAAGTTATACACTTTTAAATACAAAACGTTCAGAAAAGCTAAACTTTTAAAGTTTTTTTTTAAACGTCAACATTTTTCGATGACAACTTGTTCTTCTTCCAGGTGCAAACTTCTGTTATTTCTTTACAAGAATTTTGGTCGCGTTAGTGCCCTCTCTGAATCATTGCAGTGAACGAACCTCCCTGGTAGTGACATTTTCAATACAAAAAAAGTATTTGCAAACATTTTCAATTGCGGTTAGAAAATTTTATGTCTTAAGGCACTCTGTGACGCTCTTGTGAGAGAAGAAAATCTGCTAAATATACTTTTAATTTCATGCGTCTATCTATGTTAATTTAGCATTAACAACCGTTTCAATTTTTCCCCTTTAATAAGTTTATGTAGATTATTCATGTTTTATTTTTTAAGGGAGAAAATTTCAAATGGTTGAATTTCTTTCCAAAAATTTGTTTTATATAAGACTAGAATGTGTTTACGATGCAAATAACCCCATATTTCAGTTTTTACTTCACATTTAACCCACTGAGTACTAACAGTAAGAAAAAAAATGCGTCCCTTAATGGGTTAGAAAACTCTAAAAATTGCAATTGGTTATCAATACCTCTCCAACGAGCTCCTAAAAACATAAATCGAACTTAAAATGTAGAAGTTATTGCGGTTTTTATAAAAAAAATCATTAAAAATTGCACTAAAATAGTATAAATCTGTCCTTTATATTGGGTCATATTGCAAGTTTTTAATATGGTTTGATAAGGCTCGGGTCGGTATTTAGTTTCTAGCGGTTTTTTTCTCAATACCATTCTCATCGTCAATTTAATTCAAGAAAATCCTGATTTATTGAGGTTATGTTCAACGCGTCCAGCTCACGAATGGACAATGATAAACGCGAAATATTTTGGGAGAAAACATAAAACAAACCAATCTTTCATTTTAGTCGGGAACATCAACAACATTTTTTCCTTCCTCACAAAAGAAGCCACTCTAATACATATGTTGACTTCTTTTCTTACTTAAAAATATTACCACATCTTTGCAGCAATTTAAAAATGGAATAAATTTCTCTATTTATATAAATGTCTCTATTTTGAAATATTTTTGGAAAAATCTAAAAACTAATTAATCATTATTTTAAGCGATATTTTGTCGTGAAAGAAAGCAAAGTTCAATGTTATCTTTCTAAAAAAAATACTTTTATTAAATTTTTAGATGTATGTGTGTGTTACATATTTGTAAAGCTCTTGTTCTATCCTATTCAAAATGGTATAAACATTTTATAAAAAGTGCACTTTTCTACTTCACAATTATAATAAGATTTGCATACGCCAGTGTAGATACCACATAACATATGTATGAAGGAAATCAAAACTGCTCTGCAGTTAGAGTACAAAAAAGTGAAATGCACCAAATTGCATTAAGATCGGTTGACAAATATGGCTTTTAGGGCGATATATTATATATTTTAACGCTAAGTTTCTTTTTTGTATATCTGTTTAAAAATTATAAATCTTGAAAAGAGGACCACAATTAAATAAGCCCAAAAATTCAGAAATGGATAACAGCGATAATTCGCTCATTCGCACACTGTTTGATGGACAAAATCAGAAAACAGACTTGCTTCTAATTAAATTTTTTGATATCAATTTGAAGATAATAAATAGTTCAACTGAGGAAAATTGAAAAAGATTTCTTTCATAGAAATAGTTTTTATGGGCTCCAGAGTGTGGGTGCTTTGCTTTGTAAGTAAAATTAAAAAAACGAATTCCCCGGGAAAAACGAATTCCCCCGGAGCTCATCTCCCGGGGAATATTAAGAATTGGGCTGAAAATTAAAAAAATATATTTGAATATTCTTATATTAGATATAGAGGAGTGGTATGAATTTTGATTTTTCTAAATCTTTAAAATTCATAGATTTTAATTTTAAAGATGTATTTCCAAACCAAAAAAAACATCATAGAGTTCGAATATGCCCAATTTTCATAGAATTATATTTATGACAAAAGTAATAATTGCATTTTATCCGCAGAAACAATTGCTAATAATAAAATTGTTTTCTCCCGATCCACGATGGAAATGGAAAATCTCATTTTGGTATTAATTTTCCCCGTGGAATTGTTGGAGTTTTATATGAGGTATCACAAAAATGTCTATGAAAATAATTCAATTCCACAATTATAACCAGTAAGGAAAGGCTAAAGTCGGGCGGGGCCGACTCTATGATACACTCCACTTTCAATCCGAATACAATTCAATTCGGTGAAAAAGTGAAAACGGGAAGTTTTATCTATCATGTAAATGTATGTGTTTGACAAAAAATTTTATATCGGAAAGGACATTTGTATGAGGATATATTGAAACGTGGAACGAAATAGGTGAAATATAAAATGTATAGTTTGGCCAAAATCGGATAAACTTATGAGAGCACCATTTGAATTTGGGCTATATTTAAATCTGAACCGATCTTACCCACTTTCACCATAGTTTTGTTTAGTCAGATTATAAGATGTTGTGCGAAATTTAAAGAAAATCGAGCACAATATGTGGCTTTTAAAGCGGCAAAAGTCAAATCGGGAGCGACATTTGTATTTGGGCTATATCTAAATCTGAACCGATCTAGCCCGCTTTAGCCACAGGTGATTCTAGTTAGATTATAAGATGTTGTGCGAAATTTAAAGAAAATCGATTAGAATATGTGGCATTTAAAGCGGAAAAAGTCAAATCGGGAGAGACATTTATATGGAGGCTATATCTAAATCTGAACCGATCTTACCCAATTTCTGCATAGGTATTTCTAGTAAGATTATAAGATCTTGTGCCAAATTTAAAGAAAATCGAGTACAATATGTGGTTTCTACAGAGAAAAATTTCAAATCGGGAACGACTTTTGTATGGGGGCTATATCTAAATCTGAACCGATTTGACCTATTTTCACCATAGGTGGTTTTAGTTTAAATATAAGATGTTTTACCAAATCTGACGACAATCTGATACATTATGTGGTCTCTAGAGCGGAAAAAGTCAAATCGGGAGAGAAATTTGTATGGGAGCTATATATAAATCTGAACCGATCTAACACATTTTTACCACAGGTGTTTCTAGTTACAATATAAGATGTTTTGCCAATTTTAAAGAAAATCGGTTGTAATATGTGGTATCTAGAGTGAAAAGAGTCAAATCGGGAGTGAAATTCGTATGGGGGCTATATCTAAATCTGAACCGATTTTCTTCAAATTAAATAGCGTTCGTCCTTATCCCGAAAAACATTGTTGTGCAAAGTTTCATTTGGTTCTGTCTACAATTGCGACCTGTATCGTGATTACAAGAATAGATGGACGAACGGACGGGCGGACAGACAGACGGACATTGCTAAATCGACTCAGAAAGTGATTCTAAGACGATCGGTATAATTAACAATGGGTATATCGCGTTTCCTTTTGGGTGTTACAAACAAATGCACAAAGACATAATACTCTCGTGGAGTGTATAAAAAGGGGAAATAAATCTCAGAAATTGTGATTTTTTAGAATAAAGACCGCCATTTCCAAATAACAAACCAACCTCGCCAACAAATTATTTTTTTTCTTTTAAATCAAATATATCTAATTGAGGTCTACCCACATGTAATCATATTTGTTTTAGATATTCACGAGCACTATCACCGTCATTTCTGAATTGGAGCCCGTTTATTTTTGGGTCTTATTTCATTTTGGGCGATATTTTATTGAGGCATAAAAAATGAAACTTGACGCTGCTATCTATAATTTGGTAGTTGTCCCATTGACGCAAATTCACATCTTCATCTTCAATCAGTTATGAGCTCTATTAACATATCACTGCAAACAGCTGTATGTGGTTTCTGTATTTGCTAATTAGATTCTAAATTGTCATTCTTTCACATTATTTTGAAGGGCCTTCCAATTTAAAGGCCTAAAGTACTTCTGCAATTTGCATCTAATAGTGATATCTCTGCAGTGTGCCAATGTATGTGTGTAGATTTTAATAGAACTACATCATCATTTGAATTTCAGTATAAATTTTGTTTTGTTGATGTATCCTATACTCGTATGTATGTATTTAAGCCTCAATTTGTTTGCCACAATGTACTCGTATGTTAATGAGTTTTTCTTTTTGTGTGTGCTACTCGTTGTTTCCCTCTCGGAAGTTGAAAATATTTTCATTTTGTTTTTCTTCTCCATTTAGTTGGTGACCATTGTTAGGCGACACTGTCTATATATCTGTATATGTATGTATGTGTGTGTTTGCTGATATGTATCATTTTGTGTGTAATCATACTAAACAAATTATCTTTTTTTTTTGTGGTTCATTATTTTCCATTTCCGTTTTAATTTTCGACAAATGCTGGAAGTCATGCATGGCTAAATATGTTTATTTAGCAAATATAGAAATTGGAAAATGGAGAAAAAATATTCAAAATAATTGTGCTGGGCCAAGAGTTGGTTTAAACCGATTGAGTAAAATGAATGGACATTGCAGGGAAACACAATTGAAGGGACTTAACAAGCATTGGTTAAATGTAATGTTCAAATGCAAGGAAATCCCCAATGGTAAATACTGACTTATGTGCAACCTCTCCAGAATGGGCACTTGAATGAAGCTACAAGTAACCATTTTACTTGGAAACTCTGCGTGGTCTAGTACGCCATTTCAGTACAATCTGTATGGCATGGTCAATTCGCTTTCTTTGGTAGAATGAATTGTAAAGAGTGTTTTTGGCATAGAGCTTTAAATAATGAGATTACATATTTTCAAACTGAAAATCGATTTAATTAGAAAGATAATATCATCATTTGAATAAAATTTGGAACATGAGGGTGCCTCGGCAGACGAAATCTGGCGATTGTTCGTAATGCGACCATAGTTTCCAGTTTGTTCACATAAAGCAATTCTTCATTTCGGCAAATTAACTAATTGACATATCCCACTTATCCATCGTAGGCGACTATTTTGTAGATAAGGCTTCAACTTATTGATTACACTATACAACAAAACAAATTGTGTCCGAGACCTCAAAATTTAAATTTAAATTTTTAATTAATATTTATTTTTTACTAAATACCAATTTTCGTCGAAGGTAGATTTAGTATTTGTATTTTGTTTGCTTTTTCGTAAACAATCGTAATTACCTTTAATTGAACATATAAGCAGGTGTGATCGGATTTCTAAATGAGAGTTCAAATCTTAGAGGTACCTTAGGCGCAGTTCGGCAAAATTGTTGTTGCATATTTTCTCATTGGATTTAAAAAGAAGAAACTACAAAATTTCAAATTTTAATGATGAAATTTAGTTTATGGTGTTAAAGTTCAATTAGGAACAATCCAATTAACAATGATCAGATAGGTTCATTCTGAAGAAATTGATTTCAGCAAATATGAGCAAAATATGGTGTAGGGTATAAAAAACATATAGTAGACAAATATAAAATACTAGCTGACCCCCCGCCCGCTTCGCCAGGCAAAAAACAAGTAGTAAAATTAAAAATAACAAACAGTAAAATTAAAATCAGCTTTCATATTGGGTTTTCTCGTGATGGGCAATATATGTACCAATTATAATGAAGGTACTTCACCGAGATACTAAAGAAATGGATTCCATGGAGAACATTAAAGAGGGTAGAAATATCAAAACTCAAATAGATATTTAATTGAGCGTGATTCTCCTCCTTTCCATTATCAAAACAAAAAACTTCATTTGTAAGAAGAAATTACTTAATCGAATAGAATCGAATTCAAAACACATATAATCAAATCGTTCACTAATCAAACAACACAAAAACTAAACAAATTTATATAATTTCCGTTTTCTTGACTTAAGTCGACATTTGACGAATGGATATTTCTTTTTTTGTAACCTTTCTTTAGTACTGAGTTAAGAAATTCCAAAGAAACCGTGTAGTTTTAAAAAATTCAAATCAAAATTTCCCCATCTTTCAAATCCCACCCATTTGTATGTAGTCTATGCAGGTTATAAATAAATTAGCTCACACAACAATATAGGAATATCGGTGTCGAATATACTCTTAATTTCGTATGGGAAGGGTCACGGCCACTTTCCGCCCATCTTGGTGTCGAATATCCGGTTTTAATTTCGTATGGGAATGGACACGCCCGCTTTTCGGCCATCTTTGCACAGCAATTTACACTGGATCTACTGACACTAAATTTCAGCACTCTAGGTGTCTATATTCGATAATAGGTTTTAACTTCGTATGGGAAGTTTAACGCCCACTTTTCCAATACCGCCCACTATTGGCACAATTACGCACATTGATGCACTCACAGAAAAGTTCAGTATTGTAGCTGTCATAGAACCAATATATTCTATAATAGGTTTTAACTTCGTACGGGAGAACTGAATTTATTCGAAAACTTAACTTTTAACTTCGTATGGGAGGTGCCACGCCCACTTTTCCAATACCGCCCATTTTTAGTACAACTAGGCACATTGTTTCTAGATGAATTTGTAGGTGCCATAGAACTGACAAAATTCAATAATAGGTTTTAACTTCGTATGGGAGGTGCCACGCCCACTTGTTCAATACCGCCAATTTTTGGCACAACTGTACAGACTATCAGTTAGTGAACTTTAACAAAAAATCAAGACTCTAGCTGCAACATTACATTACCAAACGGCTGAAGCCCTGGTCATGAAATTTTCAGGGTAGTTCCCAAATATGACGTAGACGTCGACTAAGAAAGGGTTTTACGAAATTCGTACTTTTGGAGGGTAAAATGGCCCAAAAAGGGATAAATATCGAACATTCGTCATGACTAAACGGCTATAAACATGAAATTCGGTCAGTTCCTTGCAATGACCATCCATACGAGCTACAAATAGGGATTTTTCGAAATTTGTACTTTTAAGGGGCGAGCGGGATAAAAATGGTACCAACTAAAGTATTACAGCTAGAATCGTGAAATTTGGTATGTAAATTCCTCTGACCACATATAAGCGCAATATAAATGCATTTTGTACTTTTAAGGGTTGCTGGGACAAAAAGGGATGAAAATAGTACCAACTAAATTATTATAGCAAGAATCGTGAAATTTGCTATGTAAATTCCTCTGGCCATGTATAAGCGCATTAAAATTGGATTTTTCAAAATTTTTACTTTTAAGGGTTACGAGGGACAAAAAGGAATAATAATGGTACTAATTTAAGTGTTACAGCTATAGTCGTGAAATTTGGTGTGTCAATTCCTCTGACAACGTAGAAGCGCAAATCCAAATGGATTTTTTCGAAATTTATACCTATAAGGTGTGAGCGGGACAAAAAGGGATAAAAATAGTACCAAATAAAATATTGCTGCTATAGTCGTGAAATTTGGTGCGTAAACTGATCTCTGACAACGTAGACTTGCAACATAAATGGATTTTTCGAAATTTTTACTTTTAAGGGGAGAGCGGGACAAAAATGGTACCAACTTTAGGATTGCAGCTATAATCATGCATACTACTACATACTAAATGTAAATTCCTCTGACCATGCAGAAGTGCCATCAAAATGGGGTTTTTTTCGAATAAAAGGTTGTAATTTTTTGTTAAAAACTGGGTAGAAAATTATAAAAAATATGTAAAGAAAGGGAGTTCAGCTAAAACAGTGCACATCGACAAGCAAATTCCTTTGACTGTATATGAGTGCTATGTTTCCAATTTACTATTTTAGAAAAGAAAATCAAATAAATACTATCCTAAAACAGAGACGGATAAAACTAATAACAAATACCTGGCTTTTTCGCGTGCGAAGCAGCGGGTACTGCTAGTTTAAATATATATAAATATAAAAATCATATAACAGAAAAATGTACATCAAGAAAACTCTTCAAATTATATGTATCTAAGCGCACTCAACACAAAATTTTATGTAATAAAATCAATACGCTAAATAATCCCTAAAATACATATTGCACCGCTCAAATGAATTAAATAATTTTGTAGTGAGTTTATGACCCATAACAAATGAACACCTCCACAACAGCCGGTAATATACATTAGGGTAGTGTTTCTTTAGATACAAACAAAAAAATACGAAAAAAAAAATAGATAAAATATTTCATCGTCACCAACTGGGACATTGATGAAATTTGATATGGATGTTGCATCACGGAAGACAACAAGACATATCGAAATCTATACGTCGAGCATTTGGGGTTGGCGACTTATGGGACCTTGTTAAGTGAGAAAAATTATAAGAAATGCTCAATAATTTTCATGTACTCTGTTCATGTAAAATAAGCGTCACTCATAAAGAGTAGTGTCCTTATTAGATATTTAGGTCTATAATCTTTAAATCGCTCTCCACAAAAAACACCACATAAAATATGTGACGTTCTTACACGAAATGAGCTCAATATGAAAATGTTTGCAATACGAATATTGTCATTCTTATATATATTTGTTCCTGCTCGCCGATTTAAAAACTTTCTGAAATCCTAACTGACCATTTCACTGCATACACATTTCAAAACGACGAGATTCTAATTACTTCCTAAGAGATGAATTAAATTGTAATTATATTTTTTTATTATATTATTATTATAACCTCAGTCTACTGAGTAGGAGGGTATATAACATTAAGGACAGAGAAAAGTGTAACGCATTGAAGGAGTGACTCAAGACCCTAAGTATGTTTGTACCAAATCCGTTTCACGACTTTTTCAGATGTTTGAGCCATGTCCGCCCGTTCGTCCGTCTGGCTGGCTGGTGTACACGATAACTCTCGAAAGGAGTTAAGGAATCGATTCAACCTTGCACATGGTAATATGTTTCCCAAACTTAGTTTAAGTTCGAAGATAGGCGAAATTGTCACGCCCCTTTTGGTACCTCCCACACAAATAGTCCATATTCCAATGTTAAATTAAAACCCATATCCGTGTGGAAGGATATTCGGTAATCAGCTATATTTTGATATTTGAAAATGTTTTTCTAATCGCTTTAAGTGTACTATACATGATGGGTTTTGCCACGCCCCTTCCAGTACCTCCCACACAAATCACTCAAAACTACTTAATACTTGATACTTAAAAATGTTTTTATAATCACTTTAAACCTAAAAAATATTTACGGTTTAGCCACGTCCCTTCTTGTACCTCCTACACAATTGTCTCTATCGTAGGTAATATTAAATACTCCATAACTTCTATACTGGTGCATGGGATCCACTATGAATTGATATTTGATCATGTTTTTAGAATTGTTTAGAAATGTGGAACCCAAATTATCCTGCCCTACGTAAAATGTAATTCCTTATAACTTCCGTATGTATGTACTCTGAGACTGAGGGTACATATAAGTCAGTTTACACGACTGAAGCTTACATACTTGTTTTCGAGCTGTCTTCTCCAAGTATGCGCCGGACGACCCCTTCTGCGACTACCCTGCGAATTCCATTCAATGGCTTGTCTTCCATAGAGTGTAGCCTATCCACTCCATAACATTCATATATATTGGTATTTGGTTTGTCAACGACCATAACCTGACATTCGAGATTGTGTTTGGTCAGTATATTTTTAGTAAGCGTCTCAAGCCGCGATTTGTGAAAATTCCATTTTTCGCACCCATATAGGAGTACTGAGGTTACGTTGGATCTGAAAATTCGCGTCTTTGTTCGCCGTGAAATTGAAGAGGAGGCCTAAAGCTTGCTGTTGTTTTTTAATGCGGTTCTCAATATCATCTGAGCTTCCACAAGTATTTGATATTATGCATCCTAGATAAAGGAAAGACTGTACATTTTCCAGCGGTGTGCCATTTAGTTGAAACGAGCGGTTGTTGTTTGTATTTACTCGCAAAGTTTTCGTTTTTTCAATGTTTATGCGAATTCCTGCTCAAGCAGCGATCGTAGCAACAGGGTCGAGTTTGCGCGCCATATCTTTGTATTTGTGCGCAAGTATACATATATCATCCGCAGAGTCGAGATCTTGTAAAAATCCTTGTATACCCCAGATTATTCCTCTTTCATTCTCTAATGTCAGTACATAACAACATCTAATGTTGAAGAGCGTTGGAGATAATATGCAGCCCTGACGAACTCTTATTTTGACATTGACGCTGTCACTTAGTTCCCCTTCATGTTGTATACTATACGATAAATATAGTATAAACATATTTGTAGCCTTTCCTTAAAAGCTTGGTTTATAAAAATAGATTTTTATATTATTTATAAAATTATTTTTTTTAATATTTTTATTCGTTTGGTTTGGCTATATTACAAAATTAAAATTTTCCTGCCACTTGAAAAGACTTTTGACATGGTCGAAATCATGATCGTGGTAGTCTGCAGCCAAGTAATAAATGTCACCATGCCATTTGTAAATAAATTTGCATTCTATTAAATATAGATGCAAAATGGTCTTAAGCCAGGACAATATCCCAGTTCAAATCAAATATTGATTACAGACCAAAAAAATACAAACGAAAAACTAACAAGTAAAAACGGAGCTAAGTTCGGCCGGGCCGAACTTTATATACCCTCCACCATGGATTGCATTCCACAGAGGTTGTCGGTTTTCGTAGAAGTGCAATATTACTGCATTACAGGAAAATATAAATTTAATGTAGCCAAACCAAAACAAATACAAATATTGAAAAAATAATTTTATAAATTAATATAATATTTTTATTATTTCAAACCATTTTTTATTTCAAATCAAAAAATAAATATTCTTTTATTTATATTTTCAAAAAGCTTAAATACCATAAATATTGGTAGATAGTGGGTGCTACAGTTTGTTGTATTTCCATTCTATTTTAATTCCAAAAGTATTACACTCTTGACTTTTCTACGCAATTAGAATTTCATCATTCTAGCTGTAGTCGTTTAGTAGGTACCATTTTTATCCCTCTGTACCATTGTATCCCTTGAAAGTAAAAATTTCCAAAAATCCGTTTATTTTTCGTGTCTACACAGTCAGAGGAATGTATACTCCGAATTGCATGACTCTAGCTGCGGTCATTTTATTGGTACTATTTTTATCCCCTTATTCATTTTAACCCCAAAAAAATACGAATTTCGAAAAATCTGTTTATTTTAAGTGTCTACGCAATCAGAGGAATGTATACACCGAATTTCATTATTCCAGGTGTAGCCGTCTTGTTGGTACCTTTTTTTATCCCTCCGTACCCATTGTATCCCTTGAAAGTACGAATTTGGAAAAAACCTTCTATTTTTCATGTCTTCGTAGTCAAAGGAATGTATACTCCGAATTTCATGACTATAGCTGCGGTCAGTTGATTGATACTATTTGTATCCCCTTTTTCTATTTTGGCCCCAAAAAGTACGAATTTCGAAAAATCAGTATATTTTCCGTGTCTACACAGTCAGAGGAATGTATACTCCGAACTTCATGACTCTAGCTGCGGTCATTTGATTGGTACTATTTTTATCCTTTTTCATTTTAACCCCAATACGAATTTTGAAAAATCCGTGTATTTTACTTGTCTATGCAATCAGAGGAATGTATACACCTAATTTCATTATTCTAGGCACAGCCGTTTGGTTGGTACCATTTTTATCCTTCTATTCCCATTTTACCCCTTAAAAGTACGAATTTGGAAAAAATACTTTTATATTATGAATCTACTCAATTAGAGGAATGTACACACCGAATAGCTGTTGTCGTTTAATATGTACCATTTTTATCCTTTTTTTTGCCCCATTTCACCCCTACAAATAATAATCACTTTATGGTGCACGTTTTTGCTATAAGGGGAATGCGCATACCAAATATCAAGCAGATATAAACAGACATCTTCAAAAAACATGCTTAAATACGCTAAAATATTAGGGATTATTATGGGTATTTTAGTCCTTGTGAGGGAAAAATTTTTCCCTTTGGGCCGATTTCGCCCCATTTCAATCCCCAACCGATCTACGACTATAAGACGCATTTATGGAAAATTTGAACGTTCTAGCTCCTTTCGTTTAGATGCTAGCGTGCTTTCAACAGACGGACAGAAGGACGGACATGGCTACATCGTCTTAGAATTTTATGACGATCAAGAATATATATACTTTATAGGGTCTCAGGTCGATATTTCAAGGTGTTACAAACGGAATGACAAAGTTAGTATACCCCCATCCTGGAGGTGGAGGGTATAAAAAAATCCTGTAATGTTACTGCGCTTCTGCGAAAATTGAAAGCGTCTGTGGAATGCAATCCATGGTGGAGGGTATATAAAGTTAAGCCCGGCCGAACTTAACGTCGTTTTTTCTTCTTTTTTGTTTATAATCATTAAATCGTTCTCGCACGGAAAGAGCGATATGTAAATGTTTAGAGTACGAATATCATGAATGTATCGTTTTGAAGGTATTGATAATTTTTGAGAAAGCATATCTCAGAAATTGATATTTTTAAAAATTCTGAAAAACATATTTGTTAGTCATGACTTTATTCGTTTGCTCTTCATGCATATCACGCGAATATAAATTCCGAAATTATCTAAGGGAGTAACCACTCATTTAATATTTTCCCCATTTTAAGTTATAAAAAAAATTGTATGGAACACGCTAATACACATCCATATACGAGTATGTATGTAAAATACAAAAACTATTGATTTTCTGCTGGAAAAACAAAACATTGAAATAAATCCTATTACGGGTTATTAGTACTAAGCCAAAAATATTGAAATTGTTAATTGAATCATAAAATGAACGAACATGAAAAATTTATAAAATTGTACAACGATGCACGTAATCGACGGTAATAATCATAAAATTAGTTTAAAATGCAATAAAAACCAGTTTAGTGATATTAATTGGGAAGATAGCCTTAGCCAGGTTAATGGTATTACTGAATAAACAATAAAATGGTAGGTAAGTGGCATTTATTAGTATGGCCGTGGGTGGGTTGAAAATAATGCAAACGCATACTAAATTTTTGGAAAATGATAACAGTTGCTCTACGGTTATTGGATTAGAGCCAATGCCGACAGAGAGTTTTTAAGGCGGACAAAACTTACCCCCTAAAAACGGGGAAATCTTCATCCTTTCCAAATATGCATATTAGGATGGGTCACGAAAATAAATGGCTGCGGTCACCCCCCAGAAATGAAGATTGGATTGTTTAATGATGATCTGCAAAATATTTCGTCGCTGGGTAAAGCCATCTGTGAGCTAAACGCTCTTGAAAACATCTCAAAAAAACCATGTTTTCCAGTGTAATTTTTTTTAAGTTGCATTTTTGTACAATTTTTTTCTGAATTAGTAGACACTTTAAATAAAAGTTTGTATTCTTGTCATAGATTAACTCATTGGTCGTATTAGTGGACTTTTATATTGATTTTTTGCGATTTTTCAAGTTGACAGCTAAAAACTCATATTTCTTGGAAACATTTTGTAAGAGGTGTTATGATAAATGGTGGCTAAATGATGAATATAGGACAAAAATGAGGTCACTATCTCCATGTTTGTAAAATAATTTAATACAGGAGTCGGATTTTCAGAGCCAAAATGTTCGTACTCTTTTTACAAAGTGAGCGCTGTGGCGTCAATATCCATCCGATGTTCATCATTTAGACATCACTCGAAAGGTATTTTTTATTAAATAATTGAACCAAATACGAAAAAAAAAATTCAGTTGTCACTACGAAAAAACACAAAAAATACTATGAAAGCCAATAATTCGACCAATAAGTTATTCTAAGACAAGAATCAAAAATTTATATTTAAAGTGATTTCAAGGGCATATTTTTTCGGAAAAAATAATTTGACAAAAATGCAGCACAAAAAAATTACACGCAAAAAACATGCTTTTTAGGAGCGTTTAGCTCATAGTCGGCTTGATCTAGGAACGAAATATTTTGCATATCATCATTACCCCTCTCATGCCCAACTCGCAAGAGTTAGTCCTATAAAATCTTTAAAATTACATATTTTGCAGAATTAATAATTTTTATTTTTGTTTACATATGTAACAAGGAATATTTAAAAGAGAACCAACAAATTCGGTAACATGGGTCTGCGCAGGAAGGTGAAAACAAAAGTGAAGTCTGAAATTTCAATTGTTTGAGTTTCTTGTAATTCGAAATTGTTTAGAAATTCTTCTTATTTTTATTGGATTGCTTCGAGTACGAGAAAAACTGTCTTTGTTATTCGAACACATATATATCAAGGATTTTTAAAATGAAGAATCCATTTAAAAATATTTGTGTGTTTAACCAATATCTGCAGTATAATGATTTTAAGAAACATCCTGTTACTCATGTCCTGTATGAATTAGAACTCCAAGAGTCTATAGAAATCATATTTAGACCCATACCTCATCAAAAAGCATAATAAGTTTTATATATTTATTAAGCAGAAATTCGGGCATGAGAGGATTAAACAATCCAAACTTTATTTTCATGGGGTGATTGGAAATTGTTTTTCCATTTGTATGGATTTTGAAAGAAAATTTTGTGTTGGTCCGAAGGCAGACATTTGTTCAAAAATGGTATTTTTGAATATTTTTTACAAACAAACTATGTTTGGCACAAACATAGTATATATATATATATATATATATATATATATATATGTATATATTTCGTTAAAGGATTTTGAAGGAAAAATTTGTGTTGGTCCGAAGGCAGACTTTTGTTCCAAAAGGGTATTTTTGAATATTTTTTTACAAACAAACTATGTTTGGCGCAAACATAGTTTTGGCGTCATAATAAAGCTAAGAAGCCACAATTGAAATCTGTGAGATACTATTCGATACAATTTTCATAATCTGAAAAAAAGTGAAAATCTGTAATACAAAAAAATTAAAAATTGTTCTTCGAATTATGAACAAATACGTAAAAATATGTTAAAAAACATAAAAACAAAAAAAAATGTTTTACTTTTCTTCAAAATCGTAAAATACGAAAAGTAGTCAACTTTGGGACGATTTCTAAAATATACCCGATTTAAAAAAAATTAAATTAAAAATTAAAAAAAAAAAATAATTAAAAATTTAATCATTGGGTCCTTGTCTAATTTTGGTTTCTTACAGAACTCAAAAATGTCTACTAGAACAAAAGTTTTTGAATTTTGTTCGATGGATTTTGATTATGACCCACTGTGCCTCGTCAAATTCATTGAAGATGTTGCATTGTGATCTTTTCATTAGGTCTTTTCCAGTTTGGGAGCCAGAACATGACTGACAAACAATGTCCCATACATTATCATAGGGTGCCCTCGAAAAAATCGGAGAAGTGTCTCATTATACACTCCACGAGAGTATTATGTCTTTGTGCATTTGTTTGTAACACCCAAAAGGAAACGAGATAGACCCATTGTTAATTATACCGATCGTCTTAGAATCACTTTCTGAGTCGATTTAGCAATGTCCGTCTGTCTGTCTGTCCGTCCATCTATTCTTGTAATCACGATACAGGTCGCAATTGTAGACAGAACCAAATGAAACTTTGCACAACGATGTTTTTCGGGATAAGGACGAACGCTATTTAATTTGAAGAAAATCGGTTCAGATTTATATATAGCTCCCATACAAATTTCGCTCCCGATTTGACTTTTTCAGCTCTAGAAACCACATATTGTATCAGATTGTCTTCAGATTTGGCAAAACATATTATATTTAAACTAAGAATATCTATGGTGAAAATAGGTCAAATCGGTTCAGATTTAGATATAGCCCCCATACAAATGCCGTTCCCGATTTGACATTTTCCTCTGTAGAAACCACATATTGTACTCGATTTCCTTTAAATTTGGCACAACATCTTATAATCTAACTAAACAAAACTATGGTGAAAGTGGGTAAGATCTGTTCAGATTTAAATATACCCCAAATTCAAATGTTGCTCCCATAAGTTTAACCGATTTTGGCCAAACTATACATTTTATATTTCACCTATTTCGTTCCAGGTTTCAATATATCCTCATACAAATGTCCTTTCCGATATAAAATTTTTTGTCAAACACATACATTTACAGGATACAAAAAAACCTTCCCGTTTTCACTTTTTCACCGAATTGAATTGTATTCGGATAGAAAGTGGAGTGTATCATAGAGTCGGCCCCGCCCGACTTTAGCCTTTCCTTACTGGTTTTCAATTTATTGTAGGGAAGTCTACTTACAGATACGCTGAGAATATTTGCATTGGATCCACATCAGACCTGAAACCCTTATCCTAGAAGAAGATCCCAAAAAAGACCAATTGGTGGTAGATCGACTCAAAGGTCTCATAAACAAAGCCACCGCTCAAATTCAAAAAATAACTTCTATGATCCGTATCACAGAGCGTACCCGCGACGGATCTCAGAGTGATTTCATATTTCAGAAATAATGGACCTTTCAAATTAAAAAATATTTTGATAATACCTTTATAATATTTTCACGAGGAAAATAAATTTTTAAATTTCAGCTCAGAGTGAGGAATGTTTTAAAAAGGGTTAATCAAAATAAAACCAGTAAAGAAAGGCTAAAGTCGGGCGGGGCCGACTCTATGATACACTCCACTTTCAATCCGAATACAATTCAATTCGGTGAAAAAGTGAAAAAGCGAAGGTTTTTGTATCCTGTAAATGTATGTGTTTGACAAAAAATTTTATATCGGAACGGACATTTGTATGAGGATATATTGAAACCTGGAACGAAATAGGTGAAATATAAAATGTATAGTTTGGTCAAAATCGGTTAAACTTATGGGAGCAACATTTGAATTTGGGCTATATTTAAATCTGAACCGATCTTACCCACTTTCACCATAGTTTTGTTTAGTCAGATTGTAAGATGTTGTGCGAAATTTAAAGAAAATCGAGCACAATATGTGGCTTTTAAAGCGGCAAAAGTCAAATCGGGAGCGACATTTGTATGGGGGCTATATCTAAATCTGAACCGATCTTACCCAATTTCTGCATAGTGTTTCCAGTTGGATTATAAGACGTTGTCCCAAATTTAAAGAAAATCGGGTACAATATATGGTTTTTAGAGCTCAAAATTCAAATCGGGAGCGACATTTGTATGGGGCCTATATCTAAATCTGAACCGATCTAGCCCGCTTTAGCCACAGGTGTTTCTAGTTAGATTATAAGATGTTGTGCCAAATTTAAAGAAAATCGATTAGAATATGTGGCATTTAAAGCGGAAAAAGTCAAATCGGGAGCTACATTTATATGGGGGCTATATCTAAATCTGAACCGATCTTACCCAATTTCTGCATAGGTGTTTCTAGTAAGATTATAAGATGTTGTGCCAAATTTAAAGAAAATCGAGTACAATGTGTGGTTTCTACAGAGAAAAATGTCAAATCGGGAACGACATTTGTATGGTGGCTATATCTAAATCTGAACCGATTTGACCTATTTTCACCATAGATGTTCTTAGTTTAAATATAAGATGTTTTGCCAAATCTGAAGACAATCTGATACAATATGTGGTTTCTAGAGCGGAAAAAGTCAAATCGGGAGCGAAATTTGTATGGGAGCTATATATAAATCTGAACCGATCTAACACATTTTTACCACAGGTGTTTCTAGTTACAATATAAGATGTTTTGCCAATTTTAAAGAAAATCGGTTGTAATATGTGGTATCTAGAGTGAAAAGAGTCAAATCGGGAGTGAAATTCGTATGGGGGCTATATCTAAATCTGAACCGATTTTCTTCAAATTAAATAGCGTTCGTCCTTATCCCGAAAAACATCGTTGTGCAAAGTTTCATTTGGTTCTGTCTACAATTGCGACCTGTATCGTGATTACAAGAATAGATAGACGGACGGACGGACGGACGGACGGACGGACGGACAGACAGACAGACAGACGGACATTGCTAAATCGACTCAGAAAGTGATTCTAAGACGATCGGTATAATTAACAATGGGTCTATCTCGTTTCCTTTTGGGTGTTACAAACAAATGCACAAAGACATAATACTCTCGTGGAGTGTATAATTAAAACGATGACAATACATAATAAAATATTATATTAAGAGTCACAATGTAACATCAAAAGTTTCACAAACACAATGAATATCTAATTAGACCTCTTTTAAATGCTACTCATGTCTAACTTTAACACAAGATTAACAAGTCATTTGGAAGCGCTCGCTCATCGTGACTGCAGCTTCAGGGAGAGTAATCAAAGTTAATGAAACTATTTGTCATCCACTATAAATCTCACTCCACTTTGTTGATAAATTTCAAAACGAAGTGCCGGCACCCACTTCCGTGAAATATTCAACAATTGGTGTTGAATACTAACTAGATTCGACGGCGACAAAGCAGAAGTCTCTTTGCATAGTTTTCGCCATCAGTGAATGTCCTTAACACATCCCGGCTAAAGGATGCATAAAGCGTGTATTATGGGGTTATTCAGTTTGTGTGCCAACAAACTGTTGAAAACAGGTCAAAGTTGTGAAAAATCGTTGGCTCTCTGGCCTTATTCAGTTTTTCTGTTTTTTCTTTTCTGTTGAAAGCCATGACAATGCATAACTTAGGGCAACGCAACGCCACAATAAAGTAAAATGTGCTCTATAGAAAGAAGAAGAAGAACAATTCTGTAGGAATGAAGAGGCAAAAAAGAAAAACGGTCGAACAGTCGGTTTCCCTTAAAGCATGAAAAGGAAATGAAACGTTTAAACCAAGTCCATCCTTTGTGCTCTTCCTCTAGCAGTATTCTGCTGCTGCTGAGCGGAAAATTAAAGTAAACAAGAAGCAAATTTGAGAGGCAGCAAAAAGGAATAGTGTTTGTCTTTTCCGTATCACATTTCAGGCCAATGGGGGGGAGGAGAGAATATACTGTATACCCTTCATCATAATTGGAGGGGAATATTCGCTAAGTCATAAAGTTCGTGACACATTTTTTAAAATGGCAATCTCTGGAAACATTACAATTTTGAATCAAGATGTCGTGTGCATTATATTAACTTTGTAGAATAAATAAATTGGACTTGTTATACACCATTCGCTAGGCAGTTAAGTCTGCGTATACAATATTTACATTAGTAATATAAAATCACAAATTATTTCACCTAATAATAGCTATAATATGTTTGCTTATCCACTTATGGCAATGCAGCATTGCACATTGGTTGGTACCATTTTTATCCCTTTTTGCCCCATCCCCCCTTAGAAATACAAATTTCGAAATCTCAAACATTGCTCTGACCACGTAGACGTGATTACGTTTCACACACACACCAAATTTCACGATTCTAGATGCAATTTTCATCCCTTTTTGTCCCGTTTCGCCATAAAATTAAAAATTTCTAACAAATCTATTTATGTTTCGCGTCTATGTGGTCAACATTTCACGATTCTAGCTGCAATACTTCCCCTTAATATTAGAAATTTTGAAAAATCTATTTGTGCTTCGCGTCTATGTGGTCAGATGAATGTACACGCTGATTGCAGTTGCAATTTGGTTGGTACCATTTTTATCCCTTTCCCTTAAAGTTAGAAATTTTAAGAAATCTATTTACCAAGTATCACGATTCTACTTGTAAGTTGATTGGTACCATTATTATCCCCTTTTTGTGCCGGTTCTCTTAAACTTAGAAATTTCGAAAAGAAATTTCATGATTCGAGCTGAAATACTTTGGTTGGTACCATTTTTTATCCTTTTTTGTCCCGTTTCCCCTTCAAAAAAGAAATTTAGAATAATCTATTTATGTTTCTCTTATATGTGGTCAGAGTGATGTACACGCCAAATTTCAAGATTCTAGCTGCAATTTTATTGGTACAATTTTTGTCCCTTTTGGTCCTGATTCCTCTTAAAATTAGACACTTCGAAAAAATCTATTTGTGTTTCCCGTTTACATGTTCCGAGGAATGTACACACCAAGGTTCACGATGCTAGCTTCAAGTTTATTGGTACCATTTTTATCCCTTTTTGGTTCAATTTCCCTTTAAAATGAGAAATTTCGAAAAATCCATTTATTTTCCGCGTCTACGTGTTCAGAGGAATGTAAATACCGAATTTCATGATTCTTGCTGAAATTTCATTGGTACCATTTTTATTCTACTGGTTCCGTTTCCACTCAAAATTAGAATTTTCGAAAAATCTTTTTGTGTTTCGCATCTACGTGGTCAGAGCAATTTTATTCGTACCATTTTTATCCCTTTTTTCTCCTAAGATGAAAAATTAAAAAAAAAACATTTATTTTTGCGTTAACGAGGTTAGAGGAATGTACTGTAATTTGGTTGGTACTATTTTTATCCCTCTCCCCCTCTCCCTCCCCGTTTATATTACCTGTCTACGTAGTCAGGTCACTGAAATCCAAAATTTTAACTGCAACACTATGTTCTGTACCATTTTCTCCCTTTTTGACCCACTTTCCCTTTAATAGTACATATTTCAAAAAATGTCTTTATATTCCTGCAACTGTGAAGGCACGAAACGTACACAAAGTTTTTTTTTTGAAATTTGTAGTTTTAAGGTAGAAACACTACATAGTTTCTCGCTTAAAATTACAAATTTCGAAAAAAAAAATCCCTTTGTCTACGTTTCGTGCCTTCACAGTCGGAGGAATATAAAGGGTGGTTGAATTGTAAGGGCCGATGTTGAATGTGAACCACACCTAAACGTCAAGTTTTTTTCTGCATTTCTTTTGATATTTCTCAATTCAAGACTAACTCAATTTGAACCATGGAAAGAAACACAATCGAGCAACGCGTTAAAGTTATTCAGTCTTATTATGAAATTGGACGTTCAAATCCAAATGCATATCGTGCACTTCGTGATTTTTTCGGTCAATTTAATCGTCCAAATGTGCGTACAATCGGAAAAATCAAGGAGCAAACCGGTTGAGCAAACCGGGTCTGCAGGATATGTGAAAACACTCGTACAGCTCGTACTGCGGAAAATATTGCTGCTGTTCGGGATAGTGTGGCTGAAGAGCCGCCCACCTCAACTCGTCGGCGTGCCCAACAATTGCACCTCTCACGCTCGCCGTTGATGAACATTATGCGTAAAGAGTTGCATTTACACGCTTACAAGGTGCAATTGACACAAGAACTTAAGCCTCTTGTGCACTCCCAAATCCATTTTTTAGCAGAAATTAAAAAAAATAAAATTGGAAAGTGTTAAATGTGCATATATGTTCTTTATGACAACACTCCAAGCAATCAATAAAATGTACTGGAGAAAATTAGGCGGCAACACCACAAGTCAGAATGGTACTTAAACTTTGCGTTTCAAAAAAAGTGGGATTATTTTGATATAAAGCAGTTTTACAAATTAATTAAAATCAAGACTTAAAAATATAATAATAAAGTGTCTATATTATGAATATTAACAGCAAGATTTAGTAGTTGAAAAATTATATTTAACATATTATGATTATTGTGGCCTGGTCAGTATTCATAGGTATTGTAATTTTTTGTAGAGAACATAATCTATAAATGTCGTGGACCAAAAGTTATATGTAGGACTCAACTTGACTCAAAGTGTAAATATGAGAGTGTTCGTCTGAGGTTGTAGTTTATGGTAGAAGTAATATCTCGTCAGCATTTTTCGGCAAACTCCAACAATTGTCATTTTATTTTAGCCCAGTTTTTGATTAGCCATAGACAAATATATGATTATATCTCTGAATCAGTTTTGTGTACGAGTACCATCAAGATTTTATTTAAAAGGTATTGAAAATACCTTTAAAATGGTAAACAACATCATTCACCTTTTTGTACACATGTAGACATTTTATTTTATTTCTTGAAATAATTTTTTAATTTGCAGTGTCAAGTATAATATTTGTATGCTATATTTTGCTTTTGTAATAATGCTCAGAAAAACACATTTCGTCAAAGTAAGTCTTTAAGCTTTAATAAAATTTTGTTTTTGGTCACCCTGTACCAATACAGGGTGATAATTATGTTGGTTATATATTGAGTTTATATGGGGGGTAGTAGTGGGCGTGGTCCGATCGGCCTAATTTTATTTTTGCGTATGATATGTCTAGCAAATGTGCTAAATTACAAGATTGTATCTTTACTTTTCGACTTTATGCCATAAAAATGGATTTGGGACCAGTGTGCAGTGGAAGATCAATTTTCGAAGAAAATCATCTTCAGTGATGAGGCACATTTTCACCTCGGTAGATTCGTCAATAAGCAGAATTGCCGCATTTGGGCGAATGATAATCCAAGAGCGATTGTCGAAAAACCAATGCACCCACAAAGAGTAACTGTTTGGTGCTGTTTATGGGCTGCCGGCATCATCAGGCCGTATTTTTGTTTCAAAATGAGGCCGGTCAGGCAGTTACTGTGAATGGTCTTCGCTATCGTGAGATGATAACGAACATGTTATGGCCCGAATTGGAAGATATGGATGGCGACGATATGTGGTTTCAACAGGACGGTGCCACTTGCCACATAGCTAACGAAACAATGGCTCTTTTGTGCTACAAATTCAATGGCCGAGTTATCTCACGTGGTGGTGAAAGAAAAGGTGTACATCGATAAGCCAGCAACAATTCAAGAGCTAAAGGATGAGATAATTCGGCATATTAAGGGCATAGAACCTCAAATATGCCTCAGCGTCATCGTAAATTTGGACCATCATATGGGGTTGTGCCGCCGAGACCGCGGCGGCCATTTGGCCGATATTTTGTTTCATACACAATTGAATCATACCAATATTATCATAATACAAAGAAGTGACAATAATATCCTAAATAATTTGTGTTTTATTTAAATTTAAATTTAACCACCCTTTACATAATGAATTTCATGATTCCAACTTCAACCATTTGGTACTTTTTTTTATCCCACATTGCCACAAAAAGTAAGAATTATGCAAATATCCGTGATATGTGTGCGAATTAACCAAATTTCAAGATTTCGTACCAAATTTCAAGATTTGAACTGCATCGTTTTGATCAAGACGATTGTACAATTTGTATCCCTTTTTCCATTTTATCTTGAAGTAGGAATTTAAAAGTATAAATTTCTAAATATCCTTCTACGTAGTTAGATACAATTGGTACCATTTCTATCCCTCGAAAATTTCATTTATGTTACTCTCCTACAAAGTCAGAGAAATTCTACGATTCTAGCTTTTTTACAAAAAGTCCCGCATAATCCCGTTTTTTAGTTTTAAATTATTTTTGGTAACCAACAAAAGTCCACAATTTCTAAAATATATAATTAATTGTCCTTTTTATATATTAAGGCTCTAGTTTTAAGGGAATATTTAAGATTATTAATATCAAGTTAATCCACACTTTGATAAAATTAAATGCAATACTGCGTTGTTCAATTGGTTAATTTAAAACATATATTCGCCCTTATTCTATTTGGCGTAGTCAACAGAAGACGACGTCGTTTTTTGTATTTTGTTTCAATTTCGTATTCCCGTTGGCAATATTGCCGTATTTCGATAACTGTTAAATTAAGTTTGGTATTCTGTAAGAAAAATTGGCGACGCCGTTGTTTTCAATTGGCTCTGATTTTGGCGTCGGCCATTTTAGTGTTGCCTTCAATGTATTGTTTACGTTAATTTTGATTTCATTAGAAAATTAAATGGAAAAAATTAAAATAACAAATAAGCGCCAGTTCGAGAAGCTAGTGGAAGAGCTTGAAAAGAATCCATCACTAGCCAGAGGATTTCACAAGGGCACTGTTCCTAATAATTTTAATGAACAGTGGGAGAGTATTGCCACTGTGGTAAATTCTCATGGACCCCCAATTAGATCTATGCTGTTTGATGGAATTCTTTCTACAGATTTGGAGGGACCGAAAATTCAAAGTTAAAAGAAAAATGGCCATAAATAAATCAGAAAGCAAAGCTACTGGAGGTGGTGTATTTAAGCAGCAAATGCTGAGCCCCTTGGAGGAAGCTGTGGCAAATTTGCTGCAGTTCGAAAAACAAATAAGTCCAGAGGGTATGGTTCAAGGAGTTCCAAACACTGAAGACAGTGTTGATGTGTGCTTATCGGAATTACTTGAATTGGTAAGACATATTTCAGCAATATGTCGACTTACTTACTAAAAAATTGATTACTTAGGAAATTATGACTTCAAATATGTCTCTTACTTCTCATCGGCCAAATTAAAAATGGAAGATTTCTGTCTAAGCAGTCTTCTTTCCAATATTATTTTTTTTCTTGTTTTCTTCGTCACTCGATGAGTCCGAATCGGATAGATAAAACTTTTTTTTACAAACAAACTTTTTCCCACGAAAATAGCACATAACTTACATATATTTCATCAAAAACAAGAAATAAAATGAATCAGCTGACTCTAACATTAGATATGTGTGCTGTATGTTATTGACATTTTCGATAAACAGGCAACGGCGTCGTAATACTCTTACAGAATACCAAATTAGCATAGAATTGATGTTGTCTTCGATTTGAGTTGCTGTTGCCTTGAAATTGCCGTTGATATTGCCGACGCCAAATAGAATAAGGATGATTAATAAGACATAGACTGTCAAACAGTTTATGAAAGGATACCATTATGCTACTAGCTGGTATACAAATAATTTTCAATAATATAGTCGTATGTTTGACAGTTTCATAAGCACCTTTAGATAGTTTTTTTACTATTAAAAAATATAGACACATGAAATTCTAGCCTAATAAACAAATATAGCCACAACTAATCTTTCGACTTTGCGTAAAAGTCAACATTAACGCCGACATATGTTAACTATTTTAAACAAATTGTGTTTGTTGTTTAAATAATTTTAAAGAACACTCCTGCAGCATTCTTTAAAAAATGTGCTTAAATACCATAAATATAGTTTACTTGTCTAATTATTTTCAGTCATTGTTAGAGAAAAATTGTGTTGTTGGTACCATCTGCCTCATTTCCCATTGTGACCCTAAAATTACGAATTTGCAAAAAAATTTTTCTTTTTTCTTTTGTTTTGCACGCCTGCAATAAATATTCTAAACACATTCGTTTTTATTTATATTACATTATATAGCTTAGTTTTTATATTTACGTTTTTTGGTTAAATTTTCACGATCCCGTTTTTTCTACAAAATCCCGCGAAATCCCGTTTTTTGCCCAATAAGAGATGGTTACGTTAAGTTTAAATTGTTTGTTTTGTGCCTTTTTGTCCATTAAAAGCACAAGTTCCGAAAAAATCGTTAACCTGCACGTCGGCGTAGTCAGTGTGACGTATCAATCCTTTGTCCCACTTTCTCCTTTAAAACTACACATTAAAAAAATCCCCTTTATACAGTCGTAGGATTAGTACATTTAGCCATTTGGTACTATATTTATCCCTTTTTTAAAAAAGAAGAATTTTGCAAATATCAATATAAATTTCAAGAATCTAGACACAGACGTTTAATCAGGGATGGTACCATTTTTTTCCTTTTCTCCATTTTTCCCCTAAAAGAACGAATTTCGCAAAATCTTTCTTTATCTCAACACCACTCATGAATAACCGCTTTTGTGTTCAAATTGTTTACTTTTTTCAAGAGATATCATCGGATTCTAATGGGTCTTGGTGGCAGCGGATAAACAGTTCGACACGATCGACCATAATACCGCTTTCAGTTGATTTCTCCTGGAAGCAAAACAAAACGATATGGATGTTGGTGTTGTTGTTTGTGTTTTTTTTGCTTTTAGCCCTGATGCTCCAAACAAAATGTGGTCACAATCACATATGCCAACTGGGTAATGTAGTCGTGCTTAATAACCAAAAACTAAAATAAGCAGAAGTGACAGACATTTCCCCGGAGATTTGTGTTTGTTCCGCATCATAAATGCCATTTAGCATTCAAAATGAGTCAGGCAACTTGGTCAGCCGTGAGGTATCACGATTTAAGCACTGATTTAAACACTATCTCACAAACGAATACATCTTTCTCGTATGACATAACATTTGGCTTGGAACTGGCATTCGAAAAATTAAAGCAAAAATTAAGATTTCTTTATGAATTCCTAACTTAGAAGCAAAAATCCCCTATAATATGAGATCTGGGATCCACTCATCAGTATATAGATAGCGTAACCCACTTCTATAATTGTCCAATTTTTTTCGCTCAGTGGGTCAAAAGCATTCCTTTATACTTCGTTAAATAAGCTTCCTTTTCCATTAATGCTATATAACATATATAACACTTGCCCCCCCCCCCCCCAACATCGTGGCAACAACAGTTGATTCCATTTCCTTGTTATCGTTCAATTTCGAACGCATATCCCAGAAAAGAAAAACAATTTTACGAAAAACCACAAAACGATTGCAATTCATGTTACTTTTTTAATATCGAAATTCTCTCCATTTCCAAGTGAAGCCTGAAGCAAACGAAAAAACTTCAAATTGTCTATAACGTACATGCATATGTATGTATAAGGCAGTAAAAATACACACACACATGCAGTCCGAGAATCCAATAACAAGTTCATTTGGTCTGACCACAAAATGCATTTCCTGGCATAAGGATGGAAGCAAGCAGCAATCGAAGCAAACGGAAACCTATTCATATTTAATATACGAGTAATTTGTTCAAAATTGCAAAAAAATTCTTCGAATATTTCGAACTATTCCGGAAATTAAATGAAAGAATTGCAGGCGAAAGAAAATTTTTTAGTCTCATTTGTATGTATTGAAATTCAGTGGAGGATGTTCAATTGAGTGGATGCAGTCAATTTTCTTCCCGTATTTCATTGGATATATTGTTTTTTTTAGAATAGAATTACTTACTTAATAGTATATTAAATGCAGAAATGTTGGTATTACCTGGAAAGAAAAGAAAGTAAAAATTAGAATACAAATCACTTTCAGTAAATTTTAATATCTAAAAAATACATAAGGTAAATGGGTCATTTACTGTATTTTAATGGAATAATTTTGGAAATTTGTCGATGGAAAATAAGTTCATTGAAACGTGAGCTTGATGTAGATCATTTCACCCGTTGGTAACTCCTTTACGGGAATATCATGTACTGTACTCCCTTTACGGGAGTATCATGTACTGTCTTAAGGCACCGTTTTGATTCAAACACCCCAATTTTAGCAAATAATCGATGAGTTTGAGCCCTATTTCACGAATAACTAAAGTAAGAGCCTGAATCGTTTTTTGGTGATCTTTTCTCCTTTTTACAGTACTCATAATTTCCAAAGAATACACTTGCTTTAATAATTTATTTACGTCCTTTTCCGAGTTGCACAAAGGTGATATGGATAAGAAATAAAAGATATGAATATCTGTTAAAAATATTTCAAATTTAACACTTCTACCAATGTAAGCTTAGCATTAGCAACCATATCAAAATTTTCCCTTGTGCATATGGCCTTGTTCAGGTTAGAGATAGGCGCGTGAGTGATTATTTGTTCACGTTGTCGCACGCTCACGAAGGAAAAAATGCAATCACGCACGAAGATTGTTTCGTTCCTCACGTTCACGTACGCGTGATTCACGTAAATCATGCAATCAATATCCACATAGAAAATAATATATGCATTTCCTAATGAGAGGATCCGAAATCCGAATATTATATTATTTAAATCAGTCTACGTTTGCTGCGTTTGTCTTAAATTCACATTTTTAATGTAGTATACAAAATTACAGTTGGTATGTCGTATTCTTTAACGCAAAATAAACTAAAATCGGACTCTGGCATAAAATCCAAGCAGGCAACAAAGTATATACCCCGATATCACTTGTGATTTTATTGAAATGCAGTGCCTAGTGTTGGCGAAGGGAATACATTAGAAATTGCACGGGCTTTCGTCGCCCTTATGTAATTTTGCGTGCCAGCAATTTTTTTTTGTATATTTTAACTTCTGTAAATTAGTTTAAATTATTACTTATTTATTTAAATTCATAAGTTACATTTTTAAAATATAAAAACTTCATGAAAATTTAAGTAATTTTTTCAGTGTTTCTCAAACTTTGCTCAAATTCTAATACTACAAATCTCTTTTTCAAAAATTTAATTTAATAACACAGTGCGACAAATTGCAGTTTAATCTCTGCAACTCAAGCACTACTATGACGGTTCGTTAGTGTATCCAAAATGATGACGATTGCCTAAAGGATTTTTTTCCTGAGGTACCCGTTTTCGCGGGACGCCCTGGAGCGCTCCCCCCACCCACTTTTGTTATCTTATGGTCTTTTCTTTGTCATAACTCGAGAACGGTTGTTCCGATTTAGGTGAAATAAATGTTGAAAAATTAAGAATTATAATTCCTTTAATCTATTCCTATGCTCTTTCTCGATATTTTAAACAGTTTCGCAGATATAAACAAATTTATGAAAAAAATAACTGTGTAATAAATCTATCATTCTCAATTTTATTGTGTAAAAATTAATTCAATATGCCATATAGTTTGAAAGAGTGTATATAATATATAATAAAACTAAAGGGTGATTTTTTAGCTATTATCTTTTTGGCAACACTGGTTTAAACAGCTGACGCACGTTTTGTTTCACTGTCAAACATCTTCAGTTTGGTCTATAATTTAACCACGAATCGTCTTACAAACGAACAACGCTTGTAAATTATTGAAATTTATTATCAAAATGCGTGCTCTGTTAAGAAAGTTCATCGCGCGCTTCTTCCATTATATGGTCAGTCGCGACGAAGCTCATTTTTGGCTTAATGGGTACGTAAATAGGCAGAATTGTCAATTTTGGAGTGAATATCAGCCAGAAGCATTGCAAGAGCTACCAATGCATCCAGAAAAAGTCACAGACGGTGCCACATACCACACAACACGCACAACAATGGACTTATTGAGAGGCGAGTTCGGTGAACATTTTATTTCACATATCGCCTAGATCGTGCGATTTAACGCCTTTAGATTTTTTTTTGTGGGGCTATGTTAAAGCTCATGTCTATACAGACAAGCCCGCTGCAATTGACGCATTGGAAGACAACATTGAAGCATTTATTCGTGAGGTACCGGCCGAAATGTTGGAAAGAGTATGCCAAAATTGGACTAAGCGGATGGACCATTTGAGGCGCAGTCAAGGTCAACATTTGCATGAAATAATCTTTAAACATTAAATTATAAGGACCGTACTATCGATTCAAATAAAGATTTCATGCATTTTTCTGAATTTTATGTGCTTTTTTTTGAAAAACTTCCCTATAGCTTTTAAAAAATCACCCTTTAAATTAAAAAATATTTATTGAAATATTTTGCAGTTACCTACGAAAATTCACTAACATGGTTGTACCTCTATTAGTTTAAGACATTTCTATTTAAGTTACACGAAAATTTTCATATTTTTTAAATGTCTCGATTTCATTATAAGATGAAAATATTTTACATCAATCATAAGTTATACGCTGCTAAAGACAAAACTTCCCAAAAAAAATCGCACTTTCTCTTTTTACAAAAAGGAGATAACATTACATTGTTTGTTCCATCCCGCAAGATCGTATTTCTGTTACCTATAGTAAAGAAGACATGCGTTTAATGCCCTTCCAGAGTCATTTTGGGGAAGGAAACACCCGCTATGTCCTCTTCAAAATCGCCAATTTTTTAATATAAAAAACTTTTGTTTCAAAAAAGTAACAATTTGCTAAGCATCGATTGAAAAATATTTAAATTTACATTTAATGTCATATATTGATTTTTTAGTCCGAAACTATAACCATATCTCTGCTGTAAAAGGTCGTCATTTCGACCATCAGAGAAAAAATTTCCACACATCTTATTAGGAAAAGTGCAAAAAGTTTTCTTAGTCATTAATTTCGGAGACGTTTTGTTAAATATGATTTTTTTGTTAACATTCAAATTTTCATCGAAGATACTTTTAATATTATTACTATATTTTTGAGACTAAATGTGCGAAATATGTTAAATTAAATGAGGACTACAAATGAGTGAATTTCACTTTCACGTAGCAAAAAAAATGATAAATAATTGTTCTTTTTATAAAAAACTAGCTAAAAATAATGATTTTAAAAAATTTATTTAAACGAATAAATTTAAAAAGCCGAAGCTATTTCTGGGCATATTATAGCATAGGAACACAGTCTTGCCAGATAATTTTTCCTTGTCCCCAATATTGTTATGAAAAATCCCCAATTGTCCCCAACATATACAAAAGTTGTTTTATTTCTAAGAATTCGACCAAATATAAATGATTTTTTTATTCATCAACAAACTGGGAATATTTTGATCATCTTATGTCTTATTTTGGATTGCAGTAATCTTGCTGTAGAAAATGAAACAGTGGTTTACTACTGCAATTGATGGGTATGTAATTTTTTAAATTTAATAATAAAATTTAGTCTACAAATTGTATTATTATTTAAATCAGCAAAAAACTACTTTAGAGTAAATTTATTTGATTTGAGTAAGTACGTTAATTTTTAAAAAATTTTCCTTGACCTTTTTTTGGGTGTTTGTGTTTGTTTGACTATGAATACTGTAATTTTTATATCCAATATTTTCGAATCAATGGAAAGAGAAACATTGCACAGAAAACAAAATAAGAACACAAAATATTTGGAGTAAAATAACAATAACAATAACAAATAACATGAAAATTAATGTTTATAGGAGTTTGGAGCGCCATTAATAATATGATTTTAATTTTTATTGATATTATTATTAAATACTTCAAATGCATTTCAATGCTCCTTTTTTGTCGGTGACATTTTCCTTTTTCATATGATTATCGTTCTGAACAGCGGAAGATGGTCGGCACTGACCAAAATCATGATAAAGGTAGTGAGGAGTGAAGTAATAAATTTGTAGATAAATTTGCATTCCCAGTTAAAATCGAATACTAAATATTTTTCAAAGTAATTCGAAAATCCCTACAAAATCCCCGAAATATTTTTTGAAATCCCACAAACATCCCCTGTCCCCATATATTTTTTAAACTGCTCCTTTTATTTTGAACAAAATTCCTTCGCGTCCAACTAAAAAAAAACAATCGAGAACCAAGTTTCATATTTTCATTGGGCAATCATAAAATGTATATATTTATAACTTTTTTATGAGATGAATCATTATCTTGCTTTCGAACCAGATCATAACATAACTTTCTTGTTTTGCTGCACATAATTATCACCAACCCAATGTTTCCCAACCACTGTAAATGACTAAATTAACTCAGACTGTAATCCGAATGTATGTCACCAAAACCAATCTCTCCGTCTAGATTATTATTAATTGATTAATTTGTTGAACATCAATAAAACGGAGGCATTATATTGTGGTACATCCTCGCGTATGAGTGATGCCTTCCAATATTCACACAGTTAAAATATCAATCATACGCCCAGACTGACAGTTGGCTGTAAGCCAATGAAAGCGAAAGCATGCCATCAAAAGCGATAACCTTTCGTTGAGATCAAAATCCCCATCTTTATCACTTCATGTCACATTTCGCTCACAACAGAAATGGAAATTTATGAAAATCCCCAGCGAAAAAAAAGAAAACAAATTAACATTTTAATTAAAAGCAGACCACAACTGTGTTTGCGCGCCTGTGTGTTGTTGTTGCTATCAAAAACGTACAAATCACAAAAACAAGCACATATCCTCTCCCCCGAAAAAAGAAAGAAATATGTATCGCTGAAAGCAATTAAGCTGTTATTTGCGTAGTCTTTAGCAAATGTTCACTTTTGTAGCGCTCAAAATATTTACATTTTTTCAAATGATTTGTTTTAATTAATTACAATGTCATGACATCCGCAATTAATCATTTGAACAAATCTCTCTAAAATACGGCCAATGTACAGACGACATGGAATTTTTGAAAACAACACTTCTCTCAACGCGCTTATCACATTGATCTTCTTTTTCATGTTGTTGTTCTTCTTCTTTTGGTCGAAGAATGCCAGCAAAATGTTTGACTTGTTGGTGCTCTTCTTTCCCGCTGTGAGTAAGCGATAGCAGACAAATGCACGGTGGTTCCACAAACCACATTACATGAAAAGAGGTAAAAAGCGTGCTTCGCAAAAATTCAGTGAAGATTTTCAGAAATTTAACAAAATCGATCAACAAAATAATTAAAAAAATTAATTTGGGAAAGTTCTTCATTTTCGTAAACCCCAAAATAAAGTTTAATTTTCTATCACCCAAACATATGGATCAGACAGAAAATTTTCGAGCAAACAATTTTCCTATGCCGATATAATAGAAAGGAAACGTTTATACCTTATGTATGGGCCGATTTTGTACATTCCCTGTAAATTAACCAGTACACTATAAATGTATCTTTATTCAAATTTAAATAAAATAGAAATTAGAGTGGCATGTAGATCAATCGGAAAGGAGATATGAGCAGGGTTTATATCATGTTCTGGTTCAGTGGCAAATAAAACTAGATCCGAGGTCTACACCATTTCCAATTGAAATTGAAAAAATACAAATTTAAATTGTGGACCGAAAATTGAAATTGATTAAATTAATTAATTTAGAAATGTAATTGGAAATTGAGACAACAATAATTGAAATATAGAAATGTAAATTGAAACAGAGAAAATGTAAACTGAAATTGAGAAAATTCAAATTGACATTGAGAAAATAAAATAGAAAGTTGAAAGTTCAAATGTAATTTGAAATTGAAAAATTCAAATTGAAATTCAGAAATGTAAATTGAAAATGATAAAATGCAAATTTAAATTCAGAAAAGTAACTGGAGAATATTCAAATTGAAATTCAGAAATGTAATTTGAAATTGAGACAATACAATTTGAAATTCAATAGGTTAAAATTCAGAAAAGTAATTTGAATTGAGAATGAGATTTATAAGTAACGAAAAGCCAAATTGAATACATAAACACTTCTCTCCAAAAACCTTATCCTCCAATTCAATCGATCTTTTATAGTAAGTCGTGAAATGTTGAACTGCTCTGGAGAATTCAGGTTTTGATTTAGCTTCGTCTATTATAAAGGTTGGTTTAAGTGGTAGTGTAAGAGCCGATGTTGAATGTGAACCACACCTAAAAGTCAATTTTTTTCTGCATTTCATTTGACATTTCTCAATTTCAGACTATCTCAATTTGAACCATTGAAAGATACACAATCGAGCAACGCGTTAAAGTTATTCAGGCTTATTATGAAAATGGGCGTTCAAATCAAAATACATATCGTGCACTTCGTGATTTTTTCGGTCAATTTAATCGTCCAAATGTGCGTACAATCGGAAAAATCGTGGAAAAATTTGAGCAAACCGGGTCTGTAGGAAATGTGATGACACCAGTGCATGCTCGTACTGCCGAAAATATTGCTGCTGTTCGGGATAGTGTGACTGAAGAGCCGTCCACCTCAACTCGTCGTCGTGCCCAACAATTGCACCTCTCACGCTCGTCGTTGAAGAACATTAAGCTTACAAGGTGCAATTGACTCAAGAAATAAAGCCTCTTGACCACTCCAAACGTCGTCAATGGTCAGAATGGTGACAAGAAATGCCAACAGTGGAGGATCAATTTTCGAAGAAAATCATCTTCAGTGATGAGGCACATTTTCACCTCAGTGGATTCGTCAATAAGCAGAATTGCCGCATTTGGGCGAATGATAATCCAAGAGCGGTTGTCGAAAAACCAATGCACCCACAAAAACTGGCCGACAGTCCATATTACACTTGAACCAAATGATATACGCCTGGAACTATATGTAAAATGGAGTTAATTGTTTTTTTTTTCATGCTTTATATAAGGTTACTTTCTATATATGTTTGTGTGCCACAAAATTTGAAATCAATTTTTGAAAGCTTTTTTCTCAACCAATTTTGCTCAAATTTTGCACACTTAATCATTTTCGATGACAATACAAGGAAATGGAAAAATTTGACCAATTGGACAAAGGGGCGTGGCACCTCCCATACGAAGTTAAAACCTATTATTGAATATTGTCAGTTCTATGACACCTAGAGTGCTGAAATTTTGTGTAAGTGCATATACCATCAATGTGCATAGTTGTGCCAAAAAGGGGCGGTATTGGAAAAGTGGGCGTGGCACCTCCCATACGAAGTTAAAACCTATTATCGAATATTGTCAGTTCTATCACACCTAGAGTGCTGTAATTTTGTGTAAGTGCATCTAGCATCAATGTGCATAGTTGTGCCAAAAATGGGCGGTATTGGAAAAGTGGGCGTGGCACCTCCCATACGAAGTTAAAACCTATTATTGAATATTGTCAGTTCTATGACACCTAGAGTGCTGAAATTTTGTGTAAGTGCATCTACCATCAATGTGCGTAGTTCTGCCAAAAATGGGCGGTATTGGAATAGTGGGCGTACCACCTCCCATACGAAGTTAAAACATATTATCGAATAGTGTCAGTTCTATGACACGTATAGTGATCAAATTTTGTGTAAGTGCATCTAGCATCAATGTGCGTAGTTGCGCCTAAAATGAAGTTAAACCAAATGAAGTTAAAACCAAAATTACACCTACTGTAGTTTTGTGTAAGTGCATATAGCATTAATGTGCGTAGTTGTGACAAAAATGGGCGGTAATGGAAATGTGGGCGTGGCACCTCCCATACGAAGTTAAAACCCATTTTCGAATATATGCCGTTCTATGGCAGATAAAAAACTGAAATTTTGCAGTAATTTTTCCTTCTACAAAAGATAACTAAAAAAGAATTTCTAGGCCCAATAGAATTCTGCTTGCATAAAGCATGGATTTGAAAAAAAAATTTTTTTTGATTTACTAGTTAGTTTTTCATTCACTCAACCTGTTGCCGCTTAAAAGGACCACAAAGTTCCAAAGGATACAATATTTCAAAAATTATTTTAAATACTTTTTCACACCCTATGATACCGTTATAAGTGCCAAGTCGAATATGAGCTAAAAATACTTTTAATATGAAGCTTCTTTCTGTATTAGTTTAGCATTGACAACCACCTTTTTGCCTCTTAAAAAGAAAGATGCGAATAAACTAGAAAAACTAAGGGGTCAACTTGAAATAGTGGTTAATGTTGAACTAATACATATAGATGCATGATGTTTGAAGTATTATAATTGATATTCTCCTCTTTAATTTGACACTAATACTATTGTCCTAGGCTGTGAATAAGTATTTAAAATAATTTATGAAAAATTGTATCCTTTTCAAGCTTTGTAAGAGTAACAGGATGAGGAAGTGAAAAACTAAAAATGCCAATAACTCCATTCTGCCGGTAGTTTAATAGGTATATCATCCAGTTCAAGTGTAACGACTTTTTTAAATTGTCGTACGGTGTTATAATCGTCAATTTATTTTTGTTTAGGAACAAATTCAATTTTCTTTGAATAAAACTTTATCATTTTCGGGACAAAAAATACAGAAAGTTTAATAGTAAAACAAAATACTAAATATTATATTGTAATGAATAATGTGTGAAGTAACGAACATTCTCTAGTAAATAATAAATTGAATAAATAAATATGCCATCACGTCTTACTTATCCATCTAACCCCCGTTTTCATGTCGTTCCGTTAGAGTTAGCCCAGAAGTGTAGATTTCAAACTCCAAATAAACTGACATCTGGAACTTTCGATTAGGTCAAACTTTATGTCAACGGAGCTACACGTAGACGGGGTTAATCGGAGAGTTTATTCTGGCCAAGAAATGTGGAAGCTACATAAATAAAGGGTGATTTTTTAAAAGCTATAGGAAAGTTTTTCAAAAAAAAACACATAAAATTCAGGAAAATGCATGAAATTGTTATTTGAATCGATAGTACGGTCCATATAATTTAATGTTTGAAGATTATTTCATGCAAACGTTGAGCTTGACTGCGCCTCATCCGCTTAGTCCAATTTTGGCATACTCTTTCAACATTTCGGCCGGTATCGCACGAATAAATGCTGCAATGTTGTCTTCCAATGCGTCAATTGAAGCGGGCTTGTCTGTATAGACATGAGCTTTAACATAGCCCCGCAAAAAATAGTCTAAAGGCGTTAAATCGCACAATCTAGGCGGCCAATTGACCGGTCCCGAACGTGAAATAAAATGTTCACCGAACTCGCCTCTCAATAAGTCCATTGTTGCGCGTGCTGTGTGGCATGTGCCACCGTCTTGTTGAAACCACATGTCATGCAAGTCAAGCTCTTGCATTTTGGGCAAAAAAAAGTTTGATATCTTCCCACGGTTGCGCCCTCCATTCACAGTTACATTACGATTCGCATCATCTTTGAAGAAGTATGGTCCAATGATGCCACCAGCCCATAAACCGCACCAAACTGTGACTTTTTCTGGATGCATTGGTAGCTCTTGCAATGCTTCTGACTGATATTCACTCCAAAATCGACAATTCTGCCTATTTACGTACCCATTGAGCCAAAAATGAGCTTCGTCGCTGAACACAATTTTTCGGTAAAAAAGTGGATCTTTGGCCAACTTTTCAAGAGCCCATTCACCAAAAAATTTACGTTGCGGTTTTTTTAAAGGCATCACACCTAAATCCTTCCGCAAAAGTTTCCACGTTGTTGAGTAACAGAGACCCAATTGCTGCGAACGGCGACGAATCATTAACACTGACCGATACAGCTGCGATATTTTCTTCAGTTCGCCAATGTCCAACAATGTAAATTTGGTGCGAAATTTAGTCACAATAGCCCGAATAGCCGCTTCAGTGGGTCGATTAAACTGACCATAAAATGGAAGCGCACGATGAACTTTCTTAACAGAGCACGCATTTTGATAATAAAATTCAATAATTTGCAAGCGTTGTTCGTTTGTAAGACGATTCATGGATAAATTATAGACCAAACTGAAGATGCTTGACAGTGAAACAAAACACGAAAGAAGATAATAGCTAAAAAATCACCCTTTATTACCAGTAGTCTTAGTCGTTTGGAACCACTGTGCGTATCTCTAAAACTAAGCATCACCAACAACGGCAATGACAACGACAAGGACAGCAGTTCTGACCTTGTTCCCCATTCGTTTAGTTTGTTGCCACCGAAAAGTAGAAGAAAAAAATGAAAAGTGAAAATGAAATTCATACTTTTTATGATGAACACGATAACAACAACAGCAGCAATGTCGACGACAACAGTATGTGCAAAATTTAGGTTGTGAGAAGCATATTTGGTGCAACATTCCTGTGTTGTGATGCTAAGAGCAGGACAAACCCAAATAAAACACTAAATGCGGAGTTAACTTTGGCCGAGACGAATTTTATTTGCACTTCAGTGTCATTGGTCTTTGGCAAAAGATTAAGTACCTCATGGGGTCTGACAAACTTCCACTTCAGTTTCTGAACGAGATGTTGTGTGTTTTTCTGTGGTCAGGAATAGCCACTTATATGGAATTTTCTCTATATTGTCACTTTAAGTAAAATGTAAAATAAAAACAAACAAAGAAAATTTAAATTAATTAAAAAATAAAAAACAAAGAAAAATTAAAATAAATTATTCGTCAATATCCTCTTTTCATAACTATTCTTCTGTATATAGGAGTCGAACTGTCCCATGAAAAGTACTGTTTATACACTCCACGAGAGTATTATTTCTTTGTGCATTTGTTTGTAACACCCAAAAGGAAGTGAGATAGACCCATTGTTAATTATACCGATCGGCTTAGAATCACTTTCTGAGTCGATTTAGCAGTGTCCATCTGTCTGTCCGTTTGTCCATCTATTGTTGTAATCACAATACAGGTCGCAATTGTAGCCAGAACCAAAGGAAACTTTGCACAACGAAGTTTTTCGGGACAAGGACGAACGCTATTTAATTTGAAGAAAATCGGTTCAGATTTAGATAGAGCCCGATTTGACCCTTTTCACTCTAGATACCACATATCTCAACAGATTTTCTTCAAAATTGACAAAACATCTTATAGTTCAACTAGAAACACCTGCGGTAAAAATGTGTTAGATCGCTTCAGATTTATATACAGCTCCAATACAAATTTCGTTCCCAATTTGATTTTTTTCCGCTCTAGAATCCACATATTTTAACAGATGTTCCTCTAAATTCGCAAAACACCCTATATTTCAACTAGAAACACCTGTGGTAAAAATATGTTAGATCGGTTCAGATTTATATATAGCTCCCATACAAATTTCGTTCCCATTTTGAATTTTTCAGCTCCAGAATCCACATATTTTAACAGATTTTCTTCAAAATTGGCAAAGCATCTTATATCAAACTAGGAACACCTATGGTGAAAACGGGTCACATCGGTTCAGATTTACATATAGCTCCCAAACAAATTTCGTTCCCCCAGAAACCGCGTATTTTCAGAGAATTTCTTAAAATTTAGCATAACACGTTATACTTCAACTGGAAGAACTTATTGTGAAAGTTAGTCACTTCATTCCATGTTTGGATATAGCCCCGATACAAATATTATTCTCGAAAGTCGGCACGCCCGACTTTAGCCTTTCCTTACTTGTTATTATTATTTTATTTTATCTCTCTTGAACGATTTTGATTAAATTGGGTTAAAACCAGGACAAATTTCTCAAAGAGAAACAAAAACCATCTAATTTATAGAATGTAGCTGTAATTGTTATTTAGTAAAATTAGAGACAGACCTGAGTCAATAGTTTTTATAATTTAAATATTAGCAATGGGGACATGTAAAAAATTCTGAATGTGTTACAAATGCAATGTCCTACATAATATGCACACCATTCCATGCTGGTGGGAATAATAACACAATGAAATGTTTTGTCTTCCTGCATCAACCACAATAACATCAGTTTTGTGGATCATAGCTGGCGGCTTGCAGTGACACTAAAATGTGGTTTCATTTCAACACAACATTCTGCAGTGACATGCCAGTAGAGCAGAGAGAATGTGTTTGCAAACTTCAAACGGTCAATCAAACAACCCCAAAATTTTGTGATACAATAAAACACTTTAAAGCTTAGTAAGATGACTGCATCAAGGTTTTGACTTTAAAAAAATATTTCAAGTAATTCTTGGAACACAATCAATTAAATCAAAATCGACGAAAATAGGGTTTCTTAATGTCTGCTAAAGTTATGTCTGCTTCCGTCTTCGTTAGATTATATTTCTTCGTCTGAACGGTATTTGCCTGATATGGTTTCCAAAAACAAATTAAAATGCTCGAAGAATTCCATGTTAAATAAATGAGAAATATTACTATTTTACGATTTTGATTAAAGTTTCTGTGCGTATTTGTTATTGCAAAAAATTAAAGTAAATTAAAAATTTTGTAAACAGTGGCAATTTCGTAACAGTGGAATATTTTTGAGAAAGTCATATCATTTGTTGTGCAAAGATAAAAAACTGAAAAAATCAATATTGAAATTTAGTTTTTGAGGAAAATATATGAAGTTTTTGGTGGAAATAGTTACGTACAGTTGCGTTCAAAATAATAGCAGCAAGTCACTGCTTCAAATATGTTTTCCTATATTTGTTTTTGTGATATTTTTTGCCACAAAAACATAATAACTGTATAAATGGTTTTATTAACTTTGCTAATTTTGGGTTCTGCTGAAGACTTCAGCACAACATTTGGTCTTGAACCAAAATAAATGACAACACAGACCATAAATGAATAACAGACCAACAATGCATACAAACAACAACAATACACACGAGGTACAGTGAAGACGGGACATACCGTACAACAACAACCTTTGCATTGTTGCGAGCGATGCGAGCACATGCATAACATTGAATTGGCAAAGTGAGATTTTTAGTGTGTCGACCTAGTCCGGTGGAATATTTTGTTTATCAGCACTTCTCATTTGTCATATGTGAGCGCTGGTACTAATTTAAGTCAAAGACATACATTCGTTGCGAAAGTTCTGACGAGATGGGGTAGCGCTCATCGAAACTGCGCAGTCAACTTAGCTGCAACAATAAAGGTCTCACTTTGCCTTTTTGCTAATTTTGGCTTCTTGAAGACTTCAGCACAACCTTTGGTCTTGAACCAAAATAAATGACAACACATACAACATAACAGACCAACAATACATACAGACAACAACTTAAGAAATATCAAATTTTGTTCATTATTCACAATTTTGTAAAGGTCAAAAAAATAGCAGTAAATTGTATCCTAAATTTTCTATTCGATTTGATGTTATAAATAAGATATTATGAAATACAGACTTCTCTTAAAATAACATTGTTTTATACATTTTAATCAGTTGGCTACCCGTATGTGTGGGAGGTACCAGAAGGGGCGCGGCAGTTTCGCACATCTTCGAACTTAAAATAAGTTTGGGAAAAATATTACCATGTGCAAAGTTTGAATAAATGCCGACAGTTATGGTATACATCAACCAGACAGACAGACGGACGGAGCGGACGGACATGGCTCAAACAGCTTAAAATGTTGTGAAATGGATTTAGTTCAAACATACGCTACAATTTTTTTCTGTTACTCTACTCTGTAGAGTGACATTAAAAAAGTGAAAAATACCAATGGCAAAAAGCAGTTTTCGATAATTAATTTTCAAAAATCTAATGGTGCAGTTCAATAGAAAATTGTTTCGCGAAGAAAAGTCCATTATTTGGTTTAATAAAAATTATTGTTTGTCGTCAAAAATGCAGTTTGAATTATTGTAAGGCGAAAACTGCAACTCAGTAGTTCATGTATTGCATGTACGATATTTTCATTGCTAACATTCTAATGTATTTTTATACCCTCCACCTACAGGATGGGGGTATACTAACTTTGTCATTCCGTTTGTAACACCTTGAAATATCGACCTGAGACCCTATGAAGTATATATATTCTTTATCTCCATAAAATTCTAAGACGATTTAGCCGTCTGTTGAAAGCACGCTAGCATCTAAAAGAAAAGAGATAGGATGTCCAAATTTTCCATAAATGTTTCTTATAGTCGTAGATCGGTTGGGATTGAAACTGGGCGAATTCGCCCCAAAGGGAAAAAAATTTCCCTCCCAAGGACTACAAATACCCATAATATTCCCTAATATTTTAGAGTATTTAAGCATATTTTTTCAATATGACTTACTTGATATCGGATATGCGCATTCCCCCTACAACAAAAACGTGCACCACAAAGTGATTTTTATTCGTAGGGGGTGAAATGGGGCAAAAAGGGATAAAAATGGTACCTATTAAACGACAACAGCTAGAAACACGAAATTCGGTGCGTACATTCCTCTAACTGAGTAGAGACATAATATAAAAGTATTTTTCCAAATTCGTACTTTTAGGGGGTAAAATGGGAATAGAGGGATAAAAATGGTACCAAGCAAACGGCTGCACCTAGAATAATGAAATTCGGTGTATGCATTCCTCTGATTGCGTTGACGAAATTCGTACTTTTTGGGGTTCAAATGGAAAAAGGTGATAAAAATGGTACCGACCAAATGACTGCAGCTAGAATCATGGAATGCGTTGTCTGAATTTCAATAATAATAATAATAATTTTTAAATTTCAAATGAAAACTTTAGAATTTCAAATGGTGTCTTTCGAATTACTTATGACGAGTTTTGAATTTCAAATGATGTCTTTTGAATTTTAATTGATGTCTTTTGAATTTCAAATTATATCTTTTGAATTCCAAATATTGTCTTTTGAATTACAAATAACTAGTTTTGAATTTCAATTGACATTTTTTTGAATTTCAAATGGAATTTCTGAATTTCAAGTGATATTTTTTGAATTGCAAATGGATTTTTTGAATTTCAACTGATGTCTTTTGAATTTTAAGTGATGTCTTTTGAATTACAATTGAAAAGGTGTAGAAGCACCTTTGGTGAAAGTGGGTCAATTCGTTCCATGTTTGGATATACATAGCTCCGCTACAAATATTCTACTCGATTTGACAAAGTGGGTCTGGTCACATCGGTCTATGATTAGAACACTTACAAAATTTCTTTCCAATTTCACTTTTCAACCGAATTGAATTGTATTCGGGTAGAAAGTGGAGGGTATCTTATAGTCTGCCCTGTCCCACTTTACCCATTCCTTAATTGTTGTAATTCAGAGAATTGTAAGTCAGAGTTTATTCAAATTAACGGAAAGTTAGATCGGTAACAAAAAATATTGAAAATGAAAAAATTTAAGATTTTGACTATATATGACCGTTTTATTTACTATTTTAAGGAAGATTACAGCAACGAAATGTTGTAAATAATCGGATTTATATGTACTAATTGTTATGAGTATACGACCTTTAGTTAAGTATCATTTGAAAAAAAATATAATAATTCAAGCTCAAACATCAGACCTTGAGCTTGAATTATATAAAGAGTGATTTTTTTGAGGTTAGGATTTTCATGCATTAGTATTTGACAGATCACGTGGGATTTCAGACATGGTGTCAAAGAGAAAGATGCTCAGTATGCTTTGACATTTCATCATGAATCGTCTTACAAACGAACAACGCTTGCAAATTATTGAATTTTATTATCAAAATGCGTGCTCTGTTAAGAAAGTTCATTGCGCGCTTCCATTTTATGGTCAGTTTAATCGACCCACTGAAGCGGCTATTCGGGCTATTGTGACTAAATTTCGCACCAAATTTACATTGTTGGACATTAAACCACCAACACGCTTACGTAGAGTGCGAACTGAAGAAAATATCGCAGCTGTATCGGCCAGTGTTAATGATGACCACCAATTTTCGATTCGTCGCCGTTCGCACCAATTGGGTCTCTGTTACTCAAAAACGTGGAAATGCCAAAATTGGACTAAGCGGATGGACCACCTAAGACGCAGCCGCGGTCAACATTTAAATGAAATTATCTTCAAAAAGTAAATGTCATGGACCAATCTAACGTTTCAAATAAAGAACCGAAGAGATTTTGCAAATTTTATGCGTTTCTTTTTTAAAAAAAGTTATCAAGCTCTTAAAAAATCACCCTTTATATATATATATTTTTTTTTTTTCAAATAATCGGATTTATGTTTTGGGAAGTATTTACTCAAATTGCGTTTTGGTTGATTACTTCAACTCGGAAGATCAATTCAATTCTTTCCCATACAACTTTTAGTTCTAAGTTGTAATAGTAAATTACTGATTTATTAACTACTATAATAAGTTAATAACAATTCATCAATGTTCTAAAATAAATAGGCTTTATGTGTTGTATGAGTGGGAAACTTTGTAAATTTCAAATGATAATAAATTTCATTGATAAAAAGTTTCAAGGCATATTAGATCTTTTAAAATTAATCTTTGTAATCGAACTCATCTTACTCCATTGCTTCAGTAACTACCCAGGCTGAAGGTATGATCTTATCCATTGTCAGAAAAATCGATAAATGTTTAGCAATTTGTAATTTGCTACTCGAACTTAAAAATAGTGAAAAAGCATTTCTAAATTTTTGTTGATATCTAAAAAGCTATTGTTGATTCTGTCCTAAAATTTGCAGAGTTTATACAGCACAAAGGCTGCTACTTCTATCGAAAATAAAAAATTTAATTTTTAGATATTATTATTTGGTAATAACAGCAATTCTTCTGCAAAAATATTCTAAATATCTTGTAGGTGCTGTTTTGAATGCCAAATGTGTTGGTAATGAAAAGGAAGTGTGGTTCTCTTCCTTTCCATTACCATACACAATATGACCATATATGCACTTCGTATTCTGTGTGGGGATAGGTCATTAGTGGACTTTTTGTATCTGTATTGTATCAAATTAATTATATCTAATATATATAATGCACTCGATCAGAAATTTCCATCGAAATCGTAAGATCTTAAAAAATTGCATATTGATATACCATGGAATTCCTCAACTAAACCTAGAGAATGGGGGTATACTAACATTGTCATTCCGTTTGTTACACCTTGAAATATCGACCTGAGACCCTATAGAGTATATATATTCTTGATCGTCATAAAATTCTAAGACGATCTAGCTATGTCCGTCCGTCTGTTGAAAGCACGCTAGCATCTAAACGAAAGGAGCTAGAACGTTCAAATTTTCCATATATGCGTCTTATAGTCGTAGATCGGTTGGGATTGAAATGGGGCGAAATCGGCGCAAAGGGAAAAGTTTTTCCCTCACAAGGACTAAAAATACCCATAATAATCCCTAATATTTTAGCGTATTTAAGCATGTTTTTTGAATATGTCTGTTTATATTTGCTTGATATTTGGTATGCGCATTCCCCTTATAGCAAAAACGTGCACCATAAAGTCATTCTTATTTGTAGGGGGTGAAATGGGACAAAAAAGGGATAAAAATGGTACATATTAAACGACGACAGCATACATTCCTCTAATTGAGTAGATACATAATATGAAAGTACTTTTTCCAAATTCGTACTTTTAAGGGGTAAAATGGGAATAGAGGGATAAAAATGGTACCAACCAAACGGCTGTACCAAGAATAATGAAATTCAGTGTATACATTCCTCTGATTGCATAGACAAGTAAAATACACGTACTTTTTGGGGTTAAACTGAAAAAAGGGGATAAAATAGTACCAATCAAATGACCGCTGCTAGAGTCATGAAATTCGGAGTATACATTCCTCTGACTGTGTTGAATTAACTGATTTTTCGAAATTCGTACTTTTTTGGGTCAAAATAAAAAAAGGGATAAAAAAGTACCCACCAAATGACCACAGCTAGATTCATTCATGAAATTCGGAGTACGCATTCCTTTCATTACGTAGACATGAAAACTAAAAGGGGTTTTTCCAAATTCGTGCTTTCAAGGGATACAATGGGTACGGAGGGATAAAAATGGTACCAACAAAACGGCTACAATAATACGGAATAATGAAATTCGGTGTATACATTCATCTGATTTTTCGAAATTCGTACTTTTTGGAAGTCAAAGGGAATAAAAATAGTACCAATCAAATGACCTCAGCTAGAGTCATGCAATTCGGAGTATACATTCCTCTGACTGCGTAGACACGGAAAATAAACGGATTTTTCGAAATTCGTACTTTCAAGGGATACAATGGTACAGAGGGATAAAAATAGTACCAAATAAAGGACTAGAATGATGAAATTCTAATTGCGTAGAAATGTCAAGGGGGTAAAAATGGTACCTACCAAATGGGCGCAGCTGGAATCATGGAATTCGGTGTATACATTCCTCTGACTGCAAAATAAAAAGTTTTTTCCAAATTCGTACTTTTCCTTTTACGGCAAAAATTGGTTGAATCATGAAGTTAGGTTATTTTGTACTATGTACGTCTTATAATGGATTTTCAAAATTTGTACTTTTGGAATTAAAATAGAATGGAAATAAAACCAACTGTAGCAACCACTATCTACCAATATTTATGGTATTTAAGCTTTTTGAAAATATAAATAGAAGAATATTTATTTTTTGATTTGAAATAAATAATGGTTTGATATAATTAAAGTATCATATTTATTTATACAATTATTTTTTCAATATTTGTATTTGTTTTGGTTTGGCTATATTAAAAAATTTATATTTTCCTGTAATATTTCTGCACTTCTACGAAAACCGACAACCTCTGTGGAATGCAATCCATGGTGGAGGGTATATAAAGTTCGGCCCAGCCGAACTTAACGCCGTTTTTACTTGTTTAGTCTAAAAAATATACTTTAAAGTCTCCGATTGATATTTCATATGTTTATATGTATTTATATGTATACAAAGTAAAAATAAAATAAAACCTGTCATCAGCACGTGTTTCATTTGTTCTCTGGTTTTGTTGATAAATCCCAAACAAAACCACCTCTACACTAATCCTTGGCTAAAAGTCTTTTCATTAAAAAGTCCTGCTCTTGGTGGCTTTGGGACAGTCGTACTGCTGATGATTTATGTCACACAAACCAAAAGTGTATGTCATCGGCCGGATGATGATTGTGTCGTCTGGGCAAACACGAACGAAATACAAACAAAACAACGATGGCTTAATGTTGACTGGCACTCGGAATTTATGACCCTCTCGGCAGCATAATCTCATTTTTTGGGGTAGACTAGCATTTACATAATCTCAAAGTTCGGAGCAGTTCATCTTTTTTGCGTCCAAATAAAATGAAATCTTTGAAACATTTTGTTACAGCCAAGAAGCCAGAAACAGAGACCACAGACTAAGTGGACAATGGACGACATAAGTTGCAAACAATGTCAGCATGTCAAGATCCACGGACTGTGATGAGTGACTAATTAAGACAAGTGACAGATGGACAAAATTACAGTCACTTGACGGGCACATGTACGCCCATGCGCCAATCTCAGCCAGCCGTACGTCCATCCGTCAGTGTAGCGGGCCGATGGCTGTGGCACACTGCGAGTGTGCCTCATCTTGTGAGACGACTTCAGTGAATAATTACACGCCACAGCAGGCCACACAACACCGGCGAACTACTTTTGCTGTCTACAAATATTTGTGTATATTTTTGGCTTGGAAAGCAAACAAAAGTTTCGTTAAAATACTTAATTTATCATTTGCCCATTTGAAATTAGCTCATCATAATCATCATCACCGCCACATGGGGCAACTCAACAACATTTTGATGTTGATGTTGATGCTAATTTTTACTATCGAAAATCAATTTTTATTTTCGCATAATATTTTTTTATGTCTTTCTAAACGTTTTACTTAAGAAACAAATCGTTGTTATTATTAAATTGGCCATAAATATTGCTTTTTGTATTCTCAAAATTGAGCTGAAAAAAAAGAAAAACATAAACAAAACAACAATAAAGGTGTCGTACGTTCACACATCACCTCATAATTTATGGATGGATGAGCGCCGATAGCAACACACTTCAATTCTGGCACATTATGAATGAACGAATTAAAATATTAATAACTTTTGAATAACTATAAAAATATTAATTATTGGATGTGAAATGTTGTGGGGGTTAAAATAGAAATAAATATTGAAAGTGGATCACGAATTTCGTGGGCTGATGAAAGACGCATCGCAGCATAGGTCGTATACAGTACAATATTAAAAATTTAATATTTAAAATTAGTAGCTAACAGTTTAGGTTTAGTAAAAGTTGTTGGATAAAAAAGTAAAACTAGTTTCCATTAACAAGCAACAATACTTTTACTAAAATAAGGCTTAATTTTCGAACAAAATCAGCCTCAGCAATTAAGCTGTTTTGCAATCTGATAGTTTCGTTAGTCGTCAAAATTGTCACATTTGATTGCTGAAAAGAAATGTATATCCAGCAAGTCATTGGGTGGACGACATATGGTTTCAAATATATAAAGGGTGTCCCAAGAAGAGCGCAATTTTTTAATTTTAAATAAAACACAGATATTTAAGAAAAAATCGTGAAACTTTATTATATCGTAAAGTAGACAGAATGAGGTTATGTATGGAACAATATATCGTGCAGATGGCCGCCGCGGCTTTGCTGGCATGCACGCGATCTTTTAATGAAATTTTCAATGACCGTTTTGCATGAATGCTGCGGTATTTCATTAATGCAGCGTCCAATTTCGTCTTTTAAGGCTTGAGTCGTCGTCGGCTTATTCGCGTAAACCATCGACTTCAAAAAACCCCAAAGAAAAAAATCTAATGGTGTTAAATCGCACGATCTAGGCGGCCAATTCTGATCTCCAAAACGCGAAATAACACGACCGGGAAATGACTGATGCAGCAATTGAATTGTTTCTCTGGCTGTATGACATGTGGCGTCTTGTTGGAAACACATGCCCTCCACATTCATTTCTTCAATTCTAGTCAAGAAAAAACTGGTTATCATTTCACGATACCGAACACCATTGACTGTTTGCGCTTGACCTGCCTCATTTTCATAAAAAAAAGGTCCAATGATTCCTCCAGCCCAAAAACCACACCACACAGTGACACGTTGAGGATGCATTTGCTTCTCGTGAATCACTCGAGGATTTTCCGCACCCCAAATGCGACAATTCTGCCTATTGACGCAAGATGAAAATGGGCCTCGTCACTGAAAATGATTTTATCGGCAAAATCAGCATTTTCATGTTGTCTCTCCAATACCCAATTAACGAACTCCCTTCGCTGTCCATGGTCAGTTGGCTTCAGTTCCTGAGTCAATTGAACTTTGTATGCATGAAGATGCAAATCTTTCGTCAAAATTCGCTGCAAAGTGGATTTGGAGACACCAATTTGCTGAGCTCGGTGTCGAATTGAGGTGGATGGAGTTTGAGCGACATCATCACGTACAGCTGCGACATTTTCGGTCGATCGACCTGGTCGATGGCGCGTTGTTGTCTTTACATCACTAACAGACCCAGTTTCGGCAAATTTATCCATTAATCTCTTTACAGTTGACTCTTTTGGAGCATTATTGTGACCCCAAATTGATCGCAATTTGCGAACTGTAGCCGCAAAACTTTCACCATTTTGGTAAAACAATTTCACAATGAGAATGCGTTGTTCATTCGTGTAGCGCTCCATTTTTACTAACCTCGTACCTTCTACTAACAAACAATAACAATTGTTCAAATGTCAAACAATGACACTTCGAATGTTGCCAGATTTAAAAATTGCGTTCTTCTTGGGACACCCATATGATGTATATGAAATAGTTACACCATGAAGACTGAAATCAGATTCTCTGACTCCAAATCCACTAAATAGCATTATTTTTGTCTTCGAAGAGTTTAAAATGATAAAATTTGCAGTACACCATTCTTTTATGTTGTCAATGTTATCCCGTAAAATATTTAACAGATTGTCATGGCTATCTACGTCTGACGAAGCAACCAGTTGTAAGTCATCCGCATATAAATATCCCCGAGCTCCAATTAGGACATCAAAAATGTCGTTCAGATATATATTAAATAATAGGGGGCCTAAAATTGAACCTTGTGGAACACCTCTAAATATGTTTTTCATTGCCGATACATTATCACCCAGTTTAACGAACTTGAAGAAATGATTGTAATACATTACAAGAGTGGCTTGATAATGAATATAACGAAAACAACTTATTTAGAAGGACTTCGTGGCACACAGAATCGAAGGCTCTGCTGAAATCAAGAGTCATCAATATTGTGGGATTCTTATGCTCCATTTTATTCCTTATTTCATCAACCAGTTTAATCATTAGTGTTGTAGTGCGTTGCCCTTTAATGAAACCAGACTGAAATTCGGAAATTTTGTTGCGTGAGTTCAGGTAAAGGGAGATTTGGTCTCTGATTATTCTTTCGAATATCTTTGAAAATATTGGCAGTAAACTAATAGGTCGAAAATCTGAATGCGACCGGGGATTGCCTATCTTTGGTATTGGAATTGGTATTTGGAAGATGGAAAAGATGATGTCGTCAAAATGTTGTTGAAAATGTAAACGATATGCTTAGATACGGCCGGATAAACTAGTTTTAGAAATTTAAGGGATATCACATCCGGACCAATTGCGTTAGACTTTAGGCCATTTATGGCAGCCCAAGCCTCTAACTCATTGGTATAGCAAAAACAAAGTTCGTCATTCCTAACATTCCTTTGAAGGTGGTGTTGAAGAAGTGGAGGGTTACAAACAGAAGGAATTATAAAGAAATCATTACATTCATTTAAGTCAATGTGTGAAACGTTCCCACAATTAGTTCCAATCAAACCGAGATTGTTCAATGGCTTCCTCAAACGTGTAGATGAGTTGTTAGAAAAATACCTATGAAAATATCGATTACGTTCTTTGCGTATGATAGATTTTAGCTTATTTCTGTATTTAGTATATATTTTCCATCTCACATCTGTTCTTCTCTCTTGGTAAGCTTCGTATGCCAAATTTCTAAGTACTGTAGCATGTATTATGCTAGGAGAATCCATCCATTCACATGAAGTTGAAGTATATACAGTTTTAGTTTTTTCGGGAACGTGTTTGTCACATATATATCAAGAAATATATATTTATCATTGCATTTTCGAAGCGGGAAATGGATATGTTCCATGGAGAATATTGAAGAACAGAACTTTAGTTTACGGCGAATAAAATAAAGTAATTTCAAAAATCAAATTGATTTTCAAAACATTACCAAAACAGAAAAACTTCCTACGTAAGAAAAATTTACTTAATATAGCTGGAATTCGAATGTACTACATTTAAAACACATAGAAAATCAATCAACTTATATACTTTCCGTTTTCTTGACTTAAGTCGGTTTTTTGACGAATGAAGATTTCTTTTTTTTTTGCTAAGAAAATCCAAAGAAAACGTGTAATTTTACAAAATTTAAATAAAAAATTCCCCATCTTTTAAATCGCGCCCATTTGTTCATTGCCTAGGCAGGTTACAAATAAATTAACTCACACAACAATATAGGAATATAGTCTAAAAAAGTTTTTAATTTCGTATGGGAAGGGTAACGGCCACTTTCCGCCCATCTCGGTGTCGAATATACTCTAAAACCGGTTTTTATTTCATATAGGAAGGGTCACGCCCACTTTCCGCCCATCTTTGCACACCTATTTACACTGGATCTACGCACACAAAATTTCAGCACTCTAGTGTCATAGAACTGAAAATATTCAATAATAGCTTTTAACTTCATATGGGAGGTAATACGCCCACTTTTCGAATAGCGCTAAATTTTTTGACACAACTACGCACATTGTTGCTAGATACACTTACACAAAATTTGAGCACTCTAGGTGTCATAGAACTGAACATATTCAATAAAAGGTTTTAACTTCGTATTGGAAGTGCCACGCCCACTTTTTCAATACCGCCCATTTTTGGCACAACTACGCACACTGATGCTAGATGCACTTACATAAAATTTCAGCAGTTTAGGTGCCATAGAACTGGCAATATTAAATAAGAGGTTTTAACTTCGTATGTGAAGTGCCACGCCTACTTTTCGAATACCACACAACTTTGCATGACTGTGCAGACTAACAATTAGTGAACTTTCAACAAAATCAAGACTCTAGCTGCAACAGTACTCCGTATTTGTATAGCCTATTTTCACCACCGGTTCAGCATGAATTTTAAGAAGATTGGTCCAGCGGACAGCCAGTTCGTGGTTCGGAAGGGACACTCGACGTCTCATGCACTTTCGGTGCTGATGAACTACGTTACCAGTCATTGAACAAGAAATACGGTGCCATGGCTGTCAGTCTTGACTTTGCCAAGGCTTTTGACACTGCATGGCACGGCGGTATCTTGTACAAGATGCTGACACTAGGATTTTTGTGGCAATACCTGTAGGATTGTTGCGAGCTTCCTCAGAGGCCGCACCTTTAAGATTAAAGTAGGGGACCAACTTTCGGACAGTAGAGACGTTGTGGCAGGGGTGCCACAGGGCTCACTTCTGGGACCAGTCCTCTACAATATACTCTTATGTGACATTCCGCAACCACCCCAGGGTGACTTGCTGTTAATTTATGCCGACGACATACTCATTGCCTCATCGGGGCCTGTAGCTTCTACCGCTAACGCAAGACTGAATGAATATCTTTCAGAATTATCAACTTATTTCGACAGATGGAAACTGACGCTGAACATAGCAAAATGTGACAGCATTATTTTTAAAGGGAAACGGCGATTTCTTTACCCAAATCTCAGGAGTTATGTTCCTGACATACGGATAGGGAATAGCCCGATTAGGACCTCGGACACAATTAAGTACCTTGGGGTCATTTTCCAAACCAATTTTGAGTTCTATAGGCATATGGATCACATATTGGCCAAGGTTAAATGAATTTTTTACCTCTACCATGCGATTTACGACGCAGGAGGGGTCTTAGTACCGATGTTAGGCTGCTGATCTATAAACAGATCATAAGTCCTATCTTGTCCTATGCTTTCCCTGTCTGGTTTGGAGTCTCATCCGCCCAGATGGAGAGGCTTAGGGGATGGGAACGGCGTATACTGGTATCTTGCCTGTGTTTGCCACCCACGATTGCTGAAGACGGAACTAAAAGAAGAGCTTCTTGTAGAACCATTTATAACGCGGCCGGTTCCGATCGGATTGACTTTTTTTAATGAATGGGGCACTTCGGTTGCTTGATAGGTCTGCCTCCTTGGATAACGGACTGGTTAGGGATAGTCTTCAGCTAGATACCAATCTGCTAAGACTACTAGAGGATAACTACCGACCTCCTGTCGGTCTTTTGACTCTGGAGAGGGAGGGTATTTTGTATAGAGATGGTAAGCTCCTGTTCTACCATCGAAGGTTAGGTAGATTTGACTTGGACGATTTCGTATACAACACATGCCAATAATTGGAACAGACAATGGTTCACCCTATATTGTAAATAGTAGTTATATGTGATAGTGTTAAGTGTTAATTTAAGTTTTATATATAAAAAAAATTATGAGTAATTCCCTTTTTAGTAATTCTTATTTTGAGGGAAATTTTTTGATATATTATAGATTTAGTATAAGTGACATGTATGTATAACTACAACATATAAACGTTAGAATATATAGTACTAGAAAAATACTTTAAGTATGTTAGTAATAATGTAAGAATGACTAATGTTAGCTCTTAAGAGCATTTAGATATTGTATTAAGGACATCGAATTCAATAAAGCAAGCAAGATTGCTCCAGTAGTTTAGGCAGCTATAAAGAACAAACAAACTTACAAACACAAATTTATATTATATATATATATATATATATATATATAGATTATGTAAACAAGTACTTTGTAAACATCTAATAGCCTTGTCACGTTGCATGCGAAATCTAAAGTAAATGGTATAAGGTCGATTTTCAAATGTCAGATGCCAAACAAATTTGACTTTTGAAAACAGTGGGAGAAGGCTATAAGGGATCATTGAAAGTAATATTTTAAAATAATTGATTTGAACTCGAATATTGCCCTGGCTCAAGACCATCTATATTTAATATAATGGAAATTTATTTACAAATGGCATAGTGACATTTATCTCTTGGCTGCAGACTACCACTATCATGATTTCCACCCTGTCAAAGGTTTCGTTCAGTTGTCTTCACAGCGACTTTTCAATAACATACCCGGCCTCTTTAAGTAAATGATTTTCACAAATGAAACGAGAAGCATAACTCACTTGCCGAATATCCGTTTATAAAAAATCGCACCAAGTAATAAATCACACATGCCGCCTTACAAGCATCTCATTGAGTTGCATATGTCAGTATGGGTATATTAAGGTATAGTTACCCAGCAATACTTCTGCCGTGCCAATGCTAATTTGTTTTGATATTTGGCACGTCAGTTGTGCTTCTCGTTCGATTGTGAGAGTCACCCTAAAAATTAAGCAGATGGAAAGCTATCTGCTTTGTTTCTGGTATATTTGGTTCATAAAGTTAACGTAGACGCATGTTGTAAATAAATTACTCAAAAGCAATGTATGTTTAGAAGAAATAAGTGTATATTTTTAAAAGATGTATGGATAAATGTAGAAGTTATAATCATCTTTGTAATCAGACGATTTATATATATATATATTCTCAATTTTTGTTTAAATAGCTCACTTTAGAAATAGCATATTTATTATGGCTGGCATCTCAACGAAAAAAAAAACAAAGCATGTTTGATGAAAATATATGAATAAATGTCGAAGAGATCACCCTTCCTCATTTAGAGAAATTTCCATACCCTACACCAACACAGGATGAAGTGTATGTAATTTGCTTATTAACTCTAGTGTAGAATTGTCGCTCTCTGCACTTCGCATATGACTGACAATTTTCCTTTCAATTTAATAAATCACACGCCCCAACAGTGCAAAATAAACAGATACAGTGCGAGGCTAATGTCCACAATCCAGCAATTGGAAATTTTCCGCACCTATTTAACTGTGACTAACAGCACAAATGAAAACTGCCCATATAAATAAAGTCACCATCAATCAAATGGCCATTAATCATTTTCACACTCACCTTTCCGCACTGAGGAGGCCCCAAAAATACTTTCTTATTTGTTATCCTCGGAAGCGGAAATAAATTAAGTAAACACTCCCCCCCAAGTCGTATAAAGAAGAGCCACCCAAATGGCAACAATATGGAAAATAGACGAAATAAAGGAAACTGAACAACCGAAGTTATCGAAGCCAATAAAAATGAAAACAAACAAAACTCATATGGCAAATATCAAACAGTTTGCAGAAGGCAAAGACAGGCAAGAAGACATATGCGACAAGAGATAGAAGAAACAATTGGCGAGAGATGGTACCCCAGGACACAGACATGGGTTTAAGGTTTAGGTTTAGTAATAAAAAAACAAACAAGGATCTTTGTAATTCACTAGTGAGGGGACCAGATGTAAATGTCTCCGCTTGCAATTTACCCGCCGATAGCTATTCATGGTAAAAAGTCTTTGTTCTTTTTTATAAACATAATACCAACAGCCTTTGGACGGATACAAAATACTTTTTTAATTAACTCAAAACATTTTTTCTACAAAAATGGAATCATTCCCTCGTTGACTAGCACATACTTGTATGTACGTTAGGGTGTTTCAGACTTAAAGGTGGTCAAAAGAGTCACTGGTGGCATAGCTGGAATCAAATAAATATTGCTCATTCTCTGATGAGTCTAGGAAGGAAGTATATATGCAAGACAGCTGCATGGAATAACCTATATTTTAAAATTGTTAAGTGTACTTGGAAGTGCTTTCGTCGACTGTGACTTATGTCAAATATTACACTATGCAACAAAAAAAGAAAAACGTTATGCCCGAGACCTAATAATTTATTTTCTGTGTACATTGAGGCATAGGAATTCATAACTTCACGAACATTTTTTATGGATAATTTAAATTTTAAATTTATTACTAAAATTCCAATTTTTATTGAAGGCACCTTTAAAATTTGTAATGTCATTTCTAAAATATCCGCATGTATAGATTTAATAATGTCTTAAATTCTGGCGAATCGTTCGTCTGGAGAAGAAATAGTTTTTTGCTTATAAACTGTGGATAAACATTTTTGCCGTTATCTCGAAAAGTATCTGCGATCTCACTCTGAACTTTGCAGAGTGTGACAGCAAATGTAGCTATTTAATCGAACATTTTTGTGACGAAATTATAGACATTAGTGTGGATCGATCAGGAATTTTTGTCATAAGGTAATTGAAAAAAATTGTTTATATATATTATACTAGCTGAACCCCGCCCGCTTCGCCGAAAAAAAAAAACAAATGGTAATATTACGTTCCTATTTCCAGCCTTCTAGCTCTCAAAAACACTTTTGCCACGCCACCACCGCCCACGAAACGAAAATCCAAATTTCGGCATCAAATTGATCTTTCTCGTGGTCAGTAATATATTTGTTCCAATTTTCAAACTTCTATCTCAAAAAACACTATTACCACGTCCACTCTGCCCACAAAACGAAAATCCAAATTTCTGCATCATATTATCTTTCTCGTGGTCAGTAATATATGCGTTCCAATTTTCAGCCTACTACCTCTCAAAAACGCTTTTGCCACGCCCACTCCGCCCACAAAATGAAAATTCAAATTTCGGCATCATATTATCTTTCTCGTGGTCAGTAATATATGCGTTCCAATTTTCAGCCTTCTAGCTTAAAAAACACTATTGCCACGCCCACTAAACGAAAATCCAAATTTCGGCATCATATTCATCATTCTCGTGGTCAGTAATATATACGTTCCAATTTAAAAGAGCATAAGTTTCGTTGCTTGTGTGGCACGTAGTGCCGTCTTGTTGAAAGTATCAATACCGTCCAACTCCGACCATAAAAAATCATTAATCATCTCTCGATAGCGCAATCCATTCACCGTAACTGTTGATCCAACCTCATTTTCGAAAAAGTAAGGTCCAGTGACCCCAACGGACCATAAACCGCACCTAACAGTCTAACGCTGAGGATGGAGAGGCTTCTCAACAATAACTCTTGGGTTTTCCGAGACCCAGATTCGACCATTTTGATTGTTGACGTAGCCATCGAGGTGGAAATGGGCCTCATCAGACGACCCAAAAACGCTTTAGTTTTGCGAATTTTCACCATTTTTGTAGTGAATTTTAATAATTTCAATGCGTAGATGAAGCGTGTATCGTTCCATTTTTGTGTCAATGTCAATGGTCGAAATCATGATCGTGGTAGTCTGCAGCCAAGTAATAAATGTCACCATGCCATTTGTAAATAAATTTGCATTCTATTAAATATAGAAGCAAAATGGTCTTGAGCCAGGACAATATCCCAGTTCAAATCAAATATTGATTACAGACCAAAAAAAATGCAAACGAAAAAACTAAAATAATTTTAGAAAAAAGTACGAATCTGGAAAAACTTTTTATTTTGCGTGTCTATGCAGTCAGAGAAATGTATACACCGAATTCCATGATGCTCGCTGCACCCATTTGGTTGGTACCATTTTTACCCCCTTGACGTTTCTACGAAATTAGAATTTCATCATTCTAGTTGTAGTTGTTTAGTTGGTACTATTTTTATCCCTCTGTACCATTGTATCCCTTGAAAGTACGAATTTCGAAAAATCCGTTGATTTTCCGTATCTACGCAGTCAGAGGAATGTATACTACGAATTTCATGACTCTAGCTGCGGTCATTTGATTGGTACTATTTTTATCCCCTTTTTTATTTTAACCCCAAAAAGTACGAATTTCGAAAAATCTGTTTATTTTAAGTGTCTACGCAATCAGAGGAATGTATACACTGAATTTCATTATTCTAGGTGTAGCCGTTTGGTTGGTACCATTTTTATCCCTCCGTACCCATTGTATCCCTTGAAAGTACGAATTTGGAAAAAACATTTTATTTGTCATGTCTACGTAGTCAAAGGAATGTATACTCCGAATTTCATGACTCTAGCTGCGGTCATTTGGTTCGTACTATTTTTATCCACTTTTTCTATTTTGGCCCCAAAAAGTACGAATTTCGAAATATCAGTTTATATTCCGTGTCTACACAGTCAGAGAAAGTATACTCCGAATTTCATGACTCTAGCCGCGGTCATTGGATTGGTACTATTTTTCCATTTTTATCCCTCTATCCCCATTTACCCCTTAAAAGAACGAATTTGGAAAACGAATTTTCGAGTTTAGAAGGCCAATTCACATATTATGGATAAATAAAGGAAGGAATTAACCCATTACCGCCCTCTGTCCCCACATGAAGGCATCTGTTTAGTGCGAAACATATGAACGACAATTTTTTCTGGGCGTTAATGGGTTAATAAAGGTTAATAAAATTATAAAAAAATAATTTAATTTGAAGTTATATAAATTAAAAAAATAATCGAAAATATTTATGAATTCTAAACAAGTAGTTCAATTGATTCAATTAATACGTTCAATTGAATTAAAATAAGATTTTAATTGAATCAATTAAAAGTTTAATCGATAAATTCGTAAATATTGAATATTTTAATTGGATTAATTAAACAATTTAATTGATAATTTTATTAAATTCACTAAATTTGTTTTATTTGTATTTGGCTTTCTGGGATATTGTCCTTTATTAACACCATTTTACATCTATATTTTATAGAAAGCAAATTTATTTACAAATGGCATGGTAAAAATCAGAAAAATTTAAAATTTTTTGTGTGAGACACTCTAATGTCCACACAAATGAAATATAAGGAAATGTGAAATGAATGCAGAAAAAAACATACACACATAAAGTAAACAATGCTATCTACGTATATAATACACATTGGCAATATTTATGTTTTAAAAATGTAAATGTTGACAAAGTACGCTTTGCTCTGTGAACATATTCACTCCATTTCATTTGTGTCTCGCACTGATGACAACAGCAAGAAGGACGTTAAACGAAAGTTATATATCCTAGCAACTCCTTGCTGTTCATTCACTAACAGCAACAGCAAACAGAGACTACCACCCTCTGGGTGCCCGTCATGTTCATGGATTATGGAAACAACAGCGGCAGCAGCCGGAAAAAACTGAAGAAGACGAAGAGACCTTGAAATGGCAATATTTACATAAATTTATACAAATTACATATAAATTTGCATACCAATAAACACACATTCACATCGCCCTACAGACAAATACCAACACACACTCACAGACAAAGCAGATATTCATGCATAGCAATGGTTTCTCCGTTCATTCATTTCTCCATTCATGCATTCACTCACTCATTCGTTCATTCATTCGCGGAGGCTTAAGGTTGTTATGAGGAAACGGAAGTTTAATTTCAATCGATTATTACATTACATTTTGACGACAGTACCTTACGCATTGCTACAGCCAAAGAAAAATGGGAGAATGTCTGCCAATATTTAGTAAAATGGTCATCATTCATATTTACGTAAATACTTTTAATTTTCTAATAATTGGGGAAGCTTTTGCGTTGTGTGGTATGAAACATATTCGCATGACTCCTATCACCGACAAACATCAGCGTTGTTCATTTGTGATGTTCTTCCATCACGCTTTGGAAAATACGCAATGCGAGGCCACATTACTAAGTACCCGATATCGTAGAGAAGACTCCATTGACAATCGAATAGAAACAATTGTTCTTAAATATAATCGCTTACCTTATCAGACCTGTGTACCATTTAATTTTAAATTGACAGCCATAAAATGTATTTTTTGTTTCAAAATAATTCTTTTTATTAAATTTTATGGGTCTGAAATATTGTTTATAGTCTCGCATAAGTTTACAACCATTTTATTTTTTATGTATTTTCATCACTTGTAATTTTTGTGGGTGGCAGTCTAAAAAAAACATGGAGAAAAAATGCATCGTTTTGAAAGTTCTTCAGTCTACTATGATAATGTGAAGGGTTTCAGGTGGATCAAAACACTCTTCAAAAACGGCTTGATAGTAGGTTTAACGCATATGTAAATTTCCAAGCTGTAAGTATATATACGGCTGACGACAACATAGTAACACAGCTAGTATATACAATAGGTTCACTGATATTAATTATTAATTTTACAAAGCTTCCTACTTTCCGTATACGAGTTTTTGGCGAAGACAAATTACCACGGATTTAAAAGGCAATATATATAAATTTTTTTTTTTAATATTGGGAATATTTTTACATGTCTTAGGAGACGTTACGTGAAAAAATATTTATTTATTTTACATTTATTCTGTTCTATCTATATCTTCTTAAACAAAAATAAATATTTGCCCATCTTCAGAGGATCGATATTACCTTATAAACAAAATTATATTTTTGCATTTTTGCCAAAAAGAATCTGAATTAATAGACCCTTGGAATCACTTTAAAAAAATTATTCTTGCCTTCGAATAACTCATAGGTAAAATTATTGGGCGTTTATATTGATTTTTTGCGGGTTTTCAAGGTGACAGCTAAAAACTAATATTTCATGGAAACATTTTGTAAGAGGTGTAATGAAAAATAAATAGGAGGAATCACTACCTTTCCAATGATGCCTAAATGATTAATAACGGACGAAAAATGAAGTCACTGACTCCATTTCTATGAAATAATTTAATTAATTAAGGTTTTCACAGCCAAAATCAACACTTTTTACAAAAATGAGCGCTGCGGCGTCAATTTCATTCCGATGGTCACTGTGAAAATCCAGAAAAATACTATAAACGTCCAATAACTTACTCTAAGACAAGAATCAACATTTTTATTTAAAGGGTCTATTATTTTCAAGGGTCTGTTATTTCAGTAAAATTGGGAAAAAAATGTTACAGCGGAAAAACATGATTTTTAGGATTATTTTCAGTAGCGTTTAGCTCACAGAAGGCTTGATATGGTAACGAAATATTTTGCAAATCATCATTAAACATTCCAAACTCTATTTTAGTGGGGTGACTGGAACTTGGTTTTCCATTTGTATGGACGGCGACCCATCCTAATTAATATTATCTATTTTTATGAGATCAACCTTTATTTCCACTTGGTAAAATAAATACTTGAAACAGCTAAAAATAAATAGAATATATATAAATATTGCCATTCGTAAAATATTAAGGGATATTGGCATGCGACGGTTGCGGTCTCAAATTGCGACAAAATGCGCCAAAAGTCACAAACAGAAAATGCAACAAAATGGCGCAAAACACTTTTGTTTAAAACTTGCCAAATATTTTGTTAAAATGTTTTAAAAAATTGCAATTTATAATTCATTTGTATTTGATAAACTTTCGAAATAGTTTTTCAACCCAAACTGCATTTCCAAATATTTCGTTAATCTGTTTGGGACCAGAGTGACGAATCTCTATTGATCTTTTATATATCTGCTGTCTAGGTGATGTTATCAACTTTGCGTATCTGTAGGTAAATTATGAGGGAAATGTTTGTCAGCGGCAGAAAATACAGTCAATCGTATTCATGCAAGTTCTTAAAAAAAAAACCAGCAAGTTTTCTATAAGGTGAAGCACCAAGTTGTGTTATAATATTAACACACTTTATGCGATGAATACTAAAATTTACAACCTTATTTTCCTCAAATTTGTATAAAAACAAGTAAGTAAACTTCAGTCGGCTAAACCGACTTATATATACCCTCACTCTCAGAGAACATATATACGGAAGTTATAAGGAATAACATTTTATGTAGGGCAGGATAATTTGTGTGGAAGGTGCTAGGAGGTTCGTGTCACATGATCCCAGCTTCCACTTCCATGCAATAGTATAGAAGTTGTGAAGTATTTTATATTTCCTAGGATAGAGGCAATTGTGTGGGAGGTACAAGAAGGGGCGTGGCTGAAGCGTAAATATTTTTTATGTTTAAATTGATTATAAAAGCATTTTTAAATATCAAATTACAAAAGATTTTGGCTACTCATATGGATGTTATGTCGGTTTTATTGTAACCAAAGATTATGCCACTTTGTGTGGGAGGTATCAGAAGGGGTGTTGCAATATCGTCCATATTCCATGCGAATGTAACTAAAATAAAAGCATTGCCAAATATCAAATTTCACAGTATTCCGATCACCACTATAGAAGTTATAACAGCTTTAACTTTACATAGTTTTGGGTGATTTGTGTGGGAGGTACTGGAAGGGGCGTGAATAAACCCGTGATATTTAGTACACTCAAAGTGATTATAAAAAAATTATCAAAAACCGAAATATAGCTGATTCCAAATATCCGTGTGGAAGTTATATTAGTTTTAATTTAACATAGAAATATGGGTCATTTGTGTGGGAGGTACCAGAAGGGACATGGCAATTTCGCCCATATTCTAACTTAAACTAAGTTTGGGAAAAATATTACGATGTGTAAAGTTTGAATCGATTCATTAACTCCTTTAGAGAATTATCGTATACACCAGCCAGCCAGACGGACATGGTTCAAACACTTTAAAAGTCGATAAACGGATTTGGTCCAAACGTACTTAGGGTCTTAAGTCACTTCAATGCGTTATCTGTCCCAAATGATATATACCCTCCTACTCTGTAAAGTGAGGGTATAAAAATGTGCATAGAAAAAATTATTATAAACTTATTGAAAGGTTTCAGAGAAACAATATCAGGACGCTTTACACGGCACTACAGAGCTTGTGTTACATCTTTGAATGGCCGTACCCATGTTTTTCGGTATAAATTCCCAATCAAAGAAGGGAATATTTGCTAAAAATACTATAAATTTCAAGCTTCTATTGTATTATTTTAGTATTTACAACCATTTAAAATGTTGTCTCTTAAAAAGCAAAATATTAATAAACTAGTCGAACTAAGGGTTAAACTTAAAATAGATGTTAATGCTGAACTAATACATATAGAAGCATGATATTTGAAGTATGTTAATAGATATTCTCCTTTTTAATTTGACACTAATACCGGCTGTGAACAAGTATATAAAATAATTCTTTGAAAAATTGTATCCTTTGGAACTTTGTAGTTTTGTGAAGGGATAAAAGGATGCGGAAATGAAAAACTAAAAACGCCAAGTAACTCCATTTTGCTATAGTTTCATAAGTATAGCATCCGTACGACTTTTTTAAAAATTGTCGTACGGTGATATACAAATAAACATAATTTTTCTAGCAGAAATACATATATTTCGAAGTAGTATAATCATTCCAATCGATTCGAAACTATTTTTTTATTTATCATTTATTTATTTGATCACTAGATCATTTTAAATAAAAATTTAATTCATTTTTTGTTATTGTCTTGTAGTCATATTTTAAAAAATTAAAGGCTTTAAGTATGTTTTTACATTCATCTTAGAAATCTGTGATAAACGATTATGAATGTGCCTGTTAGACTTTAAGAACGAATACAATTAGAAACAATTCACTCGGTTAAGGTCATCGAATGATAAGTCACTGTCTTACGACCACCAGGCACAAGTACCACAGTGCCTGTAGTTGTTGGGACCCTCACTATGTGAAGGCCACATAGCAAATTTATCCACGATATCAAATAACAAATATATTTTTCTGTGAGTGTGCTGTTGTGTGCTCTTTACAAAAACCAACATGACCATATGGCAGACTTTTCAGGCATATTTTTTTCTCGCCGAGCCTTAAATAAAATTAAATAATTCTTCGTAAGAGTGAAAATAACAGCCTCATGAGCCGTAAACCAAACATACGCCCGAGGTTCCCATATAAATTATTAAAATGTTGACATTTCTACATGAAACGCTTCGCTTACGAAACGAAACAGAGAAGCGGAGACGAAAACAAAAAGAAAAATATTTTCCCGCGCTCTGTTTACAAAGGTATTCCACTTTTCATTGCCGGCGGTGTAATTGCCCACGGTGTGTATTCGGGGGAGGTCTCAAGGTGTTAAAAGTTATTTCATCATTCATTTATTTCATTTTATGTTCTGCTTTCATATACGAACATATTAATTTTCAACACTTTGTAGGTTTCAATTGAATTTTCACCGTTTCACCGGAGCTGACAGCCACAGGGCCGGATTAAGCATTAGGCAACAAAGGTTTTTTGTATAGGGCTGGGGACATACAGAGGGCCCTGCTGATTCGTATTGATATTTTTTATTTTTTAGAAAAAAATTCATTTTCGTTGCAGGTTAATATTTGTACTATAATTTTAGAAATATAAGTGCAGTTTTTCTTCAAGACTAATATGCGATAATAAACATCCTGAATAAATCGTTAACATTTCACTCAAGATAAAAAATTGTTTTTAAAATAGTCGCCAACAGCAATATCATGGTGTGTATGAAGACAAATGTTGAAAAAATAATTTTATGTTGTTTTTAAATTTTTGTTAAATGACAATCTATATATAGAAAAGAGTTGCGTTACTGACTGACTGACTTATCATTGATCAGCCCCAGACCAAACGGCTGAAGCCAGGGTCATGAATGGGGGTAAAATGGGACAAAAAGGGATAAACATCGAACCTTCGTCCTGACCAAACGACAGTAGCTAGAAACATGAACTTCGGTGTGTTCCTTGCAATGACCATGCAGACGAGCTACAAATATGGATTTTTTGAAATTTGTACTTTTAAGGGAGGAAAGTGTCAAAAAGGGATAAAAATGGTACCAATTTAAAAATTGCAGCTAGAATCATGAAAATCGGTATTTACATTTCTCTGACAACGTAGACTTGCAATATAAATTGATTTTTCGAAATTTGTACTTATAAGGGATGAGCGGGACAAAAAGGGATAAAAATGGTACCAACGAAAGTATTAGAGCTAGAATCGTGGAATTTGGTGTGTAACTTCATCTGACCATGTATAAGAGCATTAAAATTAGATTTATCAAAATTTGTACCTTTAAGGGTTGCGAGGGACAAAAAAAGGGATAAAAATGGTACTAATTTAAGTATTGCAGCTATAGTCGCTAATTTTGGTGTGTAAACTCCTTTGTCAACGTTTTTCGAAATTTGTACCTATAAGGGGTGAGCGGGACCAAAAGGGATAAAAATGGTACCAACTAAAGTATTGCAGCTATAGTCGTGGAATTTGGTGTGTGAATTCCTCTGATCATGTATAAGAGCATTAAAATTTGAGTTCTCAAAATTTGTACTTTTAAGGGTTGCGAGGGACAAAAAGGGATAAAAATGGTACTAATTTAGGTATGCAGCTATAGTCGCGAAATTTGGTGTGTAAACTCCTTTATTAACTTAGAAGCGCAATCTAAATAGATTTTTTAGAAATTTGTACTAATAAGGGGTGAGCAGAACCAACAGGGATAAAAATGATACCAGCTAAAGTATTGCAGCTAAAGTCGAGGAATTTGGTGTGTAAATTCCTCTGAGAACGTAGATGAATTTTTCGAAATTTGTACATATAAGGGTGAGCGGGATAAAAATAGTACCAACACATGTATTGCAGCTATAGTAGTGAAATTTGGTGTGTAAATTAATCTGACAACGTAGACTTGCAACATAAATGAATTTTTCGAAATTTGTATTTTTAAGGGGCGAGCGGGACAAAAAGGGATAAAAATGGTACCAACTTAAGTATTACAGCTAGAATCATGAAATTCGGTATGTAAATTCCTCTGACCATGTAGAAGCGCAATCCAAATGAATTTTTCCACATTTTTTTCTTATAAGGGTTGAGCGAGACAAAAAGGGATAAAAATGGTACCAACTAAATTATTATAGCTAGAATCGGAAAATTTGGTATGTAAGTTTCTCTGACCATGTAGAAGCGAATAAAAGTGGATTTTTTCAAAATTTGTACTTATAAGGGATGACCGGGACAAAAAGGGATAAAAATAGTACCAACTGAAGTATTGGAGCTATAGTCGTATTTTGATGTGTAAATTCCTCTCACAACTTAGAATCGTAAATCTAAAAAAAAATCTCCAAATTTGTTCTAATAAAGGATGAGCGGGATAAAAATAGTACCAACTAAAATATAGAAGTGAAATTCGGTACATAAATGTTTTTTTTTTCGAAATTTGTACTTTTAAGGGACAAAAAAGGATATAAATGGTACCAAAATTAATATTACAGCTAGAATCGTGAAATTTTGTATGTAAATTCCTCTGACAATTCTACATTTCCATCAAAATGGATATATTTTTTTGAAATTTGTTCTTATAAGCTGGTAATTTTTTGTTCAAAACTGGGTAGAAAATCATAAAGATTATACATACGAAGGGAGTTCATCTAAAATAAACAAGAACATTCCTTTGGCTGAGTGCTATATTATAGGAGGTTTCCAAATTACTATTTTAGATTTATCTATATACACCAAAAGAAAATCATATAAATACTCTCCAAAAACAGAGACGGAAAAAACTTATAACAAATAACTGGCTTTTTCGCGTGCGAAGCAGCTGCTAGTTACAACATAAAATCACACTGACCTCGAGCTTGAATACTGAACTATCAAATTATACAGTAAAATAATTTTATGTTACAATATTGGACTTAGCCTGGATAGTTATGCATTCAAATTTATAATTGTCGAGGTTAAGTCCAAAAAGTAAACGCAAAATAATCTTTTTAAAAATTAGTTTTGATACAAATATTTATATTCTAGTTGGCGATAGTGTGAAAAATTTTATTTTGAGTTAAAATTATTAATTTTTTATTAAATTAATATTTAATATTAAATTTTTAAATTTTTATTAATTAGTATTTATTTTTAATTTTTTTTCGCGCTGTTTAAGAAAAAACCAAAAAAATATTTCTAAAAGTCTTCACATATTTTTCTCAACAATCCCAGCAAAACCATGGATTTTTTGTTTTTCTTTTTTTAATGAGGCCCTTGTTCATCATTTGTCAAAAATCATTTTGACAAAATCCCAGTCCAGCCATGAGCAGTACTGACTAAAGGCAAAAAGAGCAATTTTTCTACAGGAACATGAAATAATAACAAATAAATTATAAGCACCTTACGTCGCATATTTAGGTATGCTAACCACAAAAGTTGACTTGGTAATTTATTTATATTTTGCGTAAATTTAGACCTTATGAGTTTCATTATTTTAGATATTTCAATTTAAATAAATAAAGAAAATTCCAATAAAGCATAAATTCGGGGAATAGAGCTGTAAACTCTCCATTAAATTTTCTATGAGTAACGTTGAATTCTAAGTGATGGATGCACGGACGACCGACAATAGTGGGCTAATTCAATATCTTTTATTAGCCGGTAGTTATGTCATTCAAGAGTTTTTTGAAAGCCGAAAATAATTGATTAAAAGAGTGGATGATAATGAAAAGTAATTTGTAGCTGTGATTAACCATTATTTTCTGCATAAAAAACCTTGAGTAAATATCAACAGTAGAATGTATTTTGTTTTACACATAAATAAAAATGCTTAAACAAATCACCGATAAAATTTATTTAAAAATAATAGCACTATTTGTGAATAATACACATCTTTCAAAATACATACATATATACATTAGGCTGGGTCGCGGTCCATACACATGAAAAAAAAAACTTTCCAGTCAACACACGAAAATAAAGTTTGAATTCTTTAATGATGATTTGCAAAATATTTCATTCCTAGATCAAGCAGTCTGCAGCATTTTTGTCGAACCCTTGAAAGCACTTTAAATATAAATTTTGATTCTTGTCTTAGAGTAATTATTGATAGAACTATTGGGCATTTATTGTAATTTTTGTTTTTTTTTCATAGCGACAACTGAAACAATTTATTAAAAATAAATAGCGGCAGTCAATGCCTTTTGAATGATGCCTAAAAGATGAACACGGAAGGAAATTGACGCCGCAGCGCTCATTTTTTGTAAAAAGAGTTTGAAAATGTTGGCCAGTGACGTCCATCATTTAGGCATCATTCGAAAGGTATTGATTCCTTCTATTTATTTTTCATAACAACTCTTACACAATGGTTCCAAGAAATATGAGTATTTAGCTGTCACCTTGTAAAACCACAAAAAATCAATATAAACATCCAATGACACGACCAACGAGTTACTCTAATACAAGATTAAACATTTTTATTTAAAATGCTTCAAATGGTCTATTAATTCAGAAAAAAATTTTGGACAATTTTTAGAGGTGTTTTCAGGTGCGTTTAGCTCACGAAATATTTTGCAGATCATCATTAATCAATCCAATCTTCATTTCTGGGGGTGACCGCTGCAATTTATTTTCGTGACCCATCCTAATATACATATATAAATATTCAGAATGTTCGTAGCGTTGTTTTCGCCAAACCAATTTTTTATTTTGTTTTAATTTTCTTTTAGCACAGGCCGTTGAAAGAAAACATCGATTTGTTATGGCAATTTAAAATTTTGTTAATTCGTTATTTCGTTATTGATTAAAGGGAAATATTTATCGACCATTAATTAAAGTGTGAAAATTATTGATTTGAGAATCGAACAACAGGCTAGCAAATGAATGGGATTGCGAATGCCGACATTTCAACAAATCTGTAGAAAATACAAAATATTTATTCATGTATTTTTGTCAATTTAAGTCTACCACTACTCCACTAGATTGTTCACATTCTTTATTTTGAAAAAAAAACTGCATGTTTGCTACAATTCATTTTTTTCGAATGTCGAAAATGTATTATAATTATATTAAATTGAAATATTTTAAAAAGTGTACTACATCAAACTTTCAGCAATTTTTACCTTTTCATATGATTGTCATCATATTGTAATATGTATAGAAATAATATAGAAAAGAAAATATAATACATTTGAAGAAAATATGTGGATAAATGTGAAAGACACTTCTTGCTTATGGCAAAAATCAATTTGACCAAAAATTCAATTGAAAACGAATAATAGGGGAAATGCGAGGAAGAACTAAAAATTTAATAAAAATCGGGTTTTGAGGATTGAATATTTCTTTTTATGACATTTATTTGCTATTGTGTCCGGAAATATAAAAAGTAAGTCAAATACTAAAGAATTCAAATCAAAACTTAACACATTTTTGAGGAACTAAGGTACTGAATTTTAATTTTCTTTCATTTGCCTTTTCGGGCTGTTATTATTTAAGCCGGGATAACAAGCTGCGATAACAAAAACGTTTTTATTTTTAATCCAAATAACAATTTCATTTTCACATTGTCATCAACTACGATATATGTAGATGATAATTTTAATAATAATTTTATGTTGACATTTCTGGGCGTATAAATTCCAATTATTCCGGATAGTTATCTAGGCTAGGTCGATAAATCTATATATATATATATATATATATATATTTGGATTACTGCTTTTGATAACTATTTTATCAAAAATCGGTTAAGCCGGTAAAGCCAGTTTTTCAACACACTTACTTACATTCAGCGATAAAACAACAACAAATAGCACGCAAATTTCTTTAATAATTCAATAAATTTATTTACAAAAAAAGCAGATTCCCCGCTTAATAGTATTTGTTATAGTCCGGGAGCCAGCAACGTGTTTGGTTACACAATAAGTATCACGGCTTAAACTTTTAGGATATGTTCCTTTATTTTTGGAAAGAAAAAAATGCAAGTCTGGCATACCTTCGGGGAGTGGCTTTGGCCCCCCTGCGACTTTTAAGGTCGCAAAAATGGGTAGCATTTACACCATTTTATCATGGCTGGCATTTATATATATGAAAGCTCTTACCCCTGTGAGCTACCAACCAAGCAGCCACACCAATCAGGGGGTGGAAAGTGCGTACCAGACAGGGTCAAAGTCCGGGGCCAATAACGAATTTCTTTACGCTATAAGTAAAACGGCCCAAACTTTTATGGCCACTTCCTTACATTATGAGAAGAAAAAAAATCCATGTCTGGCAAACTTTCGGGGATGACTTTGGGTCCCCCTGCACCCTTTAAGGTCGAATGGAAATAGTGATATTTCTACCACTTCCCTATAAGTACAACTGCCAAAACTTTTATGGCCAAGAAAAAATATGCTTGTCTGGCAGGTCTACGGGGGTGGCTTTGCCCCCCCTGAAATTTTTAAGGTAAAAAAGGTAGTGCTTTTAAGGTCGAAAAGGGTAGTGATATCTACAATATTTTATCATGGCTGGTATTTGAATATTTAGAAAGCTCTTACACCTACGAGTTATCAACCAACCAGCCTGACCCGTCAGGTGGTGGAAAGTGCGTGCCAGACAGGCTTAAAGTCCAGGAGCCAGCAACGAATATCCTTAAACTATAAGTAAAACAGATAAAACCTTTATGGTAATTTCCTTCCATTGTACAAAGAAAGAAAATCCATGTCTGACAAACCTTCGAAGGCGGCTTTGCCCCCCCTGTACGTTTTAAGGTCGAATAAACATAGCATTATGTTTCCACCACTTTCCTATAAGTGGAACTGTCACTTTATTATTTTCTTTCTAAGTCTTGATTTTAATTAATTTGTAAAACTGCTTTATATCAAAATGAATCCCACTTTTTTTGAACCGCAAAGCTTAAGTACCATTCAGGCTTGTGGTGTTGCCACCTAATTTTCTCCACTATATTTTCTTGATTGCTTGGAGTGTTGCCATAAGGAAAATATATACACGTTACCTCTTTCCAATTTTAATTGTTTTGAATTTCTGCCAAAAAAAAGGATTTGGGACCATAGTGCAATGTAAGGGAGCGGCTTGATCTTTATTGAGATTAAACGCACATTCGTTTTTCAGTTTTAATGTTTATTTATTTACAAAATATTCATGTAAATTAATTAAATATGTCTTTAGTAAGACTTTTAATATCTAGAATAATTATTTAATCTTTAGTGAGACTTGTTGATGGTTTGCAATCTATAATGAGACTGTCCGATATTTTTCAGAAGCCGTACATCGAAAGTTCTACACTCCTTCCTCTCACATCGTCAAAGCCTGCAGAAGTCTCTATGTCCGTATTACTATGGAAACTTATTGTCTTATACTCTCTCGCTCTCTGTCTCTCTTCCAACCGATATTCATATCTAGAAACTCCCTGTGTTGTGAAGTTTATGGAGTCCGTTACCCTGTAGTGTATGTAGAGACTGATTCCTACAAAAATCTGACACTGATTTGAACGAAAATTATCGCGGAATGACACCTAAGTCGGAAAATAAGATTTTAAAATTATAAAAATGTAAAACATCAAAATTTCTTTAATTTTGGACATTCCAATTAGGGTTTGCGTCCCGTGTTTTCCCGCGGGGAAAACACAAATACAAATCGTCTACCTTGAATATGGTAATTTACTATATCGAGTCCAATTTGCCAACAAAATGATACAAGAGAAGTTTTTTTAATTACCCCATTAGGTATAATATCTTAACATATATTTTAGTCGATTTCCATCAAAAGAAGGAAAATTGAAAATGGTGGCGCTTACGTCTTTTTGTCAAATAGGTCTCGATATATAATTGATACGAATTGAATATAACATAATAAAAGGCTACAAAAAGTGTTAGTAATATTTAGAGATAATTCAATTTCATATTTTTTGATATCTTTATGCATAAAGTTCGATAAACTGTTCTCTTGATGTGCTAATATCTGTGGAGAAATCGTAGAGGAAGACTTTAGATTTTGGAGGTAGGGTAAAGGAATGAATAGTGAGTGTAGGGAAATGTGGGGTTATCTCATATTTTAGTCAGTATTCCCATTGATTTTTTTGGCAAGGAGGATTTTCTTATAAATCTGATGAGGGCTATTTTTTATAAATTCTCTAAAGATTGATATGTTCTTTATGCGCAATATAATAATTTTCTTTATTATGTATTATTCAGGAAAAAAGAAAAATATAAGTTTTTATATAGCAAACAATATTTTGCCGATTTCACGTCCTGTCCCGGGATCCCGGGAAATCGCTAAAATAATTCCCGTTTCCCGTTTAAAAAGTACGGGAAAGTGCAAACCCTAATTTCAATCCATATTCATGTTCATTAAATAAAAAAGCTTCTATAACTTTTGTTCTAGTATTATTTTGAGATCTTAAACTTAAACTTTTTAAACTAGCCCAAAGTTGACCATGTTTCTATTTTAAATGGAACTTTTACGAAAATTTTCAAAATTTCCAACCAATTACCGACGGACCTTTATTTTTGAATTTACAATCTAAAGAATTTAGAAATGTTTTTGAGAATTTGCATTGATGAACACCTCCATAGTTGAAAGTGTGGAGATTCTGACTCTAACTGGAATGGTCGCGCGGAAATTCGTCCTTATTTATTGTTCATAAAAATGCTATTAAAACATAAACAAACATAAAATTATGTCCGACTGCAATAATCGTTGCGTTTTAGTAATTTTAATTCATTCTTATGTTTGGATCATTTGTCGACATCCCAACTTTTTTTGTGAGGGGTGACTGGAAAAATTTTTTCCTTGTATGGACCGCGCCATAAAAGAATAATGTCCTTTCTATGACTTGACCACGTTAAAGCGACTTTTCTGATCACTCATACTTAAGTACAGCACTATCATTTCTTTCTGTCCTTAGAGGCGTATGATAAATATTAATTAAAATTACCACCAATACATGTCACTCATACGCCTACGGTCACAAGGTTTCATTTGGTAGCAGACGACGCACTTTTTCTCTCGGTATTAATGACAACAATTTAATTAAATGTTCTTCCTTCTGCCATCACCATCAAGGGCAGCAGCGCAGCATCATCAGCTCACATTTCAATACTTCGCTTAATTATAATTCAACTGAAGCGCTGAAATCCCATCCTCTCGGCTCGGAATGTAATAAAACCGGCAATCAAACCATACGGTTGTCTAATAAAAAGAAGAAATTGTGCAATTGAATGAATGCCTCGAGCATTAAATATATGAACCTTTTTACGCCAGACACTGGCTACAAAGAAATAATGGGAATACAAATGCCAAAACTATGATATGGCCAAAAAGGAAATAACCTACACAACCCGGACTAATATATGTATGTACGAAAGGCAAATTGAAGGACATTAAAGTTGGGGAATAGCTGGCGGGGCACTGACTGGCTATACAATAACGAAGTCCCAACGAAAAAAAGAGTATCTAAAAATACAATTTGCTCCTGCTGCTACTGCTTCTGATTCTGTGGCAGCCTTAAAGGACGGTAATTTAAATCACTTAAACCCAAAGACATTCTAATCCAACAGGAATTTGCCCAACGCAACACAAAAGGAAAAATTGAAAATTTCAATAATAGCAAAACCATCAAAATCCAGCCAATCCACGTCCCACCACCAAGTCAGCCGCCGACGAACATAATAATCATCAAAGTGAAATGCCAAACGTGCAGCGGACAGCGGATACATTTATGTTACAAATAGCCGAGAGTAGAGATTTGGTTGAAATTTGTTTCTAGCCGTTGAAAGATGGCAAAAGTTTTCCTTTTCAGCCAAACTCTAACGATGATTACGGTCATAACGAGACGGAAGTATGTATACATTCGAAGATAACACGCTCTTCTTTCGCCATTCGGACGAGTTGAGAGTGCTGGCAATGAATTGCCCATTTTCACGGAAAATTTGTTACAATCACAAGAAGCGGGCCGACATGAAAAACGATGGCATAAAAAAAGTACAAAATTAAAAAAAATGATTGTGAGGCAACATGAAAAATAGCTGGCGGCCTTTGTAAGCCCGGAAGCAACCAGAACGACTATCGGGGATGTTTGAATATAAAGTTTATAATATATTTTAGTTTATGTATATTTTAGCTTCAGAACTGAATATAAATGCAGCTAGACACATAAATAGAATATGTTGCCAGGATTGGTTAAATAAATACCAAATACGGTTACTCCAGAATACTTTAAACGGGAACAGCAACTCGAGGGGAAGAAATTTTTCGCAAGGTTTGACCTAGAAAATTATTTCTAACATACTAACACTACATTAAAATGAAGAAAAAATCCCTACAATAATATATAATTATAATTATAAAATGAAATATAAAATATAATTTAGTAATGATTTGGTTTTGATTTGATATTCGCGACCTGGGAACAAATGATACATGGCTCTCCTAAAAAGATGTCGCCCTAGACATTTCCTTGGTATCCTTTGAACTGAGCAAATACAGGTGATGCCTGTGTTTTGAAATGAAATATTCGAAATATAATATTTTTATTTGCAATTTCTATATTTAACTAGCAGTACCCACTGCTTCGCACGCGAAAAAGCCACTTATTTGTTAATTTTATCCGTCTCTGTTTTTGGATAGTATTTATTTAATTTTCTTTTGGTGGATATAGATAAATCTAAAATAGAAATTTGGAAACCTCCTATTAGCTAGAACTCACACACAGTCAAAGGATTGCGCTTGACTATTTTAGCTGAACTACCTTGTATGTATAATTTTTATAATTTTCTACCAAGTTTTGAACAAAATATTACAACCATTTATATCCTCGATCTCATGTTTCTAGATTCAGTCAGCCAGTTTATAACTTTTTGCACTTCTTTCCCAAAAAGTACACATTTTGAAAAATCACTACAGGTAACATGTGTTTTTGCTTCCCCTAAAAATATGCACTTTATTTGGTAACACATTTATTCCTTGTTGTCCTGTATCCCCCTTTTAAGTACAAATTTTGAAATATCCATTTATGTTTCGCGTTTACGGTCGCGTTATTTCGAAAAAAATCCATTTAGATTGCGCTTTTCACACAGTTTACACTCCAAATTTCCCGACTATAACTGCAATTCTTAAATTGGAACACTTTTTATCCCGCCTACTCCCTAAAAAGTACAAATTTCGAACAACTCAATTATACTTCGCTTATACATGGTCAGAGGAATATACATACCAAATTTCACGATTCTAGCTGTAATACTGTAGTTGGTACCATTTTTATCCCTTTTTGCCCCTCTCATCCCTTAAATGTACAAATTTCGTCAAATCCATTTATGTTGCGCGCCTATATGGTGGGAGAAATGTACACGCCGAATTTCACTATTCTAACTATAATAATTTAGTTGGTACAAATTGTATCCCTTTTTGTCCCTCACACCCATAATAAGTACAAATTTCGAAAATTTTATTTCTACGTTGTCAGAGGAATTTACATACAAAATTTCACGACTATAGCTGCAATACTTAAATTGGTACAATTTTTATCCCTTTTTTGCCGCGCACCCCCTAAAAGTACAAATTTTGAAAAATCCAATTTTATTGTGCTTCTATATGGTCAGAGGAATTTACATACCAAATTTCACGATTCTAGCTGTAATACTTTAGTTGGTCCCATTTTTATCCCTTTTTGTCCAGCTCGCCCCACAAAAGTACAAATTTCGAAAATCCAATTTTACTTCGTGAACTCAAGGAACTCGCCGAATTTCATGTTTATAGCTACTGCCGCACTGTGGTCATTATAGCGGCCAAACTCCTTTTGGTTTTTGTTCTCCGATTTTAAAGTTATTGGACTTATATGAAAGTAGACAGTAGTAAACCTCGGGTGCCAAAAAATTAGAACTCTATTTTAACTATTTCACTGAGATCAGGGTGGTCCAAAATGGTCTTTTTCAGAATTTATGATATTTATGATATTTTTAGTTAATTTTTAAAGTTGAAATGATCATAACTTTTTTGTTTTTCAAGATTTTTGGACGAAATAAATTTTGTGTTGTAACTTAACTTATTTCCTATCACTGGTAGAAAAAAATTGAAGCTCTACTGTTTGCAGAACAATTTAAATATTTTTTTTAAAAAAGGTCTAATTTATCGGAAATTTCCTACTTTATAGACTCACAACTCCTGTGAGTCAAGCTGAGTCAAAGCACAAATTTACTATTTTGTAGTCTTAACCCTCCCCTACATTCCTATATATACATGTCCATGCATCGGGACTGCACTTTTTGAGCTACAGCAATTTTTCTGACCCAAGGTAAGATATTCGGTACAAATGCACGTCATATTTTTTAAGAAGTTATTTGTATGTGAAAGTGGCTATTATGCATATATTTTGATGAAATTTTGTACAAGAGTTCTTATTGACCCAAAAAATAATTCTGTTGAAATTAGGAGAATTTGGCCCATATTTGGACCTAGTCCACATAGAAGGGTGTATCAAAATTTTGACAAAAATGACAATAGAATCTGACAACATTCGCTTTGCTTACAAACCAAATAGAACATTAAATTCAATTTTTACCAACATTAACGACAGAACACAACGAAGAGAACATTAGAAACGAGAATGAATCACAAAAATGAAAGAGACAACAGCACTGTCACAACTTAGTGCTATCCAGTGCACGAAAACAAACGAAACGATTGACGTACATATCATCCAAAGTCATTATTATTCATTACACAGTACAACACATGATTTGCCAACTCAATTCTGAGAACAGTATGTGAAATTTCTGCATCATTCGTTTTGTCTTCTTACCTGCCGAAATATTTTTAATATCGATTTGAAGTTAGTACTATCGTATAGGGGAATTTATCACGTTTTAGGCCCTGTTGTTTGACATAGCTCGACAGCCACTAGCCCGATTTAGTTGAAATAAATTTTAAAAATCGAAAACTAAAAAGAGTAAAATTGCTATCATTGAAAATATAGTGGAAGCAAGCCCCAGACGCACAAAAAGGATTTTAGAAAGTATGCCGACACCAACTGAAGAAAATAAATTTACTCCAGAAGAAGCATTTGCACTATTTTTGGATTTGAAAATGACTAAAAACCAATATACAGAATTGCGGAAGCGAACCAATGAAAAAAATTGTGCAATTTTTCCATCATATCGAGATTTAGTTTCTGCCAAAAAAGATTGCTTACCTTCACCAACTGCTCTTAGTGTAACTTCAAGTTCAGCAGAAATAAAATTGCAGGATCTTCTTGAACACACTGCAGAACGATTATTAAAGACATTTGATGCTGACTATTTAAAGAAGTTTAAAAATTGCAGCATGACTTTAATTTCTAAATGGGGATGTGATGGGTCCTCTGGCCAGAAACAATACAAACAATGTAATGCGGAAAATTCATCAGATGCCAATTTATTCATGATTTCTTTCGTTCCATTACGTTTAACAAAAACTTATATTGGTTCAGAGCCGTCAACTAGTAGAGCTGCAGAGATAGATGTATGGAAGAATGAAATTCCCTCGTCAACAAAATTTTGTAGACCAATAAAGTTTGCTTACAAAAAAGAAACTAAAGATGTCATAACTGAAGAAGTTGGCAAAATAAGAGATGAAATTAAGGAACTTCAACCAGTGATATTTGAATTTAATGACCAATGCATCGAAGTTAACTTTAAAATGTCACTTACAATGATCGATGGAAAAGTTGCACAAGCTTTAACCGAAACAAAGTCTTCGTCAAGCTGCACCATATGCCAAAAAACATCAAGTCAATTGAGCCAACCACCAACACAAGACGATAGTTTTAATGAAGCATATGAATTTGGAATGTCACCTCTTCATGCTAGAATTCGTTTTATGGAGCATATTCTTAAATTGGGATACGATTTGGAATTTGGCCCGTTAGGCGAAACAGTGAGAAACAACAAAGAAAATTTGGAAAAAAGAAAGTAAAAAAATTGACCAGCCAAAGCAAGGAGAAGGAAATTCTAATGATGGAAACACAGCAAGGAGATTTTTTTCCGATCCAGAAACTGCAGCTTCTATAACTGGAGTAGATTATGATTTAATACGACGATTCCAAATCATATTAGAAGTTATAGCATGTAGCAAAAAGATAGATGCAAAAAAATTTGGTCAGTATGCTAATGAGACAGCAACCCTTTATAACCAAAAATATTCTTGGAGACATATGCCAACCACAGTTCACAAAATTTTGTTCCATGGGGAACAAATAATTCAGCACAATATGCTTCCAATTGGAGATCTCTCAGAAGAAGCGCAAGAAAAAAGGAACAAAGACTACAGATTCTTTCGCGAACACAATACAAGAAAAATTTCCAGATATTGTACTAATGAAGATCTTATTAATATTTTGTTGTGCACATCAGATCCATATATGTCCAGTATTCGACAAAAATGGAAATCAACCTCATTAGAGTTAGATGAAGAAGCTAAACAACTACTGCAAAATGAAAATCAAAGCTATTTGGAAGAAATTTTTACTAATATTGTTTAATTAACACTAGTTTAAAGATTATAATTTGTTTCTAATTTTAGTATAAATTTTTATTAATACATTTAAATAAAATATATGTGCACTTTAAATCAATAGTAAAAGTTTACTTAAAATTTTATCGATGTTGTGTTCTGTATATAATATATCAAAAAGGTATTGATATTGTTGGGAATTTCAGTGTTATTTTTCAGTTTAATCCTCACAAGAATTAGCTTTCTTCCACAAAAACCAACCTTTGGCCCCTGTGAATATTGAGACTAAATAAATGTCAGGGGCCAAATGTTGGCGTTTTCTGACCAAAATTTAGTTTAGGAATAATAAATAAGTATTGGTTGTAAAATACGATTGAAGAAAATAAGAAATTTTAAAAAATATACCTATTTAAAATGTCAAAATATTCAACTTTTACATGGAAACTCAACAAAAAATTAAAATGTATTTTTAACTCCACATTACTTACGTTCCTATCAGTCGATTTTTACGTTTGAACACGCAAATTGAAGCTTAAAGTCCCTCCTATTGAACAAAACAATTTGCGTAAAAAAATACCAATCCGGCCAAAAGTTATAGAGTTTTGACCGCTATCTCGCGAAATTGACCACTGTGTGCCGTTTAGTTAGGACGAAGGTTCGATGTTTATTCCTTTATGGGCCATTTTACCCCCTAAAAGTACGAATTTCGTAAAACCCTGAAAATTTCATGATCCTGGCTTCAGCCGTTTGGTCTGGGGGCTGGTCAATGATAAGGCAGTCAGTAACGCAACTCTTTTATATATATATAGATAATAAATCAAACCTCACGATGAATCGCCCTTTATATTGGGTAGACTGAGTATTTTTAAATGAAAATTAAAATCAAATAAGGACAATGGCCATGTTGTAGCTGGGACTTTCGGTAACCATAAAGTCCCCAGTTCGATAAACTCACCGGTGAAGGGCGAGAATAATATTGGGCTTAATAGATAAACTTCTTTATTACATATTTTTTCTTACTTTTTATATAGTAAGTATAGTATAAATTTCAACTATCGATTACTTTGACTTTGAAAGGTAGAATAATATTTGTTTTCAGGTTTATGTTTGACATTTGCAAAATGAGACGCTGTACGCTCCAACAATATTGGGAAATATTAAAAAACTTACTTCTAAAGTGAGTATTAAACGCAAACTGTAAGAAATTTACGTGGGAAATTTTGGAGAAGAGATCGGCATTCATTTCAGCCGTCGTGAAGCTCATTTTCATGTCGGTGGCTATGTCAATAAGCAAAATTACCCCATATGGGGTTCAGAGAGGTACTACCGAGCCAGCCGTGATAGTCATATGAATGATATTGTGTTCATTACTAAATGAAATTTGAAAAAAGAAATCAGTACTTTTTTATAGAGCCGATTCTAATTTAAAATTGTACATGTTTCACCCTACATGAATTTAGATTTTTATTCATTTTTTCTTTAATTCTTGTTTATAGGAGTAGCATTAAAAAAACTAAAAACAACATAATTGCATTGAATGACTTTGCGTTCCAATGAAGGTTATTTTCGTCGTTCTCCATTAGAATGTTGCAAACACAAGCACAATTAATTGAAACCCACCATGAGTTAATGTGAAAGTTATTTTTTAAAATATACAACATCGAAATTATTTTAAACAATAGATGGCAATTAAAATAGAATTAATATTACTCACAAACAAGAACACGAACGAACCTGCAACGAAACGGGGGAATGGGAAAAAAGAGAACATAATTAATGACTATACAATATAAACAAAAACAAAAGAAAAATATATCGATAAATTTAATAAAGAAAAAAAGCGCGAAGAATATTTTAGAAGAAAAAATAAAATAAACAAATAAATAGATGCAGCATAGAATTAGAATTCTCTAGACATATGGCCTAGAACTTACTTAATTGAGAAGAAATTGTTTATTTCCAGCACAAAAGACTAAAAGGTCAAGTTTTTAGAAAGACCTTCTGAAGTGGGGTCCTCCATGGAAAATAGTATATTGCTTTGCTCAATGTTTCGTTTTGCTAACGTATTCCTTTAGCAGTAATTTACTTAAATGCTATCAATTAGAGGTAAATAGCTCTCTTTCCGGTGTACAATTTTCCAATTTCCCTTAAGGCTACGGTCCAGACATGAGCGCTGTCGCTGAAAGCATTCCAGGCATATTTGGGTAATTGCCAGCAGTTATACCAAGAATTCTTACTTTTAAGTTGTTGTTGTTTAACAATCGGCTACAACTAAGAATAGCTGGCAACAAGGACAAGTAACAACAAAAACTGACAAAAATGAGTAGGCTGGGTCGCGGTCCATGCAAATGAAAAAAAAAAACAATTTCCAGTACTTCACAAAAATAAAGTTTGGATTTTTATTGGTGATTTGCAAAATATCTCGTTCCTAGATCAAGCCGTCTGTGAGCTAAACGCTCCTGAAAATACTCCTAAAATCATGTTTTTCCCGTTTATTTTTATATGTGCTATTATTTTGTCAATTTTTTAGAAGACCCTTGAAAGCACTTTAAATATAAATTTTGATTGTTGTCTTAGAGTAACTTATTGGTCGAATTATTGGCTTTCATAGTATTTTTTGTGTTTTTTCATAGTGACTACTAAAAATTAATAAATAGCGACAGTCAATACCTTTCGAATGATGCCTAAATGATGAAGATTGGATGGAAATTGACGCCGTAGCGGTCCTTTAAAAAAAAAGAGTTTGAAAATTCTGGCTCTGAAAATCCATCTTCTGTATTAAATTAATTTAGAAACATGGAGTCAGTGACGTCATTTATCGTCCGATATTCATCATTTAAGTATCATTCGAAGGGTATTAATTCCTTCTATTTATTTTATCATAAGACCTCTTAAAAAATGTTTTCCAGACATATGAGGTTTTAGCTGTCATATTGAAAAAACCACAAAAATCAATAATACGACCAATGAGTTATTCTAAGACAAGAAACAAAATTTTTATTTATAGTGCTTCCAAGGGTCTATTAATTCAGAGAATAAATTGGACATAAATGAAACATACAAAAATTACACGGGAAAGCATGATTTTTAGAGGCGTTTTCCAGTGAGGAAATATTTTGCAGATCATCATTAAACAATCCAGTCTACATTGCTGGGGGGTCACCGCTGCAATTTATTTTCGTGACCCAATCCTAACGTACAGTAGGCTGGGTCGTGGTCCATACAAATAAAATAATAATTTCCAGTCATGCTATGGATATAATGTTTGGATTGTTTAATGAGGAAATTTGCAAAATATTTTGTTCCTAGGTCAAACCGCCTATGAGCTAAAGATTGCTGAAAACACCCCTAAAAATCATGTTCTTCCACTGTAATTTTTTATGTTTATGTACATCTTTTGTCTAAAAGGGTAAGAAACACTCCTAAAACAGGGATTTAACTGGTCGAAATGTTTTACAAAAATACTTGCTTTAAAATTCTACTATAAGGCTCTGAATACACCAAAACTCAAAGCTCAACGTAAATGCCAGAAATTAGTCAAAACTCAAAATTCATTTTAGGGTTAATTTCGTCCTTTTTTCGAATGGGAGCTAAACTGTAACGCAAACCTGAATTTTAGGGGGCTGATGTGAATGGGAAAAATATTCTACGTCACATTTCACTATAAGTCACCGAACAAAAGAAAGCTGTAGATATAATCTATATAAATAAAATATCAGTGCCAATTATTTTACTTCACTTGTGCTGCAGCCTTTATTTCATTCATACCGCATTCGTGTTGCTTTTTTCTGCCTGCCTACACAGTTAATAAGGTTCATATGGAATTTATTAATAAAGTGATGTTTGGCCTTTCATATCAGTGGCATTCTTTGCGAACGTTATTAATTATGTTACTGTTACATTTCTCATAATTAAATTGACATTAATTGGCAGGAAAAAACGCACACATACACAACACTAACATACTCGATGAAACTCGATGTGGAAATATTACACTTCTCTGTTGACAATATGGAAATGATTAAAATAATCAATATGATTATGGCCTACAGTGATGTCCTCGGTGGTCAACCACCTCCCACACAGGGTTGATTAGAATGGAAGGTATAATAAATCGATATGGGAGTTTGTAACATACATATATTTGTACAAAATATTGTTCCATGTTTTTTAAATTTAGAATATAAAATTATTCAATTTTTGAGTTCAATTGGTGGAGAAATTCAGAAAAATACATCGAATGTTAAGAACATTCTTTGTATATGGTGATGGCTTCAAATTTCACTTTCCCTTAAAAATAGTCGAAAAAAGGGAAGAACAAGTAAAAAGGTGGTAAGTTCGGCCGGGCCGAATCTTATATATCCTACACTACGAAGTGTACTCCACAGTAATTTCGGTAAATTAGAGGCTGTCGACATTGCATAGAAGTACACTATCATATTTAGAAAAACTTCGTACCTCTTATTTTCCGCGTCTAAGTAGACAGACAAGTGCAAATACTGAATATCATGATTCTAGCTACAGCCATTTGATTCTAGCCAAATTTATTTCCATTTAGATCTTAATGGTACGAATATCGATAAATATCTTTATTTTTCGCAGCCGTTTGGTTGGTACCATTTTTATCCCCATTCGGACCATTATCCGCCTAAAAGTACTAATATCGACAAAATCCTTTTTATTTCGCATCTTCACAGTCAGATGAATGTACACACCGAATTTCATGATTTCAACTTCAGCGATTTGGTAGGTACCATTTTTATCCCTATTTCCCAATTGTATCCCTTAAAAGTACGAAATTTGAAAAATATCTCTATTTTGCGTATCTACTCAATTGGAGGGATGTACATTAGGGCGTACCTCAAAAAAAAAGTTCGCCGTACACCTTCAAATATGAAGTATTATTGAAAGGTAGTTTCAAAAAAATTTTTTTTATTTTTTTATGCCGAACGTAGGGGTCGCGCTTTTACATTTTTCTATATAACTTCTGCATTTATAAACAGATTTTAAAGTGTGATGCATCGATGTTTTTATCTCGACGAGGCCGATTTTTTTGTCTTTGAAGTCATTGAGCTCAAGCACCCCCTTCTGGTACTTACCCATCATATCTCAGTTGCTACTACCCTAATGTACCACTCTAATATCAGAAAATTAAAGCTCGCATAAAATCATGAAACTCTTACTAAGGAAGTATGTCGATTTTCCCAGCAGAAAAAGTGTTAAACTAGTTTTTTTCTTATTTTACCGAGAGCATTGCATGTATTTATAAGTTGTTCTTTGAATCTTCGATGTTTACAGTCGGTTGTCAAAGTGTAATACATATATTGGTGTTTTTGGCCCATGCGTTGCTCATCGGTGACCGCCATAGCTGATTCATGCACAACATGAGCAAAACTACTTTGTCACATTGTTTCCCTATTGCAAATCGTTTTACCTGTGAAGTAACGGTCTATATTTTATTGTAACAATAGAAGAAATTAGTTCAGTAATAAGGCGTTGGTGGCTCAACAAAGCATTATTAAATATTTAAATTTCCATTATACAACGATAAAAAAACTAAAAAAATGTCTTTTACGATCAGTGCATTAAACAACACTATGTTACCGACTAAGTACGATGTTATTAATTATTTTCAGAAGCATTACCCTTTTATGGGAGCGGGCAGGCATTCCAATTATATCGGTATCAGGTGTTCGTAAACGGTTGGATAAACTTCTAGACGATTACTATAAATTGGTTAAAAGTCCATTGAATGCAATGTAAATGAGTGGAATAAATTGTTCTCAATTTCGCGTTGTAAGTGTGGCATAGAAAGAAATGTTCCATGCAGTTGCACCGCCTCTGATAAAATCCCAGACGATGCGAAAGACTTTTTCATCGATCAATGGGGTCCACGGCTGATGACTTTGGATAATGTTTATCATATGATGTCGATGAAAAATTGAGGTGTTCAAACGTGCTCAATTGTTGCACCATCAAAAGCGGTATATACCGAGTTCAACAGTATTGGGTATCAACCAGGCAGCGATGAAGAGCTAGAATTTGAAGAAAATGTTGGCAATTCCTCAGAGAAGATTAAAACAACATTTACGGTGGCGGACATTTCTTTGCGTAATTTTAGTTCGGCTTTGGATCGCAGCGATACTTCAGTTCGCTACGGTGCCTTGCTTGCGACCATGTTAATAAAAGATTTAAAATTGTCTATTGCCGCAAAAGCCAAAGAAGAGTTATCTGCAGAAACAGCCGAAAATATATGTCAGTTCTTTGAAGGGCTTATCATCAATAAAAATAAAATATTTCGAGAACGTGTGAAGTTCCGTAAGGAAGCAAAAGCGGCGGCCAAATGCCATCAATTATTAAAGTGTATCTCTTTCGATGGCAAGAAAGAGCCAACTTTGAAAAAAGTAACCGAGGCAAATGTGACGCGAAATATTGTTTTAAATGAAGAACACATCACCATTGTAAAAGAGCCTGATTCCAAATTCATTGGTTATGCTACGCCCACTGATAGCTCTGCTTTGGGGATCCAGAGGAGCATCGTGGATTACTTGAGTCGTGAAAACTTCAATTTGGATGACTTAGTTGCCATAAGTTGCGATGGAACTGCTACCAACACTGGGTACAAAAGTGGAGTCATTGTGAGAATGGAACGCCATTTACAGAGACCGCTGCAGTGGTTCGTGTGCCTTTTCCACTTCAACGAGTTACCATTTAATGCGCTGTTAAGATCATTGCTTGGAAAACAGAAAGGACCTGGAATCTGGCCCGGAAGTATCGGAGAAGGCATTCAAAATTGCATACACTACCCTGTAAGTTTAATATATTAATAGTGTTTCGTGTCCGTGTGTTCCGTATACTTTACTTGTGAGCATTTTATTAATTAATAATTCGCATATTTTGTTGCTTATTCCGTTTGGTCAGGTCAAACAAAATTTCGAACGCATTACAATGGGAGAAATGCCAGCGAACGTAGATGGGTGGAATATTCGAGGCGACCAGCTTTACTTGTATCGTATGGTTCGAGCCGTTCATACCGGAGAATGCGATGAAAAATTAGCCAGCGAGAAGCCCGGCGCTATTTGCAAAGCGCGCTGGCTAACAACAGCCTCTCGAATTCTGCGCTTTTATATGACGTGTACGCA